>CM076541.1:104716611-105207709 GCA_038429875.1 Poecile montanus
AGAAGGAAGGAGGAAGGAAGGAAGGAAGGAGGAAGGAAGAAGGAAGGAAGGAAGGAAGAAGGAAGGAAGGATGTGGCGGAAGGAAGGAAGTGGCGGAAGGAAGGAAGTGGCGGAAGGAAGGAAGTGGCGGAAGGAAGGAAGTGGCGTGAAGGAAGTGGCGGAAGGAAGTGGCGGAAGGAAGTGGCGGAAGGAAGTGGCGGAAGGAAGGAAGGAAGGAAGGAAGGAGGAAGGAAGGAAGGAAGGAAGGAAGGAAGGAAGGAAGGAGGAAGGAGGAAGGAAGGAAGGAAGGAAGGAAGGAAGGAAGGAAGGAAGGAAGGAAGGAAGGAAGGAAGGAAGGAAGGAAGGAAGGAAGGAAGGAAGGAAGGAAGGAAGGAAGGAAGGAAGGAAGGAAGGAAGGAAGGAAGGAAGGAAGGAAGGAGGAAGGAAGGAAGGAAGGAAGGAAGTGCAGAAGGAAGGAAGGAAGGAAGGAAGGAAGGAAGGAGGAAGGAAGGAAGGAAGGAAGGAAGGAAGTGGCGGAAGGAAGGAAGAAGAAAGGAAGTGGCGGAAGGAAGGAAGGAAGGAAGGAAGGAAGGAAGGAAGGAAGGAAGGAAGGAAGGAGGAAGGAAGGAAGGAAGGAAGGAAGGAAGTGGCGGAAGGAAGGAAGGAAGTGGCGGAAGGAAGGAAGGAAGGAAGGAAGTGGCGGAAGGAAGTGGCGAAGGAAGTGGCGGAAGGAAAGTGCGGAAGGAAGTGGCGGAAGGAAGTGGCGGAAGGAAGGAGGAAGGAAGGAAAGAAGTGGCGGAAGGAAGGAAGGAAGGAAGTGGCGGAAGGAGGAAGTGGCGGAAGGAAGGAAGGAAGGAAGGAAGGGAGGAAGGAAGGAAGGAAGTGGCGGAAGGAAGTGGCGGAAGAAGGGAAGTGGCGGAAGGAAGGAAGGAAGTGGCGGAAGGAGAGAGGAGGAGTGGCTGGGAGGAGGTTGGAGGAAGAAGGAAGGAGAGTGGCGGAAGGAAGGAAGTGGCGGAAGGAAGGAAGGAAGTGGCGGAAAGGAAGGAAGTGGCGGAAGAAGGAAGGAAGTGGCGGAAGGAAGGAAGTGGCGGAAGGAAGGAAGTGGCGGAAGAAGGAAGTGGCGGAAGGAAGGAAGGAAGTGGCGGAAGGAAGTGCGAAGGAAGTGGCGGAAGGAAGGAAGGAAGGAAGGAAGGAAGGAAGGAAGGAAGGAAGGAAGGAAGGAAGGAAGAAGGAAGGAAGGAAGGAAGGAAGGAAGGAAGGAAGGAAGGAAGGAAGGAAGGAAGGAAGGAAGGAAGGAAGGAAGGAAGGAAGGAAGGAAGGAAGGAAGGAAGGAAGAAGGAAGGAAGGAAGGAAGGAAGGAAGGAAGGAAGGAAGGAAGGAAGGAAGGAAGGAAGGAAGGAAGGAAGGAAGGAAGGAAGGAAGGAAGGAAGGAAGGAAGGAAGGAAGGAAGGAAGGAAGGGAAGGAAGGAAGGAAGGAAGGAAGGAAGGAAGGAAGGAAGGAAGGAAGGAAGTGGCGGAAGGAAGGAAGGAAGGAAGGAAGGAAGTGGCGGAAGGAAGGAAGGAAGGAAGGAAGGAAGGAAGGAAGGAAGGAAGGAAGGAAGAAGGAAGGAAGGAAGAAGGAAGGAAGGAAGGAAGGAAGGAAGTGGCGGAAGGAAGGAAGGAAGGAAGTGGCGGAAGGAAGGAAGTGGCGGAAGGAAGGAAGGAAGGAAGTGGCGGAAGGAAGGAAGGAAGGAAGGAAGGAAGGAAGGAAGGAAGGAAGGAAGGAAGGAAGGAAGGAAGGAAGGAAGGAAGGAAGGAAGGAAGGAAGGAAGGAAGGAAGGAAGTGGCGGAAGGAAGGAAGGAAAGGAAGTGGCGGAAGGAAGGAAGTGGCGGAAGGAGAAGGAAGGAAGGAAGGAAGGAAGGAAGGAAGGAAGGAAGGAAGGAAGGAAGGAAGGAAGGAAGGAAGGAAGGAAGGAAGGAAGGAAGGAAGGAAGGAAGGAAGGAAGGAAGGAAGGAAGAAGGAAGGAAGGAAGGAAGGAAGGAAGGAGGAAGGAAGGAAGGAAGGAAGGAAAGGAAGGAAGGAAGGAAGGAAGGAAGGAAGGAAGGAAGGAAGGAAGGAAGAAGGAAGGAAGGAAGGAAGGAAGGAAGGAAGAAGGAAGGAAGTGGCGGAAGGAAGGAAGGAAGGAAGAAGGAAGGAAGGAAGGAAGGAAGGAAGGAAGGAAGGAAGGAAGGAGGAAGGAAGGAAGGAAGGAAGGAAGGAAGGAAGGAAGGAAGGAAGGAAGGAAGGAAGGAAGGAAGGAAGGAAGGAAGGAAGGAAGGAAGGAAGGAAGGAAGGAAGGAAGGAAGGAAGGAAGGAAGGAAGGAAGGAAGGAAGGAAGGAAGGAAGGAAGGAAGGAAGGAAGTGGCGGAAGGAAGGAAGTGGCGGAAGGAAGGAAGGAAGTGGCGGAAGGAAGTGGCGGAAGGAAGGAAGTGGCGGAAGGAAGGAAGTGGCGGAAGGAAGGAAGTGGCGGAAGGAAGGAAGGAAGGAAGGAAGGAAGGAAGGAAGGAAGGAAGGAAGGAAGGAAGGAAGGAAGGAAGGAAGGAAGGAAGGAAGGAAGGAAGGAAGGAAGGAAGGAAGGAAGGAAGGAAGGAAGGAAGGAAGGAAGGAAGGAAGGAAGGAAGGAAGGAAGGAAGGAAGGAAGGAAGGAAGGAAGGAAGGAAGTGGCGGAAGGAAGGAAGGAAGGAAGGAAGGAAGGAAGGAAGGAAGGAAGGAAGTGGCGGAAGGAAGGAAGTGGCGGAAGGAAGTGGCGGAAGGAAGGAAGGAAGGAAGGAAGGAAGGAAGGAAGGAAGGAAGGAAGGAAGGAAGGAAGGAAGGAAGAAGGAAGGAAGGAAGGAAGGAAGGAAGGAAGGAAGAAGGAAGGAAGGAAGGAAGGAAGGAAGGAAGGAAGGAAGGAAGGAAGGAAGGAAGGAAGGAAGGAAGGAAGGAAGAAGGAAGGAAGGAAGGAAGGAAGGAAGGAAGGAAGGAAGGAAGGAAGGAAGGAAGGAAGGAAGGAAGGAAGGAAGGAAGGAAGAAGGAAGGAAGGAAGGAAGGAAGGAAGGAAGGAAGGAAGGAAGGAAGGAAGGAAGGAAGGAAGGAAGGAAGGAAGGAAGGAAGTGGCGGAAGGAAGGAAGGAAGGAAGTGGCGGAAGGAAGGAAGGAAGGAAGGAAGTGGCGGAAGGAAGGAAGGAAGTGGCGGAAGGAAGGAAGGAAGGAAGGAAGGAAGGAAGGAAGGAAGGAAGGAAGGAAGGAAGGAAGGAAGGAAGGAAGTGGCGAAGGAAGGAAGAAGGAAGGAAGTGGCGGAAGGAAGGAAGTGGCGGAAGGAAGGAAGTGGCGGAAGGAAGGAAGTGGCGGAAGGAAGGAAGTGGCGGAAGGAAGTGGCGGAAGGAAGTGGCGGAAGGAAGTGGCGGAAGAAGGAAGGAAGGAAGGAAGGAAGGAAGGAAGGAAGGAAGGAAGGAAGGAAGGAAGGAAGGAAGGAAGGAAGGAAGGAAGGAAGGAAGGAAGTGGCGGAAGGAAGGAAGGAAGGAAGGAAGGAAGGAAGGAAGAAGGAAGGAAGGAAGGAAGGAAGGAAGGAAGGAAGAAGGAAGGAAGGAAGGAAGGAAGGAAGGAAGGAAGGAAGGAAGGAAGGAAGGAAGGAAGGAAGGAAGGAAGGAAGGAAGGAAGGAAGGAAGGAAGGAAGGAAGGAAGGAAGGAAGGAAGGAAGAAGGAAGGAAGGAAGGAAGGAAGGAAGTGGCGGAAGGAAGGAAGTGGCGGAAGGAAGGAAGGAAGGAAGGAAGGAAGGAAGGAAGGAAGGAAGGAAGGAAGGAAGGAAGGAAGGAAGAGGAAGGAAGGAAGGAAGGAAGGAAGGAAGGAAGGAAGGAAGGAAGGAAGAAGGAAGGAAGGAAGGAAGGAAGGAAGGAAGGAAGGAAGAGGAAGGAAGGAAGGAAGGAAGGAAGGAAGGAAGGAAGGAAGGAAGGAAGTGGCGGAAGGAAGGAAGTGGCGGAAGGAAGGAAGGAAGGAAGGAAGGAAGGAAGGAAGGAAGGAAGGAAGGAAGTGGCGGAAGGAAGGAAGGAAGGAAGTGGCGGAAGGAAGTGGCGGAAGGAAGTGGCGGAAGGAAGGAAGGAAGGAAGGAAGGAAGGAAGGAAGGAAGGAAGGAAGGAAGGAAGGAAGGAAGGAAGGAAGGAAGGAAGGAAGGAAGGAAGGAAGTGGCGGAAGGAAGGAAGGAAGGAAGGAAGTGGCGGAAGGAAGGAAGGAAGTGGCGGAAGGAAGGAAGGAAGTGGCGGAAGGAAGGAAGGAAGGAAGGAAGTGGCGGAAGGAAGGAAGGAAGGAGAAGTGGCGGAAGGAAGGAAGGAAGGAAGGAAGGAGAGAAGGAAGGAAGGAAGAAGGAAGGAAGGAAGGAAGGAAGGAAGTGGCGGAAGGAAGGAAGGAAGGAAGGAAGGAAGGAAGGAAGGAAGGAAGGAAGGAAGGAAGGAAGGAAGGAAGGAAGAAGGAAGGAAGGAAGGAAGGAAGGAAGGAAGGAAGGAAGGAAGGAAGGAAGGAAGGAAGGAAGGAAGGAAGGAAGGAAGGAAGGAAGGAAGGAGGAAGGAAGGAAGGAAGGAAGGAAGGAAGGAAGGAAGGAAGGAAGGAAGGAAGGAAGGAAGGAAGGAAGGAAGGAAGGAAGGAAGGAAGGAAGGAAGGAAGGAAGGAAGGAAGGAAGGAAGGAAGGAAGGAAGGAAGGAAGGAAGGAAGTGGCGGAAGGAAGGAAGTGGCGGAAGGAAGGAAGGAAGTGGCGGAAGGAAGGAAGTGGCGGAAGGAAGGAAGGAAGGAAGGAAGGAAGGAAGGAAGGAAGGAAGGAAGGAAGGAAGGAAGGAAGGAAGGAAGGAAGGAAGGAAGGAAGGAAGGAAGGAAGGAAGGAAGGAAGGAAGGAAGGAAGAAGGAAGGAAGGAAGGAAGGAAGGAAGGAAGGAAGGAAGGAAGGAAGGAAGGAAGGAAGGAAGGAAGGAAGGAAGGAAGGAAGGAAGGAAGGAGGAAGGAAGGAAGGAAGGAAGGAAGGAAGGAAGGATGGAAGGAAGGAAGGAAGGAAGGAAGGAAGGAAGGAAGGAAGGAAGGAAGGAAGGAAGGAAGGAAGGAAGTGGCGGGAAGGAAGGAAGGAAGGAAGGAAGGAAGGAAGGAAGGAAGAAGGAAGGAAGGAAGGAAGGAAGGAAGGAAGGAAGGAAGGAGGAAGGAAGGAAGGAAGGAAGGAAGGAAGGAAGGAAGGAAGGAAGGAAGGAAGGAAGGAAGGAAGGAAGGAAGGAAGGAAGGAAGGAAGGAAGGAAGGAAGGGAAGGAAGGAAGGAAGGAAGGAAGGAAGGAAGGAAGGAAGGAAGGAAGGAAGTGGCGGAAGGAAGGAAGTGGCGGAAGGAAGGAAGTGGCGGAAGGAAGGAAGTGGCGGAAGGAAGGAAGTGGCGGAAGGAAGTGGCGGAAGAAGTGGCGGAAGGAAGTGGCGGAAGGAAGTGGCGGAAGGAAGGAAGGAAGGAAGGAAGGAAGGAAGGAAGGAAGGAAGGAAGGAAGGAAGGAAGGAAGGAAGGAAGGAAGGAAGGAAGGAAGGAAGGAAGGAAGGAAGGAAGGAAGGAAGGAAGGAAGGAAGGAAGGAAGGAAGGAAGGAAGGAAGGAAGGAAGGAAGGAAGGAAGGAAGGAAGGAAGGAAGGAAGGAAGGAAGGAAGGAAGGAAGGAAGGAAGGAAGGAAGGAAGGAAGGAAGGAAGGAAGGAAGGAAGGAAGGAAGGAAGGAAGGAAGGAAGGAAGGAAGGAAGGAAGGAAGGAAGGAAGGAAGGAAGGAAGGAAGGAAGAAGGAAGGAAGGAAGGAAGGAAGGGAAGGAAGGAAGTGGCAGAAGGAAGGAAGGAAGGAAGGAAGAAGGAAGGAAGGAAGGAAGGAAGGAAGGAAGGAAGGAAGGAAGGAAGGAAGGACGGAAGGAAGTGGCGAAGGAAGGAAGAAAAGGAAGTTGGGCGGAAGGAAGGAAGGAAGGAAGGAAGGAAGGAAGGAAGGAAGGAAGGAAGGAAGGAAGGAAGGAAGGAAGGAAGGAAGGAAGGAAGGAAGGAAGGAAGGAAGTGGCGGAAGGAAGGAAGGAAGTGGCGGAAGGAAGGAAGGAAGGAAGGAAGTGGCGGAAGGAAGTGGCGGAAGGAAGTGGCGGAAGGAAGTGGCGGAAGGAAGTGGCGGAAGGAAGTGGCGGAAGGAAGGAAGGAAGGAAGGAAGGAAGTGGCGGAAGGAAGGAAGGAAGGAAGTGGCGGAAGGAAGGAAGTGGCGGAAGGAAGGAAGGAAGGAAGGAAGGGAGGAAGGAAGGAAGGAAGTGGCGGAAGGAAGTGGCGGAAGGAAGGAAGTGGCGGAAGGAAGGAAGGAAGTGCGGAAGGAAGGAAGGAAGGAAGGAAGGAAGTGGCGGAAGGAAGGAAGTGGCGGAAGGAAGGAAGGAAGTGGCGGAAGGAAGGAAGTGGCGGAAGGAAGGAAGGAAGTGGCGGAAGGAAGGAAGAAGGAAGTGGCGGAAGGAAGTGGCGGAAGGAAGGAAGGAAGGAAGTGGCGGAAGGAAGTGGCGGAAGGAAGGAAGTGGCGGAAGGAAGGAAGTGGCGGAAGGAAGGAAGGAAGGAAGGAAGGAAGGAAGGAAGGAAGGAAGGAAGGAAGGAAGGAAGGAAGGAAGGAAGGAAGGAAGGAAGGAAGGAAGGAAGGAAGGAAGGAAGGAAGGAAGGAAGGAAGGAAGGAAGGAAGGAAGGAAGGAAGGAAGGAAGGAAGGAAGGAAGGAAGGAAGGAAGGAAGGAAGGAAGGAAGGAAGGAAGGAAGGAAGGAAGGAAGGAAGGAAGGAAGGAAGGAAGGAAGGAAGGAAGGAAGGAAGGAAGGAAGGAAGGAAGGAAGGAAGGAAGGAAGGAAGGAAGGAAGGAAGGAAGGAAGGAAGGAAGGAAGGAAGGAAGGAAGGAAGGAAGGAAGGAAGGAAGGAAGGAAGGAAGGAAGGAAGGAAGGAAGGAAGGAAGGAAGGAAGGAAGGAAGGAAGGAAGTGGCGGAAGTGGCGGAAGGAAGGAAGGAAGGAAGGAAGGAAGGAAGGAAGGAAGGAAGGAAGGAAGGAAGGAAGGAAGGAAGGAAGGAAGGAAGGAAGGAAGGAAGGAAGGAAGGAAGGAAGGAAGGAAGGAAGGAAGGAAGGAAGGAAGGAAGGAAGGAAGGAAGGAAGGAAGGAAGGAAGGAAGGAAGGAAGGAAGGAAGGAAGGAAGGAAGGAAGGAAGGAAGGAAGGAAGGAAGGAAGGAAGGAAGGAAGGAAGTGGCGGAAGGAAGTGGCGGAAGGAAGTGGCGAAGGAAGTGGCGGAAGGAAGGAAGTGGCGGAAGGAAGTGGCGGAAGGAAGGAAGTGGCGGAAGGAAGGAAGGAAGGAAGGAAGGAAGGAAGGAGGAAAGGAAGGAAGGAAGGAAGGAAGGAAGAGGAAGGAAGGAAGGAAGGAAGGAAGGAAGGAAGGAAGGAAGGAAGGAAGGAAGGAAGGAAGGAGAAGTGGCAGAAGGAAGGAAGGAAGGAAGGAAGAAGGAAGGAAGGAAGGAAGGAAGGAAGGAAGGAAGTGGCGGAAGGAAGGAAGGAAGAAAGGAAGTGGCGGAAGGAAGGAAGGAAGGAAGGAAGGAAGGAAGGAAGGAAGGAAGGAAGGAAGGAAGGAAGGAAGGAAGGAAGGAAGGAAGGAAGGAAGTGGCGGAAGGAAGGAAGGAAGTGGCGGAAGGAAGGAAGGAAGGAAGGAAGTGGCGGAAGGAAGTGGCGGAAGGAAAGTGGCGGAAGGAAGTGGCGGAAGGAAGTGGCGGAAGGAAGTGCGGAAGGAAGGAAGGAAGGAAGGAAGGAAGTGGCGGAAGGAAGGAAGGAAGGAAGTGGCGGAAGGAAGAAGTGGCGGAAGGAAGGAAGGAAGGAAGGAAGGGAGGAAGGAGGAAGGAAGTGGCGGAAGGAAGTGGCGGAAGGAAGGAAGTGGCGGAAGAAGGAAGGAAGTGGCGGAAGGAAGGAAGGAAGGAAGGAAGGAAGTGGCGGAAGGAAGGAAGTGGCGGAAGGAAGGAAGGAAGTGGCGGAAGGAAGGAAGTGGCGGAAGGAAGGAAGGAGTGGCGGAAGGAAGGAAGGAAGTGGCGGAAGGAAGGAAGGAAGGAAGGAAGGAAGTGGCGGAAGGAAGGAAGGAAGGAAGTGGCGGAAGGAAGTGGCGAAGGAAGTGGCGGAAGGAAGTGGCGGAAGGAAGTGGCGGAAGGAAGTGGCGGAAGGAAGTGGCGGAAGGAAGGAAGGAAGGAAGGAAGGAAGGAAGGAAGGAAGGAAGGAAGGAAGGAAGGAAGGAAGGAAGGAAGGAAGGAAGGAAGGAAGGAAGGAAGGAAGGAAGGAAGGAAGGAAGGAAGGAAGGAAGGAAGGAAGGAAGGAAGGAAGAAGGAAGGAAGGAAGGAAGGAAGGAAGGAAGGAAGGAAGGAAGGAAGGAAGGAGGAAGGAAGGAAGGAAGGAAGGAAGGAAGGAAGGAAGGAAGGAAGGAAGGAAGGAAGGAAGGAAGGAAGGAAGGAAGGAAGGAAGGAAGGAAGGAAGGAAGGAAGGAAGGAAGGAAGGAAGAAGGAAGGAAGGAAGGAAGGAAGGAAGGAAGGAAGGAAGGAAGGAAGGAAGGAAGGAAGGAAGGAAGGAAGGAAGGAAGGAAGGAAGGAAGTGGCGGAAGGAAGGAAGGAAGGAAGGAAGGAAGGAAGGAAGGAAGGAAGGAAGGAAGGAAGGAAGGAACCCAATTTGACCCTATTAATTTGAGAGCTGGATCAATTTTGAAGTGGGTTTGGAGAATCATTTCTGGAGGTGGTTATCCAATCCTTCACTGTTTGTTTTTTTTTTGTTTGCAAACTATGGGTTGCTGTGCATTGTTTTAGTGGTTAGTGGTAGCTTTTTATTACATATGTTATTAATAATGTTCATTATTTGATTGATTTTTAACTGCTATTGAGTTTTTATTCATTTTGTATATGGTGTTGTGTAGATATTGATGTGTATGACAGAAGTGTATCTCATTTTATTTTTTTTTAAAAAGGGGGGGAATCGATGCCCTAGAAGCATTTGATTTGGGTAAAAAGTGCTTTAGAAATTTGGACCAAAATAATGAAATGTTTGTATTGAAAGCTTAGGAAGATCATATTATCTAAATTTACAATTCGATGTACCACAGCTGAGCCCAAATGATTCATTAACTTTAAGGGGAGAAGTACCTATGTCTTGTTGACAGGTTCAAAAAGGTCACTTGTTCATCTGACCAGACTGTCTGCTTCTGAAAACATGAGATCCAGTGAACGGAGACATCACCACACAACCTTGGTACTCCAGACAAAATCAGAAGTGGAGCTGTCAGGACACAGTTGTGTCTGAAAACTACAAAGACAGTTTACCAACAGAACTTTTATGTTGTTTTTATGATGTTGTGTCTCTACCAATTGTTTCTGTTATTTTCTGTTTTAAGATTTAAAAGGATGTGTAGATTTTCAAGCAAGGCAAGCACCCTGGATTAGAAGCCAGCACGGTGGCCCTCCTGGCCACACGGACCATAACCCACAGCACCAATGTGATGGATGGCGAATATGGTGTTTATTGCAGGGGAATTTAACATTTTATAACCTAGGGTCATTGTGTTACTCCATCTGCTTTCATCACACCTAGGTGCTATTGGCTAATTGCAGAAGGCCTTACTATCCTAACAGAGAGGGGGGGATTTACTAACTTTCCGTTACATCCCGAGATCTTCAGATCGCCAGGCCTTAAACTACAACATATTCCCCTCTCTCTATGAATAACTAATTTGTTAAAATATAAGGTATATTAATCTTAAAAATTCTAATGTTATTTTCTATATACATATCTCTAAACACTTTGTCTAACTTATCTATATTATAAAAGTTTTAAAAATGGATAATATAAAATTGAGTAAAATATAGGATACACTATATTTAACTAAAAGCTAAAAGCTTATAAAATGAATACTACAGTTTTCATTAGTAAATATGAGGTACATGTGGTGACTAAGTATATTTTTAATGCATCTGTTGCCTTTCTATAAACAGAATGTTAACTTTTTTCTAGTTGGCTCTTAACAAAGGACACAAGTTTATTTAAAATCCATTGTACAAAGATTAACACAAGTAAAATCATCACAACTTGCCCAATCAGGGTAGACACCAGGGTGGTCAGCCACGGAGATTGGTCGAACCAAGATTGGAACCAGCTTTGCTGAGCTTCTCTCTCTGCCTTCCATTGAAACAACCTGTTTCGTAGCTCTGCCATGGTGTCTCTCACTACTCCGGTGTGGTCTGCGTAGAAGCAGCACTCTTCTTTCAGGGCGATGCAGAGGCCTCCTTGCTGCATGAATAGAAGGTCGAGACCTTGCCTGTTCTGCAAAACAACTTCAGAGAGTGAGGAGACTGACTTTTCTAAAAAGGATATGGATTTCTCAATTCTCTGTCGATCTTCATCTACCGTCATCTGTAGCTGAGAGAGACTCTGACTCTGGGTTACCAGAGCGGAGACACCCGTGGCTGCACCGGTTGCTCCCAAGCGAGCAGCATTGCTATTGACAGTCCTGTCAACAGTTCTCTCTTCTGAAGGCGGCCTGCTTGCTCAAGGTACTAGTTCACTTCTTCTTTGGAGTGGTATAGGACTCTGGGGATGATAACAGCTAATACACAAAAGTCAACAGAGGAGTTAAAGCTTTGGGTATAAATGCAAGGGCTTAGCCCACTGCGGTTGCAAACCCACGTGCCAGACAAGGGGGGCGATTGCCTATCTCTTGGACCTGTCCACCTGCACGGTGGTCACACAAATTTTTTGTCAACAACAGTGGCTTCGCCTACGCAAAACCCTTGCCCTGTCATGTGGCTGATGGTGATTCTGCGAGAAGGTGACTCACTGCGGCACTGGACTGGGGCTTCTGCATTAACCCACAGCGGCCAGTTGTTAAGGGCCACAGCCTCATAGTAAGGGGGCTGTGTGTCATAACACAGCCAGCAGGATTCTGTGGCATTAGGGTTGGATTGATTCAGGGGTAAAAAGGTGGCATCTAACATTCGATAGAGCGAATCAAAAGCAGTGGCTTCAGATCTTTGGGGAGAAGCTTCTCGCTTATGCAGCGGGTATAGACTGTTAGATTGTGGGTTCTCAGCCTGTACCACAGGGTTGGGGCTCACTGCTTCAGGTGCTATAACTGGGAGTCGGATAATTTGTACTACTTCACCAGCATCTTTGCCAGGCTTGTACAAGAATACCGACCACATTCTTCCGGTAGTCCAACCCATATCTGCTGGCTGCAGAACCTGCATGATCATTTGATGACAGACTTTAGATTGGTCATCATAAAAGCCATAAAACACTTGCCCTATGGAGTTGAAACTGGGACGCATACAGCCCGCCAGACCCCAGGTTATTTGCAGAAACTCATCTGCTTTAGGTGGTGCCCACCTCTTACTCAGGACTATTGTTTCGCACCCCCAATAGCCAAAAAACCAATACCCTAGTTGGCGGCAGTAGCCTTTGCCTGGGTTAGCGGCTGGGCACGAGTATGACTGGTACAGCTCAAAGCAAGGGTGGATGTTAGGAGTTACTATACCAGAGAAAATGTCTTGGATGAGCACAAAGAACCTTGGGATGCCTGCTGTGACTACCTCTTTGATCACTTCGTTCGAGGCACAGCGTAAGATCCACCTGAATGGTTGATGTGGCTTATATTCTGCACCAACCTGCTCTCTGTTAACAAGTGCTAAAAACAAGATTACACACAAAAGTTGTTGTCGCTTGGGTTTCACAGGCTCAGGAGTTTTGGGCATCTTCGGGTTGTCTGGTGGTTCATTGCCTCCTTCTGGCACTGGAGCATATGCATCAAGCAGGCGCCCAATGATCAGGTCCTGCGAACAAAACTTCAGAGTTCTTGTCAGTTTCATTTTTAAGGTCTGTTTTTTTTGACTTAAGTTGACACCACTTTACCATCTCTTTTCACTGCAGCGTACCCTCGCCCTGTGAGTACTAATCTCCAACCTTGCTCCCACTCCCCTAACTCATTTCTGATTATGACCTGCGGGCCCTCTTCTAGAGCTCGAGTGGCCCAGTGTTTTTGGGAAGGACTGTTTATTTCATCTCCCCTAGGGAATTGGTTCAGTGCTAACAGTGCAGTTGCTAGCAAGGGCGCCTGGTCTGCCTGGGGAATGGTATTGTTAAAGCTTTCTGACTTTGCTAACACTTCTAAGCTTGGCTTTCAAGGTTTGGTTTTCTCGCTCAACGATGGCTTGTCCTGTGCTATTGTACGGGATGCCTTGCACCAGAGTGATTCCCCATTTGGAGGCAAATTCCTGGCTCGGCTTTGTGATAAAATTTGCACCATTGTCCGTTCTGATTTGCTTGGGGATGCCGAGCCAAGCCATGGCTGTTAGCCAATGCTGGATAGTTGCTTTGGAGTTGGTTTTCAGGTGCTGCGTGGCTACTATCATTCCGCTGTACGTATCCACTGTTACTGCAAGCCATGCTCGGGGTTTTAACAGCTGGCAAAATGTAAAGTCTGTTTGCCATATCTCTGAGGCTTTTAGGCCTCTGGTGTTGATTTCACAGGACCACAGTCGTGCCTTTTGGCAGTGGGGGCAGGACGCTACTACATGTTTTGCATCAGCAACTGAGATTTCACATCACTTTGCTAGTGCTTTGGCTCCAATGTGCAGGGTTTCGTGTAGCTGATGAGCTTCTTGTAGGTTCCACAATCCTTTTGCAGCAACATCTGTTTTATCGTTGCCGACTTGGAAGAACCCTTTGATCGGATTGTGGCTGTTAACATGGATGACTGATATGGTACCTTTTCGAGAGGAGATAGCTTCCTCTAACATTAGAGCTACTGTAGATGTTAATATGCCGGGTCCTGATATAGCCAGGCAAAGCTTGGTTAAAATATTGAATCAGTTACAATGTTAAGATGCTCTGTTTGGAACAGTCGGCATGCCAGTACTACAGCTGCTACTTCCAGTTGCTGGACTGAGAGTGTACGATCAGTCACTTTGACGCAGTGCTACTCGTCCTCTGATTGCCACACTACAGCCGCAGTGGACGTTGTCGAGGATGCATCTGTGAAGACTGTTGGTCCTGGCTGGGGCCAGTCCATGACTTTTTGTGGTAGGTCCATGTCGGAAACAGCCAGCATCTGAAGCCAAGGGGGCTTTGCAGAATACTGAATCTCTCCGCCGAAACCAACCAGGGCTGTCGCCAGGTATTCTGACATCACTGTTGACTGTGTAGAGAGTTGCTTGCGGAAAGGCAGGAATATTCTGGCTGGCTCAATGCCAAGATGTTTCAGGGCAAGTTTTCTGCCTTTCATAATGAGGCTGCTGAGATACTCAGCTCCTGGGGAAAATGCACGTGTCTGTTTTCCCAGGACTATCCACTGTATTGGGTGAGCTTTTTCTGGGGTGCCTTGAGCCAGTGCTCCTACTCCCTCTCCCTTCGTGACGTGCACATACAGATCGAGTGACACCTGGGGCTTCCACGTGGCAAGGGAACTTAAAGATACCTGTTGTTCGATAAAGTCAAGAGAGTTCATTGTTTCTGCTGTCAAGGCTTTGTGTTCCCATGGATTTTTCCCTCTCAGGAGATCATACAGGGGGGTCATCTTCTCAGGTGGGATTAGGACGATGTTGCGGAGCCATTGCAGGGATCCCACTAGCTGCTGCACGTTATGAAGCGTTTTGATGTCCCGATGGATCTTTATCTGGGGAGGGGATATGTAAGAGTCTGTGATCCCCACCCCCAAAAATGTTACACATGGGCCCTTTTTTATTTTTGCACTTGCGATTTCAAAGCCATTTGCTTTTAGAGTTTCTATGATTCTTGACACTAACTGGTCTTCCTGACCTCCCGAGGGTGCGGCAATCAGGATGTCGTCCATTGTACTGGATGATGGTCGCAGTGGAGTTGCTATGAGGGATTGGTGCCAGCGCTCAATTGACTGTGATTTGGCAGATTGTAGGTGAGTTGACCATCCCCTGAGACAGCACTTTCCACTGAAAGCGTAGGTTGGGGCGCTGGCTGTTTGGAAACACCACGGAGAAAGCAAACCGCTCCCTGTCTTCTTCATGTAAGGGTATAGAAAAGAAACAGTCTTTGATATCAAGAATAGCACAGGGTTGGCCCTCCGGCATCATAGAGTTCATAGGTAACAATGTTTGAACAGGTCCCATGGGTTGAATTTTCTTATTCACTTCACGTAAATCGTGGAGGAGGCGAAACCCTTCTCTGGACCGCTTAGGGATTACAAAAACAGGAGTATTCCACGGGCTAGTAGATGGTTCTATATGACCTTGTTGCAATTCACGGTTAACTAACTCAAGAAGGACATCTAATCGAGGCTTGGACAGGGGCCACTGCTCGACCCACACTGGGTCAGATGATTTCCAAGAAAGCTTGATTTGTGGCAGCCGGTACGTGGCAGTGGCACTTAGCATAAATTTGTCACCCTGGCTTTTAGCAAGGCTAGGGTGTCTCTCCCTAGCAATGCTGGGATTCCTGTTATGACATACGGGAAGAGGGCAATAGTTTTCTCTGGCGCTTTTTCTGTGTGGAGTGTAATGGCTATTAGCTGTGTGCTTCTCCGAGCTCGTGACAGCCCTCCAACCCCGCCCACCATGGGGGCATCCTCTAGTTTCCAGAGAGGAGGCCAATTTGTCTCTGGAATGACTGTGACATCTGCCCCCGTATCAATTAGAAAAGGAACACTGATGAACCCAGAGGGGATATTTTGATCAGCTAAGGTGTCATAAAGGGTGCAGATTCCCCATACCACCGGCGGGTTGTCACACCTTACTGCCAGGGCCACCCTGGGGTCATGTTCCCCGAGTGTGATCCCTGCTGCCCCTGCGGCAGATAAGGCAGGGTTGGCTGAGCAGCTGTCTGGGTTACGAAAGTGGTTGCCTCTCGGGGGTTAATGGGTTCGGGAGCAGCTCGATTCTTGCAGGATTGGCATAGCTGGGCCGCCTCACATCCCAAGTGGGAGAGAACTGGATACTGCCCTGCTGTCTTCTCCCCCTCCTGTTTCCCTGAGCCTTGGATCTGCATTCTCTGGCAAGGTGCCCCTTTTTCCCACAAGCCCAGCATAGTCCTTTAAACTGGTTCTGCTGTGAGGCGGGCGCTGCCAGGCCCCCCCCCTTTTTGCAATTTGCAGCAACATGACCTGCCTGACCGCATTTGAAACATGCCATCACATTAGCAACTGCTGTGCAGACTGCAGTTTGAATCAGAACTGCCTGTTCCTCCCTCGCGACATGCTTAATGATCTCTGCGATATTTGCACCTGGGGTTAGTGATCGAAGGATTTCCTTGGTTGTTGAATTGCATTGCTGACGTAAGCAGTCTGCCATGCCTGGGCCTTTTGCGTCTAGGGGCAGGGAAGAGGAGTCAACAGATGCCTGAAGGCAGTATACAAATTGTGTAAAGCTCTCACTTTCTTTTTGCTTTATAGTAGCCCATGGTGATGGCTTAGCACCAACTCTAGAGGCAGAGCAAATAGCTTCTCTGGCCGCACGAGTGGTTGTCATAACTTCATGGGCTCGCATACCCTGGGCTTGTGCCTGAGGTGTAGTCATGGCTGGGTCTGTGCCCATTAACCGTGGCAAGCTGGAACCATGTAGTGGATGGTCTGCCCCATTTATTTGGGCTAGGTATCTGGCACAGTTATCTTCCCATTCTTGTTTAAAAACAATCAACCCTGCTCCATCAAAAAACATTCTGCAAGTGTGTTTTATATCAAAAGGGAGCAGGTCGTCACCTCCAAAAAGACCATCGATAAGGGAGGTGACCATGGTAGTATTGAGCACTTTTTCTGAAACTGCTTTAACAATCGTTTTAACTTCTTTAGGATTTATTGGTGAGTAAACCCTCTGCCCCCCCTCAGACACCCTGACTGGGAATACTAACGTGTCTGGAGGAACCAGGTGGCACATTCTACTCTTATCTGACCCCAGTCTGTGAGAGGGGTATCCTCTCTCAGTTCTTTTTTAATGTGGGGGGGGATGTTCTTGTTTATCTTTACTGTTTCCTCTTCTGAGTACTTGGGCTCTGACCATTCATCACTAGTATCTCGATCAGAGTCAGAGCTCCACTGGCTAGCTACTTCCTGTCTCCCGTGCCTTTTTCTTGGGCTCCGGCCCTGCCTACCACCCCTGTGAGAGGGCTGTTCCCTCCCTCTTGGCTCTCCTTGCCCTTCGGTCCACCCTCCACTCCGCCTTTCATCCTACCTTTCCCTCCGCCTTTCACTCCAGGCTCTGTTCTGCCCCCTGTTCTCCCCTCTTCCCCCTCCCTTTGCATTCCAATCTTTCTGTACCCATCCCCCGTGTCCTTCTCCACGATTTCTTATCTCTTTCTGTATCTTTTCTCTAAAAAGCCTTTTTCTGTTTCTTTGTTTCTGCTACATCTTTTCTGTATCTTTCTTTTGATTCTTGGATTTCTCAGCCTCCTTTGGACTGAATTCTTTTGGGATCCTCCCTCGTGCGGAGCCCTGCTTATCTCAGTTCTTATGATTCGAATAAAACTCCCGAGCTCGTTAGAATCTTGTTTCTCGTGTTTATTAACAGATGATCACAAAACTCAACAGGTCTCTCCAGGCTGGCCATAATGTTAATCTTTGCAATTTGGTACATTTCTTTCTTCTGATGGTACAAAAAAGGCCTTGTGGCACACTTCATGTCTGATGCACAAAATGGCCCCGAGCTACGCAGTTCTTTTATCTTTATACCTATTTTTACTCAATTAACAATAGACATGTGTATTATTTTTCTTAATGACCCAATGACCCATCACCTCTGTGATGCACGGCGGCATTTTCTATCCAATCACTTACTATTACCCAAAAACCTCTAGGAGAAGAACATGAAGAAGAAAGAAGGGACAAGGGACAACACCCTAAATCCTCCATCTTGTCTCCTGTTCTCTAAACTAACTTATTCACCCAGTGATTAAAAAAACTTTCTAATCTACACATTCTTTTAGCTTTTTTCATCTAACTTTAACATTTGTTTTCATGTATCACCATAAAAACATGCTAGTGAATTTCATATTATATGAAATTCAGTGTTTTTCTGGATCTTATAACTAAGTATCAGAAACAAGGCACAGACTCTGTATTCCAGACTCAAACACTTTTAACCTCCTAACTGTGCCCATCTCTCAAGACCAGCTTTTGTTCTTTGTTAAAAACATTTTTTTTCCCACTCTGTAACTCTTTAAGTCCCTGGGAGGATGTTTCTCCTCTTACTTTCTTTCCCACATCTCTGGCTACTTCTGTTAATTTTTTCCAAATATCTCTTGCTTTCTGTTGTCCCTCTGAGGGCAGCTCAGAGTTTGGATTTTAGGGGGCATATCGTCCTCTTGTATCCCCTTCTGCTCAGCTGTGCTGCTCTCATCTGGAGGCTCTAAAGTTTGTGTTGTAGCACTGATTCCTAGTTTTGGGGTGACCAACAGACAGTTTTTTGCTGCCGTCCAGGTTTCTTGCTTTTGTCTAGATTTTTTCAAGGCCTTAAAACCTTACTCCATGACTTAAAATGTTTCATATTACCAGAATCTACAGTTTCATTAGCCAGATCTCTGGTACATTTCTCCCACACCTCAGGGTGAAGAATGTCCACTGGCTGCTATATAACACCGATATGCAAAAGCTGTGTAACAGCAATTGTAAAATCCTTAGATTTACAATCTACCCCCCACTTCTTATATAATTCAGATACGACCTTTCTCAATGATTCCATCTTCGTTCTGGATGCAGGGATGTCTCCCTCCGCCATAAATCAGCCCAGCTGTCCTGGCCGCTTCTTCTGTTTTTCAGGGAATCCTCGCTTTCTGGGTTTGAATCCCGCTTTTCTTCCCCGGTTTCGGGCCCCATATATAGGTTTTCAAGCAAGGCAAGAACCCTGAATTAGAAGCCCTCCTTGGCCACACGGACCATAACCCACAGCACCAATGTGATGGATGGCGAATATGGTGTTTATTGCAGGGGAATTTAACATTTTATAACCTAGGGTCATTGTGTTACTCCCATCTGCTTTCGTCACACCTAGGTGATATTGGCTAATTGCAGAAGGCCTTACTATCCTAACAGAGAGGGGGGGATTTACTAACTTTCCGTTACATCCCGAGATCTTCAGATCTCCAGGCCTTAAACTACAGCAAGGATGTGAAGAACAACCTGAACATCGATGCCCTCAGACAGTCACCGATCAGCTGCCAGCTGACATCATAGGAGCAGCAGATGTTCCAAGACTGAATTACGTTAAATCATAGTCTGTTTGTAAGAAGAATTTTGTAGAAGATCAAAAGAGTATAAAAACTCCATCTAACTCTATATAAAAGCAAATTGTAGCTGTGTTCTTACTTTTTAAGCAAATTGCTTTCACACTTAGATTGCATGAATACCAGAGCATGTGTGTTAAAAGTAGTTAGATAATAGTTTAAGATAAAGAGTTTAGTTTGTGTGGTAATTGTTATTTTTAAGTTATTGATAAGTTTAGTAAAGACATTAGTATTAAGTGTAAGTATTCCCCCTTCAAGAGTTAATGTGAGCAAAGCTGAAAGTTCATTTAGCTTTAAAGCCTCAGCTGTGATTCTGAAAACATGGTGTCGTTTGCATGGAACAAACTGCTTATGGTAATTGTACTGTTTATAGTCCCAACTGTCTGCTAACTAACATCCAAAAGCAACAGAACATATGGGTCACTCTGGTACATTTGATAGGCCAAAAATCAATGTGTCTAAGCCTAGCCACACTTGGAGATCCTTTTCGCACCTGTCTCATAGGATTCCCTGGATGGGATCCTCAAGCATTTAAAAGTTAAGTTAGCAATGAAACTTGATTGAATCAACTGGCAATGTTATGAGTGTAATCGCACTGTTGGCTTCACGTCAAGACAATTTGAAGCTTGCTGACAAGCAAAAATTATCCAAGTTCTCAATGTTACTGTAGGGCACCCAAAAGAATGGTTAGACTTGTTAGTCTCCACCAATACCTCAGGCGGATGGATAATGTTTAAGCGCCCGACAAAAGCCACTCCAACAAAGTGACGCAACACTGAGCTACAGCTAAACCTATAGTTGATCTCATTACTAACACTGAAAGTAAAGCTTTTTATTCACGGTGCAATCTTACAGGATGATCAGCAAGGCGATTACCTTGTTCAATATTCTTAATCTGTAGAGATAGAGCATGGAATGGAATTCCTGCTAACCCACATGGAGGACCCTGTTATCTTGGAAACTTACCTTGTTCCATCCAAACTTACACAAATTGCTGAATATAGCTGGTGAAATAAAAAACATGAAATGGTTAAGGTGAAGCCTGAATTAATTACAATATGATGTTAGAGACCCAGAATTTTGGGGTAATGGTATAATATGGGCAGCCTCCTTTTTTACTCCAAGAGCAGCTACTGCTAAAGGTTTGTCAACTCCAAAAAGGCTCGCTTGTTGGACTAGAAAAGAACTGAACATCAACAATGTTAAGTCAACTTTCAGCTGATGTGAGTAGTGCACGTCATGTAGTATTGCAAAATAGTGCTGCAGTTGACTTTTTGCTCTTAGCACAAGGACATGGTTGTGAGGAGTTTGAAGGTATGTCCTGTTTGAATCTTCCTGATCATTCAGTTTCCATCCACAAGCAACTACAACAGCTACAGGATGGGTTACATGCCCTGAAAGAAGATAGTGACGTCATTGGAAGTTAGTTCACCAGCTGGGGAATCACTGGATAGTAAAGGTCTCTTGTGCTAGAAGGGGGACGAATTTTACTTATGGTGTTAATTGGGATGGTGGTTTTAATCTGTATGTTATCTTGTCTCTGTAGAAGTGTAGAATGAGTTGCATCCAAAGCCTGGCTTGTACAAAAAGATAAAAGGGGGAATTGTAGTAAAACATTTTAACAGAGTAAAAGCATCACATTCTAGTAAAAGCCTGTCTGCACGAACCAGCCTTTGGTATAAGCGATGATATTAAAGGCAGTGTCCCTGAAACTCTCCTGGAGCAGCAAGAATAAAAAAAAAAATAGCATTGTGTACAGGAGGAAAAATATAAAACAATATGCATTAGCCAATAGTGTCTTGCCAAGCCCGTGGACCCTGTCATACCCTATAAAAGGTGTGCTAAAGATAGAAATAGACGACATTCACCATACTTCTGTGAAGACTCAGCTGAATAGTCTGAGCATTTTTACAATATTAGACAAATGAGAAACATATAATATCACAAAGGGCCTAGATAAAGTTAAAATTGTTCACTATTGCATAGAGGCTTGGCCCAGTCTAGAATTGCAAGCAGAGTGGCCGTGGTATGGGTCCAATGATCCCTGGGTTTGTTCCCAACTTAACCGCTATTTAAGGGATCAAGGTACCCCTAATTTAGAACAAATGTCCTATGCGGCCTGTTGGGAAAGAGATCTCACTAAAGAAGAGACAGTTAAGGTCTGTAAACTTAAAAAGCAAGAAAAAGAAAGAGGGGATAACGAAGGAAAGGAATCAGAGAAAGAAGTTCAGAGCAAATGGGATCCGCTAGACTATCTTCCTCCTCCCCCTGTATACCCAGCAATGCCCCAAATCCCTTTCCTAGACCCCCCTGCAATTCTACTTTCAAACCCCTCGCCAATTACCCAAATAAACACCTCGGGTCCTTCCCCAACTTCTCCTTCCACTGAAACCCCATTCCCTCACTCCTTGAAAACTGCAACTTCTATTTTTCAGCAGAGGTGACCCTGCTACCACCTCCACCTAATACTGTAAACTCGAGCCTTCCACCAGCCCTGGTAATCACTTCACCATTTCCTGCCTCAAATGTAAACATCTGTGTCCAATATCCAAAGTCCCTACCTGTCACACCTTCCACACCCTCTTCAACCCCTCTACAAACTTCCTCTCTTTCCTGTGTCTCCAGGTACTGGCTCATGTTCCTCTCCCACTCCTGCTACTTTTCCACTACCTCCTAATTGGGAACTAAGTTTATCCACTTCCTCTTCAAGCCTTCCATCTAGTATAAATCTGGCAGAGGGGCCATATTGCAATACCCAATCTAAAATTTCCAAGGGAGAAAAGCTCTTTCTCCTTAAGGAAGTTCCTATGGGAGGAGTAGCTAAGGGAGTCTGCTTTGTAAATGTCCCTTTGACAGCTTCTGAAGTGCGAGGTTTTAAGAAAGAACTGGGAAATAGGGTAGAAGACCCAGTATGAATATCTAATCAAATAGATCAGTTTTTGGGTCCAAATATCTATACCTGGGGAGAACTAAATCAAATTCTGAACATGCTTTTTAACCCAGAAGAGGTTAGGTTAATCAGAGCTGAAAGCATGAGAATTTGGGAAAGGGAGTACCAGCTGGGGCCTCCAAAGGATAAAAATTACATCTAGTGAACCCCGGGTGGGAGCCAAACAAAGAGGAGGAGAGGAGAAACACGGAAGACTATCGATCCCTGAGAGTTAGAGGGATAAAAGAATATGTACCTCAGGGAAACAACACCAAATTGGCATTTAATGGGACTCAAGTGAAAGACAAAACACCAACCTCTCGGTTTAACAGACTAAGGTGAAATTTTAAATTACATTCTAACATTGACCCTGATAGTCCTGAGGGCCAAGTATTATTAAAGGTGCAATTCGTCACCAAATCTTGGTGACTGTCCTGGGGTGACTTTATGACACTGGTATCCCCAATCATCTAGTTTATGTTATATATAAAGTTCTGCACCTTTAAGACTGGCTTTGAGAGCAAGAGAGGGGGAAGAAGAAGCGCGCAGTTTCTGTTAAAGAAAAACATCACTCCCACACATCGGCCAGTAGATGACGATAATGGCGATGTGGGGGAAGGACCCTCAAGAGCAGCAACTGATCAAAAATCAGAAGGCGCTGGTGAACCTTTCTCCCTGAAGGACCTTCGTGGCCTGAGAAAAGATTACACTCGACGACCTGATGAATCTATAATTAGTTGGTTAGTCCGTCTGTGGGATGCTGCAGGTTAGGCGACAGTTCTGGATGGCACTGAAGCGAGGCATCTGGGATCCCTGTCACACGATCCGGTTTTCGATCAAGGAGTGTTGAGGGGACTGACCCTTACAGTCTCTGAGAACAGGTCCTGAGAATTGTGGCAGAAAGATATCTGTGTGCAGACGATCTCTAGATACAGCAAACTCGTTGGAAAACAATAAAATAAGGGATTCAGCGCTTGAGAGAAATGGCAATAGTAGAGATTGTCTTGGTGGGTGACTTAGGTACTAGAAATCCAGACTTGGTGCCATGTACATCTGTGATGTGGCGAAAACTTGTTCGACTTGGCCTACAAGAATACGCTTCTGCTTTAGCAACAATGAAGCAGGATGGCCGGGAGGAGACTGTGCTGGATATGGTGAAGAAACTTCGAGCATATGCAGATACCGTGCATGGCCCCATGCAGGCAACAATTGCAGCTGTGGAAACACATATACAAAACTTCCAAGACAAAATAGAGGAGAATCTCAAGAAACTCAGGGAGGACCTTCTTCCAGTCTCAGCAGTACAGACCAGGAGCCCTTGTACTCAACGCAGAAGTTCTCCAGATAGAAAGAAAAAACTACGAGCTGAGCTGTGGTTTTTCTTACATGACTGTGGAGAAAACATGAAAAGATGGGATGGAAAATCTACTGCTGCTCTGGCAAAACGGGTGCATGAGATAGAAGACAGCAAGACTCAGGGGGGATACTCCACCAAAAAGAAAGCCGCTCCAGTAGCCTGTAGTCAAACTGACAAGTATGATGATGACATGTCTGATTCCCTTGAAGGAACCTCCAAGACATATACCCAAGGAAACAAGGATAACCAGGCTTAGATGGGCCCTGCCTCTAGCCAGGTAGAGGCTAGGGAAAACCGTGTCTTTTGGACTGTGTGGATTCGTTGGCCTGGCACATCAGAACCACGACAATATGAGGCCTTGGTTGACACTGCTGCAGAGTGCACCCTAATCCCATCAAGATATGTAGGGGCAGAATCTGTTTCTATTGCTGGTGTGACAGGGGGATCACAGGACTTTACTTTAGTGGAAGCTGATGTAAGCCTGACTGGAAATGAGTGGAAGAAACACCCTATTGTGACAGGCCCAGAGGCCCCATGCATTTTGGGCATAGACTACCTCCGAAGTGGGTATTTTAAGGACCCAAAGGGGCTTAAGTGGGCATTTGGGATAGCAGTGGTAGAGACAGGGGGCATCAAGCAATTGAACACCTTGCCTGGACTGTCAGAGAACCCATCTGCAGTAGGACTCCTAAAAGTGGAAAAACAGCGAGTGCCAATTGCCACCTCGACGGTGCACCGCCGACAATATAGAACAACTAGAGATGCTGTGATCCCCATCCACAAGATGATCCCAGAACTAGAGAGCCAAGGGGTGGTCAGCAAAACCCACCCACCCTTCAACAGCCCCATCTGGCCTGTGCATAAATCTGAAGGAGAATAGAGATTGACTGTGGACTATCGTGCATTGAATGAAGTGACTCCATCGTTGAGCGCTGCCGTGCCAGACATGCTAGAGCTCCAGTACGAGCTGGAGTCCAAGGCAGCGAAGTAGTACGCCACTATTGACATTGCCAATGCATTTTTCTCCATTCCCCTGGCAGCAGAATGCAGGCCTCAGTTTGCCTTCACGTGGAGGGGAGTGCAGTACACCTGGAACCGACTGCCCCAGGGGTGGAAGCACAGCCCCACCATCTGCCATGGACTGATCCAGGCTGCCCTGGAAAAGGGTGAGGTTTCAGAACATCTGCAGTACATTGATGACATCATTGTTTGGGGAAAGACAGCTGAAGAGGTCTTTGAGAAAGGAGAGAAAATCATCCAGGTTCTCCTGAAAGCCGGTTTTGCCATCAAGAAGAGCAAAGTCAAGGGACCAGCTTGTGAGATTCAGTTCCTGGGAGTAAAGTGGCAAGATGGACAGAGTCAGATTCCCACTGAGGTCGTCAATAAGATCACTGCAATGTCTCCACCCACCAGCAAGAAGGAAATGCAAGCTTTCCTAGGTGCCATAAGTTTTTGGAGGATGCACATTCCTGAGTACAGCCAGATCGTGAGCCCTCTCTACCTGGTTACCCCAAAAAAGAATGATTTCCACTGGGGCCCTGAACAACAACAAGCCTTTGCTCAGATCAAGCAGGAGATCGCTCATGCAGTAGCACTTGGCCCAGTCAGAACAGGACCAGACATGAAGAACGTGCTCTACTCTGCAGCCGGGAACAATGGCTTGTCCTGGAGCCTGTGGCAGAAAGTGCCTGGGGAGACTCGAGGCCGACCACTGGGATTCTGGAGCCGAAGCTACAGGGGGTCCGAAGCCAACTACACTCCCACAGAGAAGGAAATCTTAGCTGCCTATGAAGGAGTTCAAGCCGCCTCAGAAGTGATTGGCACAGAAACACAACTCCTGGCACCCCGACTGCCAGTGCTGGGGTGGATGTTTAAAGGAAAGGTTCCCTCTACCCACCACGCCACCGACGCTACATGGAACAAGTGGATCGCCCTCATCACACAGCGCGCCCGTATTGGAAACCCAAATCACCCTGGCATCTTGGAGATAATTACAAACTGGCCAGAAGGTGAAAACTATGGTCTCACTGATGAAGAGGAGCAGGAACAAGTGACACGAGCTGAAGAAGCTCCACCATACAACCAACTGCCAGCAGAAGAAACACGCTACGCTCTGTTCACTGATGGTTCCTGTCGCATCGTAGGGATGAACCGGAAGTGGAAAGCAGCCGTATGGAGCCCCACACGACAGGTCGCAGAGGCCACTGAAGGAGAAGGTGGATCAAGTCAACTTGCTGAAGTCAAAGCTGTTCAACTGGCCCTGGACATTGCTGAAAGAGAGAGGTGGCCAAAACTCTACCTCTACACTGATTCATGGATGGTAGCCAATGCTCTGTGGGGATGGCTGGAAAAGTGGAAAAGGGCCAACCGGCAACGCAGAGGAAAGCCAATCTGGGCTGCTGATGAGTGGAAAGACATCGCCACCAGAGTAGAGAAACTGTCTGTGAAGGTCCGTCATGTTGATGCCCATGTCCCCAAGAGTAGGGATAATGAAGAACACCGAAACAACGAAAAAGTGGATCAGGCTGCAAAGATACAAGTATCAAAGATAGACTTAGATTGGCAACACAAGGGAGAGTTGTTCCTAGCTCGATGGACCCATGATGCCTCAGGCCATCAGGGTAGAGATGCCACCTATAAGTGGGCACGAGACAGAGGGGTGGATCTAACCATGGACACTATTTCTCAGGTTATCCATGACTGTGAGACGTGTGCCACGATCAAGCAGACCAAGCGGTTGAAGCCCCTCTGGTACGGTGAACCGTGGTCCAAATATAAGTATGGGGAGGCCTGGCAGATTGACTATATCACACTGCCCCAAACCCGCCAAGGAAAGCGCTATGTGCTCACAATGGTAGAAGGCACTACAGGATGGTTGGAAACCTACCCTGTTCCTCATGCTACAGCCCGTAACATCATCCTGGGACTTGAAAAGCAGGTCCTTTGGAGGCATGGCACCCCTGAGAGGATTGAGTCAGACAATGGGACTCATTTCAAGAATAACCTTATAAACACTTGAGCTAGGGAACATGGCATTGAGTGGGTGTACCATATCCCCTACCATGCACCTGCTGCTGGAAAAGTGGAGACGTACAATGGACTGTTAAAGACTACCTTGAAAGCGTTGGGTGGGGGATCTTTCAAAAATTGGGAGCAGCATCTAGCAAAAGCCACCTGGATAGTTAACACCCGAGGTTCCACCGACCGAGCAGGCCCAGCCCAATCCGAGCCCCTGCATATAGTAGACGGAGACAAAGTCCCAGCGGTACATCTCAGAGGTTTGTTAGGACAGTTTGGATCAATTCTACCTGGAGTGCAGACAAACCCATTCGTGGGGTTGTTTTTGCTCAGGGACCGGGTTGCACATGGTGGATAATGCGGAAAATGGAACAACACAATGTGTACCTCAGGGAGATCTGATAGTTGAGTGAAGATCATGAATTAATTCCTTTGTTTGTATATAATGTATATGTTGTAGAGTTAAAAAATATATATGTATCAATTTTGATAATAAATTGACCATATGGAGATTAGGGGTGCAATGTCCTGGAGTGACTTTATGATACTGGTGTCCCCAATCGTCTGGTTTATGTTATATATAAATTCTGCACCTTTAAGACTGACTCTGAGAGCAAAAGAGGGGGAAGAAGAAGCGTGCAGTTTGTGTTAAAGAAAAACATCACTCCCACACATCCCGCTCCTGGACTGTAGTGTCTGCAGCACGGACAGACAGCGGGACAGAGCTTCTCTCTGGTTTTTAGTTAGTTTTAGCTAGCTGAAGCAGAGGAGTTCCCTGGACCTTTGTTTTTTTCCTTTTTTCTTGGATCTGTGCAAGCCTGCTCTAGACTGAACACCAAGCCAAACTCCAGGAGCTCACGCCTGTGGCCCACCGGGGCCTGGGCCTCGGCACTTTCCAGCGCCGGAGGGACTGATAAAAACCTGAGCGAGCGGAGCTACACCACATGAAAAGGACTTTTCTTCCTAGATATGCCATCCCATCCAGCAGCAAGAAGTTTTATTATTTAATATTATTCAATTTCTATTAAATAAACTGCTTTTTCCACTTCTCTCCAAGGATTTTTTTTTCCTTTTCCCGGACCAGTTGGTGGGGAGGGGCCATTTCCCTGGGGAAATCCCCATTTGGAGTTTTCCTCCTTAATTTGCCCTAAAGTAGGACATTAGGAGGAAGCTAGAGAAATTAGAAGATGGGCAAAAAAAGGGAATGAACGAATTATTGAGAGAAGCTTTAAGGGTGTATCTGAGAAGAAAGGAGGAGAAAGCAAAAAAACTAAAGAGAGAATAATGGTGTCTGTGGCTAGGGATGTGGATAAAAACCACTCAAGTGGAAATGAGACAAGACTTCCACCAAAGGAGCGTAGGAATGCATCTAGACCGCCTTGGGTTACCCCCAAAATGGTCAGGGAGGACCAAAGGTGCTACTACTGTGAAGGAGTAGGGCATTTAAGAAGACACTGTAGGAAACTAGCAATGAACCAAGCTATTGCAAAAGAACAAGACACCCTAGAGGAAATCCTAAAGGGAGAGAGAGATAGAGATTAGGGGTGTCAAGGGCTCTACATAATGGGGGTCCCAATGGACCATCATGAAGAGCCCTTGGTAAATTTTGAGGTGGGTCCCCAGAGTGAAGAATTTGAGTTTTTAGTAGATACAGGGGCAGAGCGATCAAGTATTAATAAGCTTCTAGTGGGGATAAAAGTTGAGGAAAGAACTTGTGACGTATTAGGGGCAGAGGGAAGGCCTTTCTAAGCCTTCATAGCAGAAGGCATTGAAATAAAGGGGAATTCAAGGGAGTGCTTCTCAGACTTCATTTATCTACCTCATTTAAAAAGCCACTTTATTAGGCAGGGACTTACAAGTCCGGTTAGGTATAGGAGTTATCCCTAAAGGTGGAAAAATGGTAGTCCATGTCATGAAGTAAACCACTCAGGATTTAGAAGAAATAAACCGAGAAGTATGGACCTAAGAAGGAAAATTTAGCTATTCCGACATCCCACCGATCCAGGTGGAAACGAAGGAGGGCCCCCCTGTCCAAGTAAAACAGTACCAAATATCTTTAGAAGGAAAACAAGGACTAGTGCCTGTAATAGAACACCTCTTGGCTGAAGGTATTCTAGAACCCTGCATATCCCCACACAACACTCCCATCTTAGCAATAAAGAAAGCAGAAGGAAAATATTGATTAGTCCAAGATTTAAGAGAAATAAATAAAAGAACAATTTCTAGACACCCAGTAGTGCCTAACCCATACAATATGCTAAGTAAAATACCAAGAACACATGCATGGTTTACCATTGTTGACCTGAAGGATGCCTTCTGGGCATGTCCTTTAGTGGAAAATTGCAGGGACTGGTTCGCTTTTGAATGGGAGTGCCCTAAGAGGGGCAGAAAACACCAACTGAGGCAGACACTCTTACCTCAGGGATTCACTGAGTCCCCTAATCTTTTTGGACAGGAATTAGAAGGTATTTTGGAACAATTTACTCCGGAAGAGGGTGCTCAGATTCTACAATATGTAGACGATGTGTTAAAAACTGGAGGAAAGAAGGATAAAGTAAAAATAACAAGTGTCCAGGTTCTAAATTTCTTAGGCACCAAAGGCCTGAAAGTATCTCAGAACAAATTACATTTTGTACAATCAGAAGTAACTTATTTAGGACACATTATCAGAGAAGGATTTAAAAACTAAGCCCAGAAAGAATTGCTGGCCTGATGTCCATACCTGCTCCAAAAACTAAGAGGGACATAAGAAAACTATTTGGATTATTTGGCTATTGTAAATTATGGATAGATCAGTGCACCAAAAGTGTCAAATTTCTCTATGAAAAACTAGCCGACCTTGAGCTAGTCAAGTGGACAGCTGAAGATGGACCGCTAAAAGATTTAAAGAACAAGATATCTTTATTTGTTAACACTGAGACAGGTACCGCATATGGTGCACTAACTCAGGAATGGAGAGAAAAGAAAAAACCCATAGCATACCTTTCAAAATTATTAGATCCTGTTGCAAGGGGGTGGCCCACTTGCCTCGAGGCAATTGCTGCAGCTGCCATCCTAATAGAAGAAGCAAAAAAACGGACCCTACTAGGAAAGATTAAAGTGTACACACCCCATGACCTGAAAATGGTACTTAGTCAGAAAGCCCAATAATGGTTAACAGACCCAAGAATATTAAATTATGAAATTATTCTAATGAACACTGAGGGTTTGGAAATAGTTACCTCTCGATGTCTGAACCCTGCTCAATTTCTTTCAGGCAACCCTCTAGATGAAATAGAACATAATTGTTTGGAGCTCATAAATTATCAGACCAGCATAAGGGAAGATCTTGAGGATCTACCCCTACCTTATGGAAAGACCTTATTCACTGATGGGTCTTTAAGGGTGGTAAATGGAAAAGGAGCCTTTGGTTATGCGGTAGTGGTGGTAACAGAAGGAGAACAACTAAATACTGTAGAAAAGGGAAAGTTACCAACCAACTGGTCAGCTCAGTGCTGTGAGGTTTATGCCCTAAAAAGAGGATTAGATCTATTAGTAGGGGATAGAGGGACAATCTACACGAATTCAAAATATACCTTTGGTATAGTCCATACATTTGGAAAGATCTGGGAAGAATGGGGATATTTAAATTCAAAAGAAAAAAATTTAGTACATGAAGAACTGATAAAATCAGTAACAGAGTCCTTACCAAAACCCTTAGAAATAGCTGTTGTACATATAAAAGGGCATCAAAAGGGAGATACTGTGGAAAAGAAAGGAAACCAGTTAGCTGACCAGATGGCCAAAGAAGCAGCCACGGATCCAGGTGATTCAGCCAAAATCTTAAAAGTAAATTAAACACCAGCAGACAGGTAAAAGGAAAAGCCAAAGTCAGTTTTTACAGAAAAAGAATCAAAGGCAATAAAGGAATTAGGCCTACATCAGGGAGAATGTGGGGAATGGATAACATCCGATGAGCATAAATTCCTAAATAAGGCCTTAACCCAAAAAATCTTGACAGAAATCCATGGAGTCACACACTGGGCAACCCAGGGATTGTGTGATCATTTCTTAAGAGAAAATTTATGCATAAGGGTGTATAACGTAGCAATGGCGGTCACTGAGGGATGTGTAATCTGCCAAAGGGCAAATCAAAAGGTCATGAGAAAGATGATACCTGGGGGAAGAGAATTGGCTCTGAGACCATTTCAAAATATACAGATTGACTTTACTGAAATGCCTGCAGTGCAGGGCTATAAATACCTGCTGGTGATAGTTGACCATCTTACCCACTGGGTCGAAGCTTTCCCCACCAAATGGGAGACTGCCGAAGTGGTAGCAAAAATATTGATAGAACAAATAATGGCCAGGTATGGTCTAATCAATAATATTGACGGGGACAGAGGTCCCCATTTTATTGCCTAAACTGTACGTAGTATCATTGAGGCTTTAGGAATAAAATGGAGGCTTCATACCCCTTGGCACCCCCAGAGTTCCGGAAGGGTAGAGCAAATGAACAAGACCTTAAAAAATGTAATAAATACATTAATTATAGAAACCCACCTAAATTGGCTCAAGTGCTTACCGCTCGCCCTTCTGAGAATTCACACAAGACCACGAGCAGACATAGGGGTGTCTCCCTATGAAATGATGTTTGGGCTACCCTTCCTACTCACCCCATACAGCACAGCAGACTGTCTAGAAGGAGAGGCCTTAACCCGCACATATCTGGAAACTATCAGCAAAAGCTTAGAAAGTCTAAGGTAAAGAGGGTATCTTCCCCAAACTTCTCCCCTTGATGTGGATGTTCATTGAATTAATCCCAGAGATTGGGTTTTAATCAAATCTTAGAAGACCACCCCACTAACCCCTAAATTTGAGGGTCCATTCGAGGTACTGCTGACATGCCACACCACTGTGAAAACTCAGGAAAAAGGCTGGACTATATTACCTGGGTAAAAGGACCGGTATCCCCATCTGATGACAGACTAGGCTCAAATGAATCAGCAAAAGTTCCCTCCCAGTGAATTGCCACCAGAGATCCAACCAACCTTAAAGTAACTCTCAAAAAACAGCCCAAGGTGGACTGAGGAACTTACAGACTCAAACATATCAGCGAGAGACTAAGAGACTGTTGTAACTGGGGTTACAGTTGCTATTAATCGAGTACTACAGTTGTTACTGTTGCTAGTTGTTGTTATTGTAAGTTTATATACTATTGTAAAAATTATCTTCTCCCACCAAGCATTTCTTGACAGCTTACAAAAATTACTAAGAAGTGGGAATAAAAAGAAAGGACTCTGCTATCCCCATAAAAGCACCTTGTCCAAGAGGCAAGACTGGGTGAGACTAAGGAAGCGACTGAGCCATGAAGCTTGCTGCAGGAAAACCAGCTCATACCGGACTCTTGGTAAAATTGGTGCTAAGCTTGTTTCTTGTCTATATGAGAGGGAAGGAAAATCCCTGCACAAAATGCTATCAACCCTTTTATGATGGGGAGAACCTAGGATCCTTAATGAGACTCCATACAAATATAAATCCCACTTGCTTTGACCATTCCCAGTTGGACACATGCCAGGAGGATGGGAAAACATATTGGATCACAAAAACCACAGCCACATTTAGGCAACGCCTGCTTGAGGAATGTCGGGTTGGAGAAACTTGGTTTTGCTTTAAAGGAATAAGAGACATAATTAAAGAAAAACAGTTAATGGTAAAGAAAGAAGAGATGGATGAACCTTTAGGAAAGAATTTGTTTATAGACTTGATTGAAAAGATCAGTAGAGAGCTGAATTTAACCACTTGCTGGGTGTGCGGAAACACGCAGATGTCTGAGGTCTGGCCGTGGGAAGGGATTGGACCACTAGATATTCTAAGATGGAAATTAATGGAACCAAAATTCCAAACCAAGGGACTGAGAAGAAGAGAACAGTGGGACTTAAAGGCAAAGATAATTGGAGAAGAGTGTATAAAAAGGGCTGAAAAAGATATACAACCCACATAAGAAAGATGGCCTGCAAGAGGTACTTAATAATAAAAGATTCAGATATAAAATGGGTCCCCCGAGAACCGAACAGGTACTGTGTTGGGGAGGGTGAAACAGGGAAACCTTATTAATGTGATTGTTTGGCAGAAGATTCTGAAAATATGAAGCCTAGAATCGAAGTAGAAATGAAAGCCTGCTTTGAGTCATGAAGCTGAGTACTAGTTAATATATAACCAAAGAACAATAGCCTAGCCAGCTAAAGGAGAATCACTGCTGATGAAACAATGTCCTTCTGCTGATAGAGAATCCAAAGGTCAAGAAGCAAGTGAAGAATTTGTAAAACTTTTAGAGTTTAAAATGCAACACTCTATGTTAATATGGGGATGCTCATAGGCTGTATGTAAAATCTTTAGTGGGTGTATCTCATAGTGATTGGTTACTGGGAATTAGAATATTCACTATAGAAAAAGATGTATTGTAACAAGAACTTCGCTCTCTCTTAACTCTTTTCTCTTACTCCTCTCTCAGCTCTCAGCTTTCCTCTCGTAGCCTTTCCCCCCTCTCTTACTTCTTACCCCTCTCCCTACTCCTACCCCTCTCCAGTTTTCCCTGCTCTCTCCCTCTGGTTTTTCCATCTTTCCCTCTCTTACTCTTACCCTCTTGGTTTTTCCCCCTCTTACCACTTTCTTGTCTTCTCCCCTCTCTCATAAGCCTCCCTGGTTTCCTCCACTCTCCTATGGATGCTAAATCTGAACCAGAGTGCCTGTAAAAATTATTTTATACACCAATAGTACTGGTCAACTGGAAAAAAAGAAAGAGGGTGCATTTACCATGAGGGATACCAACTATATGAATGTGCTGGAAAAGGGGTAAATCCCATTTGGGGAATTAGGGAAATATCCAAATATTTGGAATACTCAATGGAACTAAAAGATACATTCTGGACAGCTCCAGAACATCTGATCTGGATTTGTGGGAATATGGCTTATACCCACCTCCTGGGGGACTGGGAGGGGAGTTGTAGAGTAGGAGTCATTAAGCCTTCTTTCTTTCTCTTACCAAAGGAATCTGGACCAAACTCAGGGATCCCACTTTATGATGATCTAAGAAAGGGGAGCCGAAAGAAAAAATATAATAGATATGGGGAGTTCCCAGGCATGGAAAGGTAAAATATGGACTCCCGAGGAAATAATTAACACCTATGGGCCAGCCACTTGGGCCCAGGATGGGTCCTGGGGGTATCACACTCTTATCTACATGTTAAACAAAATCATCTGACTCCAGGCAGTGCTGGAAATTGTCCAACAGAACAGCTCTAGCCCTAGATCACATCAGCAAGCAATTGGCTCAAACTAGAGCAGTAGTATACCAAATTCAACTAGCTGTGGACTACCTCTTGGCTGATGAGGGAGGAATTTGTGAGAATTTAACTCATCAGAGTGCTGCCTAGAGCTCGAGGACAAGAGTGAAGTCATCAGAAACATCTCTAAAGAAATAAGAAAAATCTTATATGTAGGCATCCAAGAGTGGACCCCCTTAATAAATTCTAATTGATGGTATGATTTTTGGTCTTTCAAATAAGGGGTGGTGGAAAAAAGTAGCCTTCATTGCAGCCAGTACCTTTTTAAGTCTTCTATTTTTACCAGGTCTCCTTCCCTGTATAACTCGAACCATAACATCGACCGTGTAAGCCAGTCTCCAAATCCCAGAAGTAGCTGGCCAGAAACAAACTAAAATCATGACATTAGAAACCCAAGGGTCCAACCACAGAATAGCTCAAGAAATGTATAACCAATACCAAAAGCTAAGAGAATTATGCCCCCAGAACTATAAACCGCCAATTGATGCAGTGTTCTAGTTTAGGGCAAATTAGGGAGGAAAACTCCAAATAGGGATTTCCCCAGGGAAATGCCCCTCCCCAATAACTGGTCTGGGAAAGGGAAAAAAAAAAAAATAATTCTTTGGAGAGAAGTGGAAAAAACTGTTTATTTAACAGAAAATTGAATAATATTAAATAATAAAACTTCTTGCTGTTTGATGGTGTCGTGGTTTTGAACCAGTAATTAACAAAAAGGGGAAAAAAAGAATTATTTATTTCTTGCTGTGAGATATGGATTAAAACAAGAGCAAACCAGGCATAAAACTTAAAAGGAATAAAGAAAGTTTATTGACAAACTACAAGAATAAGAACACCAGAATAAACTTTTAGAAAAACCTTTTCATTTCTCACAACCCACTATTCTTTTGTTCACAACAGAGACAAAAACTTTAGAATTTTTGATGGTTTAAACAATTCTTAATTCCTTCTACAGTCTCTTTATCAGTCTCTGTAGAAAAACAGAAATTCCTTTCTGTTAATTTATGGAATTTCTCACAAGAAAACTATTTTTGTTATAGTTTCCCGTTTCTTTAATATCAGCTGCTCAGACCTGGTGTTATCAGAGCCCACCCCTCCTATTCCACATCACTCTGAAATGTGTTATAGGTCATGAGTTTGAGGATAGCGCTTTTAAGGATAAGTTATTCAAAGGCAAAAAGTATTCTTCATTTTTTTCTGTTAGCTTCACTAGAAAACAGTTTTCTCATTGCCTCTCAAGGCTTCAAATCTCCCAGCACTTCACTATACCATAATTACTCTACTTTTTACTCAAATTTACACTTTGAACACTCTATTCCTCCTCATACTCCATCATGAATTAAAGGAGTTCTTTTCAGGACTTCATTGTCCATCCCCATAGTTTTAACAGAAAGATATTTCAGCTTAATTAAAGCATCTTCTTAATTCTCTCCCTTTCTTGAAGTTTCTTTTCTTTCTTTCCACAAGTAGTTTATAAAGTCTCTTTTCATGTTGATCACTCTCCTTTTCTCTCTCTGGATAAAAAGATTAATCTGCAAGTCTCATCTGGATAAGAAAGAGTTAAAATCTTGCTCAAGCTTTTGTAGATGGTTTGGTGATCTCTGCTGAACAGGAGCTGGAGTTGTCTGTGATGAAAAGTTCCTCATAGCTGCTCTGGAGAGCATGGTCACCGTCTCTGCTTGCAGCAGGCGCAGACCTCCTCTCTTTCTTCATTCAGCAGTTTTCTAGTGAATGTAGTTACAGCAAAACCTGCAGCCGAGACAGAGATTGGGCCGGGCCCGGCCAAGCCTGACCTGGCCCGGAGCAAGCCCCCCGCAGGCCCCATCTCCCGGCCGGGAGATGTGGCAAGCCCAGAGCCTCTCTCCTTCTTTACTCGGCAGTTTTCTGGTAAATTCCATCACGGCAAAACCTGCAACCAAGCCAGGAACCGGCCTGGCCTAGCTTGGCTCGGAGCAGGCTCCCGCAAGCCACATATCCCGGCCGGGCGAACGGCAGGCCCGGCCCTGCCCCCCCTCCCCCGCCGCATGGCCTGAGCAGGGAACCAGAGGCCAGCCAGTGCTCTGCTACCTTTCACAGCCAAGCAACAAGGAGAACAACAGGGTTCTGGTTTTTTTTTGACTTCAAGGTGGGGTTCACAAGTTGATCTCACTTTTCAATGGCTAAAACTGTTGTCAATTCTCAGCAATGACCGATGATTGGTCATGAGAAAGACTGCAGGTAGTCCCCAACAACTCCAACTTTCCTTAAAGGTAAAGTAACTCCATGACAGATGGGATCAAGTTTAGGAAGAAAAGTCCTTTTCATGTGGTGTAGCTCAGCTCGCTCAGGTTTTTATCAGTCCCTCCGGCGCTGGAAAGTGCTGAGGCCCAGGCCCCGGTGGGCCACAGGCGTGAGCTTCTGGAGTTTGGCTGGGTGTTCAGTCCAGAGCAGGCTTGCACAGATCCAAGAAAAAAGGAAAAAACAAAGGTCCAGGGAACTCCTCTGCCTCAGCTAGCTAAAACTAACTAAAAGCCAGAGAGAAGCTCTGTCCCGCTGTCTGTCCGTGCTGCAGACACCACAGTCCAGGAGCGAGATGTGTGAGAGTGATGTTTTTCTTTAACACAAACTGCGCGCTTCTTCTTCCTCTTCTCTTGCTCTCAAAGCCAGCTTTAAAGGTGCAGAACTTATATATAACATAAACCAGACGATTGGGGATACCAGTATCATAAAGTCACCCCAGGACATGCAGGTTTGAAAAACCTGGTCAAATAAATAGAGGGGGGAATTGTCATGAATAAAATCTCTCAAGAAATCCACCCCGGTTAAAATATTTTGTTTGGTTAATGTCCTGGGTTGATTATGATGTTAAATTTTATCCCCATTCGTCCACCTAACCCAGAGACAGATTTTGTATTCTTAAAATTCCATCTGAGACTAAAAGTGAGGGGAAAAGAAGCACCGAGTCTGTTATCAGAGACTGTACTTGCTCCCCCCGCATCGGGAGTTTTGACTACAGCACAGACAGACAACAAGACACAGATCGCCTTGGCTTTCCAACTAGCCGAAGCAGAGAGGTCTTCCTGGACTGTTTTCTTTCCCTTTTTCTGAAACAAATCAAACCTGCTTTGGACTGGGGACTCGGGGGAGCACCGGGAGCTTACACCCGTGGACTACCGGGAGCCCAGCCTGGGAAGCGGCATTTTCCAGTGCCAGAGGGACTGATAACAAAGCAAACACCCACAGGAAAGAGACCCTCTGAAGTTTTCATCTCTTCTGAACGGAGAGAGGTTTTGTAAGTTGATATCATTCATTCTTGTGCTGGGTAGTGCTGTGCCTGTGAAATAAACAGGTTTTTTCCACTTCTCTCAGAGAAATCTCTTCCCGAACCGGTTGGGGGGTGGGGGAAAAGGGCCACGTGGGTTTGCTTCTCGGGGGGGAGCCCCACTGGAAGTTTTCTCCTAAATTTACCCTAAACCAGGACTGTTGTGTACAGTTAATGTTCTTGTCCCATTTGTAATCCTTGTTTGTTGTACCCCTTGTTTACCCCGATAGTTGTTAGTAATGTTAATTACTTACCAGTTGTTGAAGTGTTTTAAGAGTTCTCTTATAAGATGTACCTCTACCCCCTCTCCTTTACTTCCCTGTTACTATGTAAAAATGCTGCTCCCAGGGGGCTGTGCACCTGATTCATATGCAAACTAAGGCACGCCAGACACCAAAACAATGAGCTAACAAAGGAATAAAAGAACAAAGAGACATATCCTAGCAAGCTATGATGAAAGATCATCTTCCTGCATCACCTAAGCCAGCTTAAAAACCATCTACTTTCATCACCATGGCCTAAAGAGGACTGGAAAGGACTGACCACTTGTCATGGGTTAGCTTCACCTTTAAGACCGAGTGAAAAAAAAGAGGAAGTTGAAGTTACTGGTGACTGATGGGAGTTTTTCTTCCTGACCAATTATCAGTCATTTTCAAGAATTGACAGCAGATCTGACCATTAAAAAGTGAATTCAACTTGTAAACACCTCCTTAAAAAGTACACTCAGAGCTTTCTCGTTCGCTTTTGTTTCCTGCTTTGGAGAGGTAACAAGCTCTGTTTTGGCTTTCCCCCCCCCTCCCAGGCCCGGGACAAGGCCGCAGGGAGGGGGGGGGAAGGAGAAGAAAGCAGAGCTGCTCAGTTACTGCTGCTGCTAAACTGAAACCTGACACTATGAACTCTTGCAGTTCTTCTGAAGCTTTAATCTTTTTTTTTCTACCTGATAAAGGTACAGATTACTCTTTTTTGCTAGAAAGACAGAGAAAGAGGCAATAAACATGCAAAAGACATCATAGAACTACTAAAAACAGTGAAGAAAAGAGTTAAATTTAAATAAGAAAGAGAGAAAAAAGAAGATGCTTGTTGCTGAAAAGTCTTTCTGTTACAGCTATGGAGATGGACAGTAGTTTAAAGACTCCTTTAATTCATGATTAGAGTATGGGAGGAATAGAGTATTCAAAGTGTGGACTTTAAAAAAAATGAAGAGTGGTTATGATACTGTGAGTTGCTGGAACTTGCGAGTGAAGTGAAGATTTTTAAAGCCTTAAAGGCGCCAAAGAGATGGCTGTTTTCCAGGAAGGCTCACAGAAACAACTGAAGAAGATTTTTACCTTTGAATCACTTATCCTTAAAAATAACATCCTTAGATTCAATTTGACCCATTGCACACCTCAGAATATTGTGAGATGGGAGGAGTGGACTCTAGAAACTCCATAGATTAACAGGAAGAGACTTCTGTTTTCTCTACGGGGACTGATGAGAAGACTCTAGAAATTGAGACTGTTTTTGAGCACCAAGATTGTAAACCTATTTTTTTGTCTCTATGTTATTATGTGTACAAAGAAATAGTCAAGTAGTGAAAAGAAAAAGGGTTTTCTGAAAGTTTATTTTGGTATTCTTATTCTAATAGTTTGTTAATAAACTGTCTTTATTCCTTTTAAGTTTTAAGCCTGTTTTGCTCTTGTTTTAATCCATATCTCACAACAAAAAAATAAGTAATTTTTGTTACTAGTTTAAAACCACAACACCACTCTAGACAATGAGCCAGAATGAGAGGCCTTCTGGCTACTCCCATGAGGATGGAAGCCCCAGTTCTGCAGTGTGTGCTGCAAAACTGAATTGTGCCTCCTCCTTGGAGCTGCCAGTGTGGGAGCAGCCATGGTGCAAGCGACCCCTCGAGCCCCCACCCCAAGGCTGAGTCCTAATAAAGGCATAAAACAGGAGTCTGTCTCCTGACCAATTTATTACATATTAGGTGATGTTGAAGGTGTAGTATGAGAATTCACCACAGGTGGCGTTCCAATAGGAGGCTGAACTTCTTGTTGACCACAAGGTGGTGCTGGCAGAGGACTATATTTGCAGAGGTTGAGTTGCCATCTGAAGCTATAAAAAAATCCCTCAAACAGTCCTTCAACTGAAGAAAAAAGTTGTAGAGGAATTATTTTGGAAATGTAGGCATTGGAGCTGAATGAGATGAGTTGGCTGGCTGCTTTATGGATGAAGGGCCAAACCAGGTGCTTGGAGCAGCTGTACCAGATGCTGTGACTTGAGAAGAAAAGAGTGTCTTCATAGAAACACCTTGACCAGCTGCGATTTCTTTAATATCCTCAGCATTTGCACCTTTGAATGACAAGCTCAAATTATCTGCTTATGGGCTTTCTCTTTCCTGTTGCTTGATTTCTGCCTTTTGGCTGTTTTGTTGAAACAATTCTAGGAATGCTGGACTTTGTGCTGACATGTCCCGTACCCCCGCGTCCATGCCTGTAGGAGGATTTGTAGACTGAAGAGGTTGTGTGTTAACACAGCTGTGGCCAAAAGCCTTTTGGCTTTGTGTGGTATCCGGCAAAGCCATCTGCTGTGGTGAAGCTGTTGTTTTTTCAAGCTGTCGTTGCTCTGCTGCAGCTGTATTGCAAAGCAGTTTCAGCTGCAAAGCCACGGCTGCTGCTTGCCGACATTGCTGCTCAGCTGCAGCTGCTGCTTGCTTCAGCATGAGTTGCCATGGTGACAGGGCTGCAGCAGTCGGCGTACACCGCGGCTCCGCTTGTCCACCCGTCTGCCCCCCCACACTGGGCTGAGCATGGAGTGAAGGGACCACGCCTGCCTCTGATGTAATGGGAAGATCTGCTGTCGTCAGTGAGCGGTGCAGAGGCGCTGCGGAGGCTGGAGGGAACGCCCCTGCCGAGGGCTGGCCTGGGGGCGGTGACGCGATAGGGGAACAAAGCTCCGGCTGTGCTTGTGTCACTGCTGACGTCACTTTGACTGGCAGCTGTGGCTCAAAGCACACCCCTGGTAGGCGGGGCGCAAGGGCTGCCATGTTCGTCTGGGTCCCGAGCCGCTCTGGGTCGGGCTGAACCATCCCGTGCCTTCCCAGGAAGGGGGACAAGGCCATCCACTCCTTTATCCACTCCACCCCCCAAGGGCCGGAAAAGGACTCGGCTGCTGGCACGCGAGCGACTAAGGGATTTTCCCCTTCCTCTTCTGCCTCCAACAGCATGCCAAGTGCTGGAACAGCTCCAAGAGAGCTCAGATACAATTGCAAAAGCTCTGAGCCATGGGAACCCCTTCTTTGCAGTTTCAGCCTGCGTTTTGGAATCGCCCCCACGGCTATGTGTGGCTGTTGCTCTGGGCTTTCATTGGGCTGAGACACTCCCTTTGCCAAGATAGAGTTCAGGGAGGCTTGTACAAACTCTGCAGCCTGCGAGAGTTCCACAGCTGACTGAGATAAGCCCGTCTGTTCTTTATCTGAGTCTGTATTTTCTGTTCCTCCCCGGTCTCCCACTTCTGCTGTGTTCATAGGAGATACAGTGTCTTGTGTGGCTTTTACCACCGTAATTTCATCCTTTGAAAAGATTTCCAACACTCTGTGTGTTGTCTTGTGAGCCAAAGGTGTCCCGATCCCCATGGAATTATAGAGGTCAAGGGCAAACCCAGCCTTCTCTGGCATATTCATCAGGGTGTCCCTTCCTGTGTCTGGATCCATAGTGTCCCCTGCCTGGGTTTCAAAGTCCCACTTAGTGGAGATGACTTCATAAATCACTCTAGAAGTCGGCAGAAGCTTAGCTGCTGCCTGGTCCTTAAGGGTGGCCTTTTCATATATTCTCATGTTTATCTTATCCCACAGGCTTGGAGTAAAAAATTTATCTGGATCCATGTTAGGGAATTCTGCCTATATCCAAGATAAAGGCTTTTAAGCCCATCCACAGATATAGGGATCGGGTGCTCCTTGACCATAGTTTCCAAGACAGCCAATACCTCCTTATCAGGTTTGGACATAGTGTTTCCCATATTTGTGCTCCTTTTTGACGTCTTACCTGACCTCAGGGTCAGCTTATATCTCGGTTCCTCTGTCCGTGGTCCGTCCCGCAGCTCACAGACATCTGGTTCTGGTGTTCTCCTGCTCTCACCAGCACACAGGGATGACTGAGTTCTTCTTTCTCCCTGGGGAGTTCTCCAGCTTTTTGCTGTCTTTTTCAAAAGGGGCTCTCAGTCCAAGGTGCCACACGCTGGGTGCCACTTTGTACTGATGGGACATTTGTGGCTGGATTATTTTTCCCCCTCGGACCGAGATTGATGAGAGAGAGGCAGTTTTCTCTTGTTTGGACTTGGTTGTTTATTCTTCTCTTATCTATATTACATGTATACAGGGTAAAAGGAGCTACATGCACTGACAGAAAGGTACAATATGGCTAACAAAGAACTTCTTCAAGGTCTTTTATATGTCTATTTACCCAATTAACAAATGCCAAGGAAACTATTTTTCTTAGTGACACAATGACTCAACACCTGTGTGCTGCACTGTTGCATTCTCTATCCAATCACTTACTACTACCCAAAAACCTCTAGAAGAAGATGAAGGAAGAAGAAGGAAAAGAGACAACACCCTAATTCCTCCATCTTGCCTCTTATTTTCGAAACTAGCTTAAACTTTACCTTTTCACTCAGTGACTTAAGAAAACTCTGATTTACACACTCACATTTTCAGTTTCTCAACTTTAAGAGCTGTCTCCATGGTGTTATGTGAAATTCAGTGCTTTCTTGGGTGTCAGTGTTAGGCATCACAGATAAAGGTATATATCCTGCATCTCTGCCCCCAACAGCCAGCCGGAGCAGGAAAGTCATTCTTCCCCTGAACTCGGCACTGGTGAGGCTGCACCTGGTGTACGGTGTCCAGTTCTGGGCCCCTCAGTTTAGGAAGGACATTGAGACGCTTGAGCGTGTCCAGAGGAGGGCAACAAGGCTGCTGAGGGGTTTGGAACACAAGCCCTATGAAGAAGACCTGAGGGAGCTGGGGTTGTTTAGCCTGGAGAAAAGAAGACTCAGAGGTGACCTTATGTTGTGGTTTTAAAGCAGCAACTAAAAAATCACTAGAAAACTTACTTATTTCTTGCTGTGAGATATGGATTAGAACAAGAGTAAAACAGGCTTAAAACTTAAAAGGAAAAAGAAAGTTTATTAACAAAGCTACAAGAATAAGAACACCAGAATATACCTCCAGAAAACCCCCTTTTCTCTCACTACTCAACCATTCTCTTGTTCACATGACAACATAGAGACAAAAAACTTTGGAACTTTGGTGTTTAAAACAGTCCCAATTCCTCCTAGAGTCTTTTCATCAGCCTTTGTAGAGAAACAGAAGTCGTGTTCTGCTAATCTATGGAGTTTTTCACAAGAAAATTATTTCTGTTATAGCTTTCTATTTCTCTGATGCCAGCTGCCCAGAAATCTGTCATCAGTTTTCTCCTCCCATTTAACATCACTCTGAAGTGTGTTATGGGTCATGAGTCTAGGGATGTCATTTTTAAGGATGAGTTATTCAAAGGCAAAAGTTCTCTTCATCTGTCTCTGTGAGCCTCCCTGGAAACAGAAGTTTTCTCTTTGCCTCTACAAAGCTACAAATCTTCAGCTATTACTTCTTCTCTGTTCCAGCACTTCACTGTTTCACCATCACTTTAATTTTTGCTCAAAATCCACACTTTGAACTACTCTATTCCTCCCAATATACTCTGTCATGAATTAAAGGAGTTTTTTCAGAACATTATTGTCCATCTCCATAGCTTTAACAGAAAAATATTTCAGCTTATTAAAGCATTTCCTTATTCTCTACCCATTCTGAAGCCTAATTCCTTTCTTCACTGTCTGATAGTTTATAAAGTCTCTTTACATGTTGATTACTCTCTCTTTCTCTCTCTGGAAAAAAGGATTAATCTGCAAGTCTCATCTGAGTAATGAAAAGGTTAAAATCTTTCCCAGGTTTTGTAGATCTCTGTGATCTCTGCCGGAGCAGTGGCTGGAGTTGTCTGGGATGGAAGATTCTTCATGGCTGCTCTGGTGAGTGTGGTCACTGTCTCAGCCTGCCACAGGTTAAGAGCTCTTTTTTCTTTCTTTACTCGACAGTCTCTGGTGAATTCAGTCATGGCAAAAAACTGCAGCCGAGCCAGGGACCAGCCTGGCCTGGCCAGAGCCTGGGGGGAAGCCCCGCAAGCCCCATCTCCCAGCCTGGAGCCGCGGCAGGCCCAGCCCGGGCTGCATGGCCTGGGCAGGGGAATGGGAGGCCAGCTGGAGCTCTGTTACCTTTCACAGCCAAGAAACAGAGAGACAAAGAAATTCCCAGGCTTAGGTCTTAAGGTTTTAAAACCACAACAGTGGTGTTCACAGGTTGATCTCACTTTTCAATGGTCAGAACTTCTGTCAATTCCTAGAAATGGCCAGTAGTTAGCCGGGAGAAAAACTCTCACCAGCCTCCAGCAGTTTTAACTTCTTTAGGTGTTTTTTTTGTTTTCTTAAATGCCAACCTATCACAACTACTCAGAAAGCTATAAGTGTTTTGTTAATAACTGACCAAGGGGAATACAGAAGTAGCAGGATATTTAGAAGCTGGAAAAAGGGGTTTCTGTTGACCACACAGGGTGGCCACTGGCAAGTTTAGGAGTAACCTGAACAGAAACCAAGGTATTATTGGTATTATTCTGTTACTATAATTTTTACTGTTTTAAATGTTCTGTTTAAGTTTGGTTTAACAGCTATTGTATTCATTTTTGTAGCAACACTGCCAAAAGGTATAATTACAACAGGTCAGTAGTTTTGTGATTTATGGTTTCGGTTCAAACTGAGCGAGTTTCTGAGTGAGGGGAGGCACTGGGCCTTTGTAAGGTGAAAGGACGGAACAGCAGACTAGGTGTACTTAGGAGGAATATACTCGGACTCAGCAGGTCGTTATCTAGCTTTCGACTGGGAACAACTTCAAGTTGAGAAGGAACTTAGAAATCCTAACATACAGGGACAAAAGAGTAATTTCTTGTTTTATGTGTGAACTGACAATCTTTTGTTAGGAATCAAGTTGGCATCCAGCCTGGGTTCTCCTCCAGTGTAAACAGTGTAAAAAGAAGTGGTATTGTATATCTAATGGGCAAAAGCTTAAATGCTCCAGGTGTACCCCGGAGCTGCCACAATATTATAATTGGGACATAGCTCATGCTAAATGTGAAATAGTAAACTTGATTTGTAAAAAGAGCCATTTGGTCCCTGAGATTTGGAATGTTTTTTGATGATTAGGAAAAAATAAAAGATCAGTGTAAACAAAGTTTTGGGTGAAAATTAAAGGAAAGAAGAAAGAAAAAAAAGTGAAATTTCTTGTTGATGCAAGGGTAACATACTCAGTCTTAAATAAAGCTTTAACTCCTGAGGGAGAAAATTATATTATGACTAAAGGAGCCATTGGCCAAGCTGAAAAGGATTATTTTTGTGAACCACTAAAATATAAATTGGGAAAGCAAATAGGTATACACGAATTCTTATATATGCCTAGCTCACCACATGCACACCTGGGAAGGGATTTACTTGAACAATTAAATGCAGCAGATTTGAAAAAAGGGTAAATTACTCTGGAGGTAGATGCTCAACAATGCATTTCAATAATAAGTTTACTTTTAGTTGATGTTCCCATAAGAGGAGAAATCAATGATCTAATATGGTGTGTGGTAAGGGAAGAACATAGAAAGATGCATTAGGGAACAGAGGCCCTGTATATCCAACAATGTGATCTCTGCCCCCAGACTAATCCCAAAAGCACCCCAAAAAGAAAAATGGGTCAAATTTAGAAAAGAAATGGACCCAGCCAACAATGGTAAATTAATTTTTCCAAACTCCCAAAAAAAAGGGGGAGTTTCATTATTTACTGGTATTAACTGATACATTTTCAGGATTGCCTGAGGCTTTTCCCACCAGAACCGCTAAGGCTCGAGAAGTGGTCAAAGTATTGGTTAAAGAAATAGTACCACAATTTAGGGTTCTGGCCATCATTTACTCAGACAGAAGACCCCATTTTATTTCACAGACGCTACAAGTTAACAATACTCTGGGTATAGATTGGCAATTACATGTAGAGAATATTTTATATATTAGTAAAGGCCTGTATGCACAAACCAGCCTTTGGAATAAGTTGTGATATTAAAGGCTAAAGTCCTTGAAATTTTCCTGCAGAAGAGAGAGTAAAGCAAAACAGTATCCTTGTGTACAAGAGAAAAAATATAAACCTGTGTGTATTAGCCAGTAGTAACTTGCTTAGCCCGCGGACCCTGTAGAACCCTATAAAAGGTATACTAAAGATAGAAATAAACGGCGTTCACTTTTACTTCTGTGAAGAGTCGTGAATAGCTGGCGGTCTCTCAATAATTACATACCCCATATTGTCCCCAATTAAGTGGACAATTAGGAAAAAGAAAACAACCATCTGATCAAACAGCTAATTGTAAAACATCAGCATGAATGCAGGAAGAAACTATAACAGAATATACGGTGGCCCTAATGAAACAATAATATCAAGAAACATGTATTAAGGGATTGGATGGGCCAGTACATAATATGCAACCTGGAGATTATGTATATGTAAAGTCTTTTGCAGAAAAGACTCTGGAACTACAGTGAGAGGGATCATACCAGGTGCTCCTTACCTCCTTCATCGCCATCAAGATCAGAGAACAAGTGGCATGGATACATCACACTAGGATTAAAAAGACTTCACAGTCACCATGGAGAATCAAGCAGGCACAACCTGGAAAACTTTGGCTCTCATGATCGTAGTCATGACTATGGCTACAACAGATGCCAGTGCAAGGTCTTCTATACCCAATGTGACTGGCATTTATATTTGTCAGGGAAGAGATTCCGACTTTAACTTTCATAGGTCTTTGTGGCAGGTGTTAAAACTCACAAATGCAACTGTCTGGACAAGGAGAAATGTCTTGGGATGTAAATTTGTATTCGTTCAGGATGGATTCCATCAAAGACCTATAAAACCCATCTGAATTGGTACGGAATGTTGTGACACATGCTTAGATAACTGTTCTGAATTCAGGTTTAAAATAGAGGGATGTGAAACCAAAGCTTTTAGAATTGATTATTATATAACTCAATCACCAAGATTAGACCTTATGCTATTAAAAAGGAAGGGATCCAAATGCTATTACTTAATCCAGAGTGGTCCCTGAAGCGGGTAGAGAGCATTGTTTCTCACATTTCCATAAGTTACCAATTCCTCTGCTATTTCCTCTTGTTACAAGTGGAGTGAGAGTTTAGAGAAGTTCTGTCTTTGACTCACATTTCTGGCAGTAACTCTGTTTGAGGCAGCTTGCACCCCAAATGGTTCTCGCTCCCAAGTTCTTAAGAATGGTTGATTAGGTCTATTCCAAAATGAATTATTTATTGAAGAGACACAAGATTAACAGACAGATTACTTTAAACAGCCTACTTACTACACAGGAGAAAACAAAAAGGTCTACTAATAGATAAAAAAATACAGTGCACAATAAAAGAATATATTACATATGTAGACACATATTACATATGTAATATTACTATATTACAACTAGCAAAGAAATAGTATAGATTAAGAGTTAATAGAAAGAGTATAGATTAAGAGTTAATGTGACTTACCACCTAATTGATGATGGTGTACACATAAAGTCCTTTCTCTCAATTCCAGAAAAGTAACCATGAAATTTGCATCCAAACTTCAGGGAGAAATCCTACAAATTTCCAGGGTGTGTGTAATTTCTCTTTCCTTGCCTCCTTTGGGCTCAATTCTCTATGGATGCAACTTTTCTCTAGTCTCTCAGCCTCCTTTGGGCTGAATTCTTCTGGGATCCTCCCTCGTGGGGAGTTCCACTTATCTCAGTCCTTATTATTCGAAGAAAACTCCCGAGCTCATTAGAATCTTGTTTCTCATGTTTATTGAAGGATCCTTACAAAACTTAACAGGTCTCTCCAGGCTGGTCACAAGGTTAATCTTTGCAATCTGGCACATTTCTTTCTTCTGATGGTACAAACAAGGCCTTGTGGCACACTCCGTGTCTGATACACAAAATGGCCCCGAACTACGCAGTTCTTTTATCTTTATACCTATTTTTACCCTGTTAACAATAGACATGTGTATTATTTTTCTTAATGACCCAATGACCCATCACTTCTGTGATGCACTGCGGCATTTTCTATCCAATCTCTGACTATTACCCAAAAACCTCTAGGAGAAGAACATGAAGTAGAAAGAAGAAGGGACAAGGGACAACACCCTAAATCCTCCATCTTGTCTCCTGTTCTCTAAACTATCTTTTTCACCCAGTGATTTAAAAAACTTTCTAATCTACACACTTACCTTTCTTATCTAACTTTAGCATTTGTTTTCATGTATCACCATGAAAACATGCTCATGAATTTCATATTATATGAAATTTAGTGTTTCCTTGAATCTTAGAACTAAATATTAAAAACAATGGCACATAGTCTGTATCTCAGACTCCAACAGTGTGTGTAAGAGACTTCTACCCCTGTGAAAATTTGTGTAGCTTTTATTGTTTGTAAAGTGAAGTGTCTGTCAGTCAGAAATTCCATCTTATCTCCCCACATCATATTCTCAAAGCAAGCTGTTCCTTGTCAGTGGGGGTGTTTAATGTATCCCATCTCTCTGTTGTCAGAGATAACACCTTCACCAGATGCTTATCCAGCCTGGGTTAATTCACCTATTCATGTGAAGGGGGAGAATGCCTGGAATTATTGCACCAGCTGATGGACAGAACAAATAAGCTCTTCTGTGTTAGGGGAACGTCCTGCCAAACCCCACAACATAGGATGAGGTCCTCTTTGTGGTCCCATTGTATGAGCAGCTCTTGCAGTTGGTTGACATAAAGCTTTAATGAGTGCCCTGGTTACAAAAGGAGAGTGCCAATGTGGGTGCAACCAAACTGCGTGTTCTACTCCCCTCAACATCATTTCTGACCAACTGTTAATGATAGGTCATTTGCAGTAGTTGCCCAGTGCATACCCGACACCTCAGGCTACAAGATGGATGTTAAATGAGATAAGGAAGAAGAGGAAAACCCTGATAGGCAGGGTGGTGGTTCTTTTTCTTCACACCAATGACTCAGCTGTGATAAGTCCCCTCTGGGAAATAATCAGCACAGTCCCACCCATCCTAAAGGGTTCATCTCTGCTAATGGGCCATAATGGATTCAATGGCACCACCATAATGGGCAGCTGCAACAAACTGGACCATCAAAAACTCCCAAAAATATCCTATGACTCATAAGATTACATCATTGCACTGTGAAACTCCCCACCCTGAGAGAGGTATTGAGCATTCCTTCCTGAGCCTAAGTGGGGCGATCAGGAGACACTGACCATGCTATGCAAGCAAAGCAAGTATTTTACACTAATCACCTGTATTTATAGTTCTCTAAGTTCCATTTGGGGGTTGGGTGTCCTTCCTTTTGTTCCTTCTCACCTATTGAATTTTTTGGCCATTAGTTGTGGGGAAACCTGATTGCTGGTACTTGTTGGGTGCTTGAGAAACACAGGGATTGGCTGGGCCCAGGGTGGAAAGGGGGAAGGGGAGGGGGAGGGCCGGGGAAGCTGTGGGCTGTCTGGTTTCTTGGGCTTGAGAGTGAGACACTCGCTGGGAGCTGCTGCGGCTGGGAGAAGGGAATTTGCCATCACAAAGACAGAGCTGCTGCTTCTTCTCCTTCCTTCTTCATTGGTGGGCCTCGCACCCCCTGTCCTGCTGGGACGTGCTGCAGTGCCAGGCATCACCACGGAGCTTCTGATACACCTCATCCACTGACCCAGGATTTCTGCTCATTCCTGCTGTTCCAGCTGGGTGTTTCCACAGAGTCCCGCAGGACCATCGGGATTGACTGCCCCAGGGGGGTTTGTGAAGCAAAGCCTCTTCTCCATCCTTTCCTGTCTCGACTGTGAAGGCTGTCATGGGGTCCCTGGTTCTGTTTTGTTGTTAATGCTGTAGTTATTGTTGTTTGCCTTGTTATAAATACTAGTAAAGAACTGTTATTCCTATCCCAGATCTTTGCCTGAGAGCCCCTTGATTTCAAAATTATAATAATTCAGAGGTAGGGGGTCTATATTTTCATTCTGAGGGAGAATCCTGCCCTCCCTACCAGACACCTGTCTTCCAAAACAAGACAGTTTTGCACAAAATTTTCCTCTCAGACCTCTTTGCCCCTGTTCCCTTAGTAATACAGTCTTTTTGATTATCAAGTCCTTGTTACATTCTTGCACTAGCAATGTCCTTGTTATATCGTCTCTCGTCAGAGCAGTGAGAGTGACCAGACATGATGTCTCACTTTTGTTCTTGCCTTGAGTTTATCTCTCCCATGGCTTCTACTGTACCAGGGCAAATATGTTGGCGGCGCTACCTAGCTCAGCTTCTGTAGCTGTCTGATCTTCCACACCTAAGTGTATATAACTGGGGGCTTGGGACACATCTTCACCATTCGACGGATCCAAAAGAGGACCAGAACTTCTACAAGACCACTGCCTTCAACTGCAACCATCACTTCAACAGGACTGCAACCACCACTTGAAAGGACTGCAACCACCACCCTGACCAAGAGGGTGCCAGGTTGTACTCTGAATTTATGAGTTTAAGCCAGTTTTCTGTGCATCATTGCATTTATTGTAATCTTTTTAATTAAATTGTAACTCCAATCAGAAATCTCTCCAAAGGCAATTGAGCAGGGTTTATTTCTCCCACCAGTTTACTTTCAAGCCAACACAAGTCAGGCAGACCATTGATGATGGGATTCTTCCTATCTGGGTTACCGAGCAACAACATGGGGGGGGGGTGTGTCTGACAGGTTACTGACTGCATATTGTGTATTAATTTGAGGCAGCCAGCTTTTTGCACACTCTGTGAGTTTACCCAGTGTTGGGATGGGGATAGAGATGGATTTTCCGCTCTCCAACAGGTCTCCAGCCCAATATGCTGCCCTTTGAGTGAGAGACCAAGGCTGTCTGCTACCTGCATTGTTAAAAATATAGCACAGCTTAAAAAGTCATGGAACTCCTCCTTCAAAAGCCTAATCTTACCCTCACCTGTGAGAAAAATTCTCCAAACATACTCCATTTCAGTTTGTTTTGCATGTTTACAATATTTTTCTTGCAGGTTAGCCAGGTCCACGGTGCTTTAAGGTAACTGTTCAGTTGTTACAGTGGGATCTACCTCTTCATCTTCCCCTTGATATACAAATTCAGTCTTTACAAGTGGTGAGTTGATGGGAGGGCTGTCCTTACAGAGTAAAACTCCTCGGTGGAGAGGAGGGAGATAACATCACGATTAAGAAGATACACCTCTATTGAGGTTAGAAAACCCTACCTCATTCTCCAGCTCTCCAGCCACATGGGCAATTTGCAATTGTAATTTTCTGTCCTTGGTAAGACTCAGCCGGTTTCTTAGGTTCACAATAACCCTCCTTTCACCATCCTGTATCTCCTCCATACTCGGGCAGTGGTCTCTGCCTTCAGGCTAGTTTCTAAGGTTGTAGTTAGTTCAGTCAATGAGGCAATCACCTCTGTCTTGTTGCTTGGCTGTTGATATATTTTATATATTAGTAAAGGCCTGTCTGCACAAACCAGTCTTTGAAATAAGTCGTGATATTAAAGGCTAAAGTCCTTGAAACCTTCCTGCAGAAGAGAGAGTAAAGCAAAACAACATCCTTGTGTATAAGAGAAAGAATGTAAACCTGTGTGTATTAGCCAATAGTAATTTGCTTATCCCGCGGATCCTGTAAAACCCTATAAAAGGTGTGCTAAAGATAGAAATAAACGGCGTTCACATTTATTTCTGTGAAGAGTGGTGAATAGCTGGCGGTCTCTCAATACTTGGCAGCTGTGCTGCTCTTTCTGGGCATCCATTAACAACACCCCAAGCAATGTACAAACCAAAAATTTCCCTTTACAACGTTTTTTGTTTTCTGTTGGCAAATATTTTCTCAGGAAACTACTGCAGATTGTGCCAATTCCTCACAGCCCACATCTCTCTGCTTGGGTCTGGACTATCTTTATAAACTTTTATCAATTCTATAAGTGGAGAGAAATTCAGGTCAAGTTTTACTCAGGACTCCATGACCTTCTTTTCTGGAGAATATCAGTTTCTGTTGTAGTGCATCTAAAAATCTTGGTACCTCCCATGGGTAAAACTCACCTCTGGTTTGTGTAATGTTAGTTCCTACCTGAAAACCTTCTTTCATTTCCCCCTTCCCATTGGCTGTGACCTCCCTGCATCCCCCGATCACCCCTGGCCCCTGGTATAAGAGATAAGACCCAGGGCATTTCGCTCTCTCTCTTGCCCCGGATGGACGACAGACAATAAACCTGGGATTATTCCAGCAAGTTTGAGCCTCCTGTGTCTAGATACTTTGAGTCCGTGTTGTATCCACTCCAGGACCCCCTCTGCCGCCTGTGCCCAGAGACGAGCAGGCTCTCACCACGGGGGGTGGGACAGAGGGGTCCCATCGGGGAGGAGGATTGCAACAAGTTTCAACCCAAAATTAATTTCTCCTTTAATCTGCTATGAGCAGTTATCTCCAAATAAAATACCTCTTGGTCACCACAAGAGTACCTTGCTCAACTGTGCCAATTAAAATGTAAGGCCACAAAACTCACTCAATGAGACGCTTTAAAAGCCTTACAATATTTCATGTATTCTGAATTAGATGCACAGGAGAAATACAGACAACATATTCTTGTGAGATGTTACATAGTGATTCGTGTCATTATGGAAGCACCATGGGATCAGTATAAACAAAAATACTGATATAAAGTAAAACATGGACATGAGAAGAAGGAAAATATAATGATTTCATTATTTTTGTTTAAATCCCTTTGCTGTGAATTTCTAGCTTTTGCTGTTATGTATTTTTGCCACTATGTAATTGTTTAGCAAATAATTATGAATTTTATCCATTCTTTATGTATAAAGAAAACAGCAGGCTTGTGTGAATGTGTAAAAACATGTTACTGCTGTTACTTGTTTACTAGGAGTGTAACCTGGCAACATGTTGGAGCTTTGTCCAGACCTAGTGGGGGCTTGCAGCCACTGCTGCGTGGGAGACAGCCAACATGTTCAGGCTTGCCTGGACTTGTACCCCAGTACAGTAAGCATGGCATAGCCCAACAAGAAACTGCCTATAAAAGAGGCAGACACCAGGGGTAAGGCGAATGTGTTGGTAGAGCGGAGACTCCCTGCGTCCCCAGTGTTGCTTGCTCGTCCCTTATCAATGAATTAATAAATTGCCTTATTGATTGACCAACTTGATTGTGGTGAGCAATTTATAAGAAATTTGGTGACCCCGACGTGATGAATTTCCATTTTTGGGGGGGGAAGAACTGATCCTGGGGAGGTGCCCCACCTTTGGTGGCCTCAGATGACAATTGGACTCTGCTGGGATAGGAAATTCATAAAAAAAGATAAGGTACCAGCAAGGAATCCGAGCCCCCAGAAGAAAACTGCAATAAAATTGCCCTCAATTTCTTGTGCACAAACATCCAGGTGAGAAGACCGCGGTGTAAGTATCGCTTGGTTGAGTGGTGTGCAACTGGTGTATGTTTGAGATGTAGCATAGTTACGAAACAAGTGCAAAGTCCTTCTAGCCTTGGTTCTGACTTCTCGTGAGAGGATCAGCAGGCAAAGGGATGAAGTGATTGAAAAGGGGACTTTTAAATAAAATTGGGGGCTAGGAGTGCTTGTTGAAGGGACTGGAAGCATTTGTCAAAGGGGTTTTATTTTAAAGTCAGGGGCCGGAGGCACTGAAAGACCAGTCGGGAATGGGTCAGGTTTTTAGAATACCTAAGGACCCAGGTACCAAGGGTTCAGAAAAGAACCAGGGTTCACATAAGAACTGGGGTACAAAGAATAAAGGGAGCACATTACCAGATATTCTTCAGGACAGTCCCCTGGAGATTATGTTAAAATTTTGGGATTATTGGGAAGAGAGAAGAGATAAAAGTAAGGAAAAAATGATCCAATACTTAATGGTTAGATGAACCAGGGAAATTATAAGTCCTGACAATTTGTTTTTGCACATGTATGGGTCTTTTGACAGTTGGATATGTCAGGCACTGAATGAATACATAAATAAGAAAAAACCTTTTAATCAAGAAGAAAGTGAGTATGGAGCATGTTGGTATGTTGGAACAGAATTGGTTGAAGGGGAATGTGGAAAAATATGGTTGAGGCAAAGAATGGCAGGACCAGGCGTGGAGGTGCAGGACTGGGAGCACAGGCTGGGGGCCTGTGGGGCTGCTGGGACTCAGCACCGGGCAGTGCCTGACCCCACTGGCCCTGGGCAGAGGCAGTGGGACCCACCACCCTGGAGCTTTTTATAAATTTAAGGTGGGTCCGGATAGAGAGGAGGTGTGTGTCCTGGTAAACACAGAGGCCTCTCAATCCACCTTAAATTTTATGCCTGAGGGGGGGAAATTGTCAAAAAGATCTTTGATTGTTCAAAAGAGTTGTGAAAATTGTGGTTTCTTCTGTAGGCTTAGAAGTGTGAACGCATTCTTCTCTGAGACAATTGTGGAAATTGTAGTAAATGAATTTGGGGATTTAATTAATTTGTTTACATGAAGTTTTGTGCAGAGCTGAAAGGCTCCAGTTTGGAGGGGACCACACCCCTCGGCTTTTTGTGTGTTTTGTTGTAAAAAGCCAGAATTGACAGGTTTCAGTCCTGAAGCAAATTCTGCAACTCCTATCTTGTGGGGAACCCCCCCACCAGTCTGTGGTCTGTTGTGGAGGGCTAGAATTGCCAGGTTCTGATCCTGAGGCAAATTCTGCAGCTGCTGCCTTGTGGGGATGGTGTTATGTCTATGCAGGCCTAGGTATTTATCATGCAGCTTCCTCTGTGGAGGCTATAAGAAAACTGGGGAAAGTATTTTATAATCTTTCCTTGCTTAATTTGTTAGTCACCTCCCTACACCTAGGGTGAACTTGATGCAAAAATTGGAACAGGGAGCAATTGGTTTTTGTGGTGGGCTTTTTAGTTTGCCAGCTAGGTTGGACGCTTTTGTGTGGGTTTTTTTTTTCCCTTTGGTCGCGGCTGGGGTTTTTGCCACCCCGCCCCTCCCCCTTCCCCGCTGCCCACTGGCTGCTAACCCCGCAGCGGGTTTGCTCACATGGGCCCCGGCCCGCATGAGCCCCAGGCTCCATTTTTACCTCATGATTTTCCTCACTCTGTGTCCATCTGTTTTGTGATATTGGCTTTCGCAAGTATTAAGATGAATATTATATGTTAAATACTTTTTGGCTATGTATGTACTTTTTCTCTTGCTAACAAGTTTTAAGCTTAAAGGAATTTTGTGGTACAAAGCAAGGAAACCCCAGAGGGCAAAGACAGTGGGGCCCAAGCTGTTATCAGCAGAAGGACAATGGAGACCAGGCTGTTATCAGCAGCCAGGACCAGGCCGTTGGCAGCAGCGGAAGGACGGACGTGAAGCCCAGCTGTCACCAGTGGCAGGACAAGAGGCCCAGACTGTTATCAGCACTGACCACTTGCAAAGAAAGGAAATCAAATTCAAATAAAATGATGATCAGCAAAAATAAAAACCATACGAAGAATTCTCTGAAGAGGGGGGTTCAGGGTGTAACCATGCAAAATGCTTCTTAGAAAAGTCTGAATATGCATTAAACCCTCACAGCAGGAGGGGATAAAAAGAATGTTCTCAAGATACCAGGGGTGTTCCTGGCAAGGCGCCAGGGCACTCGGCCATTTTAACCCTTTGCTTTATTTCCTTTGTCTCCTAATTGTCTTTTTGTTTATATTATTTTTTTTATAATTTATTAAGTGAATCTCGTTTTTCACAGTTGGGGGCTCTGTCAGGGATAAGCACCTCACCTCTAGGACCACCGAAGATCCAGAACGGGGAAACAGGAACGCCCCTGCTGAGTTCAGCAGACCCCATTCCATTTCTCCTAGCGTGGGCCAGCGGCTGCAGGTGAGAATCCTGAGGACAAGAAGGAGAGGAATAAAGCAAAAGAAAGGAAAAAGGCTCCCTAAACTGTGGTATTTAGCTCCATAATTCTTGTGCACGAAGATCCAAAGAAGAAAACGGATTGTAAGTAATCTTTGGGGGAGCGGGAAGCGGGGGTTTCAAGATACCCCCGGGGTTACTGGGACTGGGTCTCAGGGGAGGGGTTAGCCCTTTGGGAAAGGGAACCGAAGGTTTTCCTGGCACAATCCACTGGGAAAACAGAGTAAAATGTGGATTCTCTGAAACTTTGTCAAGTTGAGGATTAAATCCAAGAAATTTGTCTTAAAACAGCCAAATTGAGGAATAATCCAAGAAACTTGGAATATTTGAGATATTACAGTGCCCATGGGCAGATATTAACAAGTAACTGGGAAGTAAAGAGCACCTTATTTTCTTGTTGTGACCGAGTGAAGTTGAATGAAATGAATGTGAGAATGCATAAATAGATATGTGTGATTGTTGCTTTAAAGTTTGTTTTCTAGAATTGTATTGTGTTGTTAAAGAGGAAAGATTTTCTGTGCTGTCCTGGAGTGAGTTTGAGCATGAGTTGACTCTTCCATGGGGACTGGGTCATGGTGGGGACACGTGGAGAGGTTGTCTTCCTCCCTGCGAGCTCCTGTCTTGGAGCCCTGGGGTGGCAAAGCAGAGCTGGGACTTGTAGTCCAGGAGCCGCGGGGGTGTTGCGTCAAATCGGTTTTCAGCGGGATGGCGGCTCTGGTCTCAGAGCAGAGTCAAGGTTGTCTTTAATGGCAATCTCCTTTTCCCCCCAGCACCTGTCCTCCCCCTGGGCAACAGGTGCAGCTTGTGGGGGAGGGGTCGCTTTGGTGAGCTGGTATGTGATTCAGCGTTTGAAGTTATTTTTAGAAGTTTTTTTTGCTCCACTGTGGTGGCGGTGAAAGGTTGTTTTCTCTGGGAAATCATGCTCCCAGGGCTACTCCCTGTCGAGTTATTGAGACGGAGTGGCAGGTCAGCCTCAGGAGTGCAAGGGGACTCCTGGAAGCTCTGGCCAGCGGTGAGTTGGGCCGGACCCTGATAAGGCCAGGGCACGGAGGGTGCCCTGGGGGAATGAGTTCAGCTCGTCCCTCTTGAGTGGGGCGAGAGCAGAGGCCGTCTAGGTCTTGGTGCCACTGGATTGTTTAAACTCAGTTGGAGCTCTCTCAAGCCACAGAGCTGTGTTTAGGTTGTTCTGGTGGCTGCAGGCAGGCTGGAGTGAACACCAGATGCTGCTCCGGGTTCCCTGCTCCAGGCACAGGGGGATCAGAGGAGCTCTCAGTAACTCCTGGAACCTCCTGAAGCTGTGAAACAGGCCGGGAACATGCCCACTGGTGAGGGAGCTAGCTAGGTGAGTCCCTCTGGGACCCAAGTTTTCTGTGCCGGGGTCTTATGAAACCTCGAGCACATTAAGTTCTGTCATTCCGGGAGTGAGGACTGGTGTGAGACTGTCTCAGAGACCTTTTTCTTAGCCAGATGTGTGAGCGAGATATGGAGCAGTACTGGCGTACAGTATCAGCTCCAAACCAAGGGAGCTGCAAGCTGCAAGCTCTTGTTTTCCCAGGTTCTAAGAGAATTCCATGTGTGATTGTGCTGTGGGTTTCTGCAGCAGTAGGCTGTGTCGTGCTTGAAATTTGGGATTTCAGGAAGAGCAGAGAAGTTTGGAGAGGGGCTTGGAAGAATTCCAAGAAATGCATCCTGGGAGAAAGTGGAAAAAGAAGTAAGCTCTGTTTGGTTTTTTTTTTGTTTGTTTGTTTTCTTCTTGGGTGACTGCAATATTTGTTTTGTAGAGAAACAAACCCATTTCTTAGCATGCCTTCCAATTCCTTTACTTTAGTGAATATCATAGAATTTTGTGGTTGATTTTATTTTTAGAGGCAGGTTACAGTACTTTGCATAGTAGTCACTCCTTGAAGAGAAAAACTTATCAGTCTGTCAATAAGTGTTAGAGCTGTTAACCCTAATGTTGTTTGTGTCCCGTGCTGACTGGCACAGTCCATGGTTCTTAACATCAGAACCTGGTGCCAGCATTAAAAGAAAAATCCTGTGGATTATTGTAAATCTCTTTACTGCTGCTGAAAATTATTTTGATTCTCTTTTCACAATATGAAATGCTGATCATCTCTCTGATGATTGCTAAAGAGTTATTGTGATGGTGTGTTTAGCTGAAGATCATGCTCAGAACTGCCATGATTTCTTGTTCTTTTGAATTTGCTAAGAGAATGCACATGTCTCTAGAAGTGCTTGTGTTGTTTTGTAGCTGTGCTTATTACAGAAGCAGAAGTAGACCCAGTTAAAAGATTAGAATTGGGATTGTTGGTGTTTTGAATTGAGAAGAGAATTGTGGAGACTCTAAACTTGGTCTATTTTAATAGGTACATGTGTTAATTTAGAGATGAATCTTATTTTGTGAAAGAAGAGTTTGAAAACAATTGTAGGACTGGTTCTTGCTATAGATTGCTCATAGTATATAAGCTGCAAGTACTGTTGGAACATAAAGGTATTGTCAGAAACTTGTCAATGTATTTAAATGCCTGTAAGAATAAAAGACTTGATCATATCTTGTCATGAGAAAAGTTACACCAGAGATTATTCACATTAAACAGCTGTGTGAGGATGGACTCCTTTGTACTTGTAGAAGAAATTTTAGAGAAGAATGATGACTAACCTGTGTCTTCATTTCTAGCTTGACTGAAGATCTGTTCAAAGGAGCAGAAATAGTAACTGCAGGTTTGTTTTAGTTGGAAAAGGTAGCTGGCTAGCTGACTGATCTCTCCAGCCTTTCTGAGGAGGTCATCTGCTCTGCATTGATGTGAGCTGTGTCTAGCGCCTTTGATGGCTTTGGGGAGGGTCCCCAAAAGGAGGTGTTTGAATTTGTAGTTGATTCTGAGGCAGAGTAATTTGTGTAGTGGAGATTCTGGATGGATGTGGTGTAAAGAGTAGCGCGGTGAAGGTGGCAGGGAGAGAGAAGTTTGCAATCTCTTTCATTGGAGCTGTGGAAACTGGAAGAGCAGGAAGTGTCTTGTTGGCTCCGGGAACGGGCATTGGCTTGTGAGAACTTTCAAACACGGTTAGAGATGAAGATTGTGCCAGAGAGGGAGGATATCAGGAATATCTGGAGATGCCAAGTTGCTGGGTTTAAGAGTTATTTGACTGCTTTTATGCAAAGTGGCTGTAGCAGGACCCGGTCCATGTGAGTTGTAATAAATTATCGTTTGTATTAAAAATTCGAAGATTATAACTAAGACAAATGTGTTTGCAATAACATAAAAGTATGAAATGTAAAAAGCTTCTCCTCGGGGCGGAACGGGATTCTCTCTGGAAAACCACTGATTGCCACCAACACCCAGATAACGAACTCAGGCAGGCCCATCAACTCGGACAAACAGACAGGACACGGATCATCAAGACGACAATGGAGCTGGCTCGGGGAAATTATCTGCCTCCGGACCCGAGCAACGCCTTGCAGATTCCTGTAGGGAACAATCTGATCGACGAAAGAAAGACAAGCTCCAAAAAGATAGGCCTTGCCAGACCTGAACATCCCGGTGTTGAAAAAGCAATCAGGAAGGACAAAGGGGAAAAGCACGGCCGAGATATCCATCGGCACCAGCCCGGATTCCACCGCCCTGCCATGAAAACCCAAGTTGCAATACATACAGAATCTCCTTTACATATGAGGAGATTCTGTCCAGACACCAGTTAACTTCATTATTCCATGTCAGGAAATCCATTCACTGGACAATCAAGGACACTTGGTGAATGGAACCTGCTTGGAATTTTCGCCTAAGGACAGAAAATCCCTATAAAAACCGAGGCTTGGGAACCTTCAAGCGTGGATTTGGGAACACCTATACCTTTGGTATAGACCCTGTCCACCCAGCGCTGCGCTGCTTATTTTATTGTGGTTTTTTTTCTCGTTGCTGTTTCTTATCAAAATTGTTTTATAATAAAACTTTTAATTTTCATTTTAATCCAAAATTGCCTTTGCATTTATAACAGATTGGTGCCGTGACTCGGATCGGGAAAAACTGTGGGAGAATCTCGCTGTCCAGGGGGGTACCCCCGCCGATTTCGGCGGCCTGGGGAGCCGAGAACCTCCGCAGTTCACTCCGACATCCGAACCAAATTTAGGCTGAGGTAAAAACCACAATAAAAAGAGGAACGGATCCAGAGAGCTCGGGAAGGCACGGAGCCTTCAAGAAAGCCACGGCTAGGTAGCTTGTAAAAAGTCTGAAGTGCACGAAGACATCCTCACAAGAAAATTGCTGTAAGTATTGTGAGGTTGAGCGGGCGATTGGGCAAGTGTGTGTGAGACGTGATCTGATCACGGAGCGAGTGCGGACTTCAAGGCCGCGTTTCCATCCTCCCACGAGGGAATTGGCCGGCCGCGAAGGAAGCGATTCCGTGTGAGACTCTCTTTCCACGTTTGTCAAGCCTGGGACTAAAGGGAGTCCTGGAGGACCGATCGCAAAGGGGTTGAAAGGGGAAGAGGACGTCCCAGTGAGCTCGGGAATTAGTAAACCCTTTCAACCAAAAGAACCTGGGAAAGGTTCAAAGGGAGAGATCGAAGCGCTAAGAAAAACCCCGGTACAGCAAACCGCGAAGGTGAGTACTAGCAGACTTTTGACTCTCCAAATATAGTCGGACGAACACAACGCAGAAAAACAGGTAAGACTCTCTCTTCACTATGGGACAGAGAAAGAGTAAAGTGCAAAAGACAGTTGACGAGAAAAACCCTTCCGAGAAAACGAAGGGATTGTTAGACATCCCACCAGAAAGTCCTCTGGGATGGATGTTGAGGAATTGGGAAAATTGTCCCGAAAGGAAAAGAAAATCCAAAGCTAAAATGATTTATTACTGTGCCGAAGTTTGGGGAGGTCAGGAACTGAGAAACCATCTCATTTGGCCAGTACTAGGGACGTTTGAAAGATGGACATGCGGCGAATTAATCGCCCATGTGGAGCGTAAAGTTTCCTCGGACCCCGAGGAGAAAGAATACGCCAGGCTCTGGTTAACTACCAGAGTCGGGTTGTTCCCGGTAAAACAGAAAAGTGAGACAAAAACAGAAAGCTGGGAACCCCTGGATCACTTACCCCCACCATACCACGGGCCGGCAGGACCTCCTGCAGCAGATCAGGTGGTGCCGTCAGCACCCGCAGGTTCCCCAGGGCAACCAGCCGAAGCACACACATCACGAACAAGAGAATCGGTGCCGGCAGTAGTTCCGGCAGCCCTCCCTGTGTCTCCGCCGGCTGAAGCCCCGGCTGTCACAGCCTCTTCAGGGGCCAGGGGGATGCAAGGCTGGGGAACGCCTCATCCCCCGTTGCCAGTCCGGCCACCACTGCCGGGACCCTCGAACGTAACTGAGGGGGCATCATTTGGTAATTTAGTTACAGCGGAATATCCGCAAACAATAAAAGAATCAATTTCTAAGAGTCCCAGTTCCCCTCTCTCGAGTCGAACTCGCTATAAGGCAAGATTGACGAATGAGGAATGGGGAGAAAACGAGACTGGGCATCGAATGTTTCCCCTCAGGGAAGTGCCAACTGCCCCAGGAGTTATCGGGTTCGTAAATGTACCCCTTAACTCAGGGGATGTGCGGGTGTTCAAGAAGGAGAAGGGACAATTGTTGGATGACCCATTTGGGGTGGCTGAGAGATTGGATGAATTTTTAGGAAGTAGTATTTATACATATGAGGATCTCATGGCTATCCTGAGATCGCTGTTCAGTCAGGAGGAGAGAGAGATGATTAAGCAAGCTGGTATCAGGGATTGGGAACGGCGTAACCCACAGGGAACGCCAGGCAGCCAAAAATGGCCTGGTGTAAACCCGAGCTGGAACGCTCAGACGGAAGAAGGTAGAAGAAACATGGTGGATCTAAGGAATATGATTGTACAAGGAATAAGGGAGGCAGTTCCCCAGGGACAAAATATTAGCAAAGCATTTGGGGAATGCCAAGGAAAGGAGGAATCACCCACTGAGTGGTTAGAGAGGTTAAGGCGAAGTCTGCAGATATATTCTGGGACTGATCCTAACTCTCCAGTGGGAGAAGTTTTGCTCAAAACCCAATTTGTGGCAAAATCTTGGGAGGATATCAGAAAGAAACTAGAAAAGATTGATGGGTGGCAAGAGAAAAGTTTACAAGAGCTTCTAAGAGAAGCTCAAAAAGTATATATGCGAAGAGAAGATGAGAAACAAAAGCTTCAGGCCAAAATACTAGTGGCCGCAGTAAAAGAAGTACAAAAACAAGAAAAAAACAAGGTAAAACAGTACCGAAAAAGCAACAGGGGTCCCAGAAAGACAGTCCCGCTCCTCGAAAGAATCTGCCAGAATGTTTTTACTGTAAAAAGGTGGGGCACATCCAACGGGATTGCCGACAGAAGCAAAAAGATGAAAAGGTGTTTCAGGAAGATTAGGGAAGTCTTGGGCTCTTTCAGATGGGGAAATTAACAGCTAAGGAGCCCTTGATAAAATTAAAAGTGGGTCCCCATCGCCAGGAAATAGAATTCCTGGTTGACACGGGAGCTGAAAGAAGCACCCTACAGAAATTACCCATGGGATGTATGGCAAGCAAAGAAAAGGTGGTTGTGATTGGTGCTAAGGGAGACCCTTTCAAGGTCTCTGTAATAAAAGATGTGGAAATTGAGTCACAAAATAAAGTTTGTTTAAGGAATTTGTTGTTAGTGGAGGAAGCAGATTATAATTTATTAGGAAGAGACATGATTGTGGCATTGAGCATAAACATTGTCGTGAAAAATTCTGAATTAGTAATAAAGATATTCCATTTGACTCCAAAAGATGAAAAAGAAATTGATCCACGAGGGTGGCATTCAAAGGGAGAAGTGGGGAAATTAAATATTACCCCCATCAAAATTGAAATAGAAAACCCGGAAGATCCAATTAGGATCAAACAGTATCCCATCCCGATAGAAGGGAGAAGGGGTCTGAAATTAGTAATCGATGATCTTCTCAAAGGAGGTACCCTCGAACCTTGCATGTCCCAACATAACACCCCCATCCTTGCAGTAAAGAGAGCAGATGGGAGTTTCAGACTGGTTCAGGATCTGAGAGCAGTAAATGCTAAGACCCGAACCAGGTTCCCGGTCGTTGCAAACCCTTACACTTTACTTAACAGACTCTCACCCGAGGATGTATGGTATAGTGTAATTGATCTAAAAGATGCGTTCTGGACTTGTCCTTTGGATGAAGGGAGTAGGAATTTCTTTGCTTTTCAGTGGGAGGATCCGGACACGAACAGAAATCAACAGTTAAGGTGGACGGTCCTCCCCCAGGGATTCGTAGAATCACCAAACTTATTTGGACAGGCATTGGAACAATTACTCACTGAATTCATTCCGGAGGAAGGGACAAAGCTATTACAATACGTAGACGATTTATTAATTGCCGGGACGACAGAAGAACAGGTTAAAAAGAGTACAATTTCCTTGTTAAATTTTCTGAGACAGAAAGGTTTGAAAGTATCAAAGTCTAAGCTGCAGTTCACAGAGCCCGAAGTGAAATATCTGGGACATTGGATATCTCAGGGAAAAAAGAAATTGGACCCTGACAGGGTGGCAGGAATTCTCATACTTCCTGCCCCAAAAACAAAAAGACAAATCAGACAGTTTTTAGGGCTTCTGGGATATTGCAGGCAATAGATTGAAGGATTTAGTGAAAAAGTAAAATTCCTATACGAAAGATTAAATACAGACAGATTAAAATGGACAACTCAGGATGAAAGTAAGTTCCAGGAACTGAAAAATGCACTCATAACTGCCCCAGTTCTAACCTTGCCAGACACTAACAAGGAATTCCAGCTGTTTGTCGATGTAAGCGGACAAACAGCCCAAGGAGTTCTGACCCAGGAATGGGCAGAAAAGAAAAAGCCCATAGGATTTTTATCAAAAATCCTAGATCCGGTCAGTCGAGGTTGGCCTACTTGCTTACAGGCAATTGTTGCAGTAGCTCTGTTGGTTGGGGAAGCAAAAAAGATAACTTTTGGAGCCTCTTTAACAGTCTACACCCCACACGATGTAAGAAATATCTTACAACAAAAGGCCGAGAAATGGCTAACTGATTCGAGGCTTCTGAAATACGAGGCCATGCTAATCAGTTCACCAGGACTCGAGTTAAGAACGACTACTGCCCAGAACCCGGTGCAGTTTTTGTTTGGGGAACCAACAGGTGAGCTATTTCATAATTGCATTGAAGCAGTAGAATTGCAAACTAAGGTAAGACCGGACCTGGAGGATCAAGAGTTAGAGGGTGGGGAAAAATGGTTCATTGACGGTTCATCAAAAATGGTAGAAGGAAAAAGAAAATCAGGTTATGCCATCATAAATGGTATGACCGGACAAATCATAGAATCGGGTCCCCTGCAGGCAAGCTGGTCAGCTCAGGCCTGTGAACTATTTGCACTCCTGAGAGCCCTCAAGGGCCTGAAGGGAAAAAGGGGGACCATTTTCACGGATTCAAAGTATGCATTTGGGGTGGTGCACACTTTCGGAAAAATATGGGAAGAAAGGGGTTTGATCAATACAAAAGGAAAAGGATTAATACATGGAGAAATCATTAGATAAATTTTAGAAGCAGTCAGAGAGCCACAAGAGATATCGGTTGTCCATGTAAAAGGACACCAAACTGGGTGGCAGTTTCACACAAGGGGGAACAATTTAGCAGACAAAGAGGCGAAACGAGCTGCTTTGTTGGCGGTAAGTATTCCTGAGATTGGCCCCAAGGAACCACCAGAAGTATCCGTGCTTCCTTCGGAGAAGGAGCTGGAAGATTTCAGAAAGGTAGGTGGATATTTCAAAGAAAATAAATGGTGGTTACCGGATGGGAGGGAGCTAGTTCCAAAAAGTCTAGCAAAGGGAATACTCCGGAGACTGCATGAACAAACTCATTGGGGAACCAGAGCATTGGCTGAGCAATTTTTAAAATTTTTCGGATGTAAAGGAATCTTTGAACTTGCCAAACAAGAGGTGCAGGGGTGTGTGTTATGCCAGAAAGTTAATCGATCAAATTCAAAACAAACAAATTGGGGTGGTCGGCCACTTTCATACAGGCCGTTTGAAAGAATCCAAGTGGATTTCACTGAATTACCAAAAATTGGGAGAAATAAATATTTACTGGTGATAGTAGATAAACTGACACATTGGGTAGAGGCATTTCCTAGAGCGAAGGCTACAGCCCAAACGGTGTCTAAAATTCTACTAGAAGAAATAATTCCTAGATATGGGATAGTAGACCATATCGATTCGGACCAAGGCACTCACTTCACCTCAAAAATCATTAAACAATTGTCAGAGGCATTGGGAATCAGATGGCAATATCACACTCCTTGGCATCCTCAGAGTTCGGGGCAGGTAGAAAGGATAAATCAAACATTAAAATCACAATTGTCCAAATTAATAATTGAGACAAAAATGACTTGGGTCCGATGTCTTCCTTTGGCACTGTTAAACATCAGGACCATGCCTCATTCGGAAACCGGCTTGTCCCCCTTTGAAATGCTATATGGAATGCCATATAAGCATGGAATGCCTGTGTCACATCCTCAAATAGAGGATGTGCAATTACAACCGTATCTCATTTCTGTAAATAAAAATTTACAGGAGCTCAGGAGAAGAGGATTGATTCCCCAAAGCACGTCATTGGGATTTCCAATCCACAAAATTCAAACAGGCGACAAAGTATTAATCAAAGTGTGGAGGGAACTCCCCCTCAGCCCACACTGGGAAGGCCCGTTCCTCGTCCTTCTGACAACACACACCGCTGTGCGAACGGCCGAGAAAGGTTGGACTCACTTTTCTTGGGCAAAGAAAGTTCCTGATTGCAACGCCACTGAGTGGAAAGTCACCACCCCGCCGGGAGAGTTGAAAATCAAGCTCCGGAGACAACACAAATGAACAGTGACGAAAGGATAAGTTGCAATATCCGTGATTGTTACTGTTTTCCGTTTGTGCATTTTAAGTGTGCTTATTGTAAGCAGATCTGGGTGGCTCATTGTATAAGGGGGTATAAACCAAAGGGATTGTGCACTAGGTGCTACGAAAAGGAATTGGATCAGACCAACAGGTTCCTGATACTTGCAACCCGGGCGGGCCTTTTGGAACTTGACTCTCCGGAGTGGTTCCTGTTTTATCGAAAAGGATTAGGGGGTCAGCTTGATTGCAAAGCGGAACCCTTGGAAATCGAGTGTCGTAGAACCGTAAAAGTACCGTGCAGGTTCGACCCGGTCAAAGCGTCTCGGTGGGCAACCTTTAAGCGAAGGTTTGCCATCAGAACTTCAAGGGCCCCTGAAGACAGTCCTTGCTGCCGAGAAGATGGTTACCCCCGCCGTATACTTTTATACGGGCAAAGGGAATGGCAGAGGGATGCAATTGTGGGGAATCCTGATGTTCCTGAACCTAGCCATGTGCTTGATCAAGAGAATGGAGCCCGAGGTGCCCCCAGGGGAGGGTCCCCTGGGGAAGTGTGAGCAGTGTCACACTGCCACAGAAATCGAGCGTTTGACCGTGTGTCCTCCAGAATTGCACACAGGGGTATGTTGGTTAAATGATACTCGGTTCAAATTGTGTAAATTAAAAGAAAAAATCTGGGTGCTCAAGCTCAGGGGCAAGTATTAAGGAAAGACCCATTTGGACCTCGGAAGAATTAGGGGTTACAATGACCCACTTCCGGAATAAAAGAGAAATAAGGGGAATTCCCCCAATCTCGGTCTGTGGACAGTGTAATAAAACTGTCTGGATTGGGGGAAGGAAACAATCAACATTTTTGGCTTACCACCGAGTCAACCCTGTATGCTACAAGAAAGCAAACTTAAAACCGTGTATGATGGGTGGAAAAATGTATTGGGAAAGGAAAAATTTGAAAGCAAACACATGTTGTCAACAGAAATTAATGATTTGGTGACAGATAAAGAAAAAAGTGAAAAAGGATAAGAAGAAATACTCTTCTTCCAAAGAGAAACTGGTTTTAAAATAACGAATTTTTAAATGTGATAAATTATTAGGTGGGGGACTGTAATAAATTATTGTTTGTATTAAAAATTCGAAGGTTATAACTAAGACAAATGTGTTTGCAATAACATAAAAGTATGAAATGTAAAAAGCCTCTCCTCGGGGCAGAACGGGATTCTCTCCGGAAAACCACTGATTGCCACCAACACCCAGATAACGAACTCAGGCAGGCCCATCAACTCGGACAAACAGACAGGACACGGATTATCAAGACGAAATGGAGCTGGCTCGGGGAAATTATCTGCCTCCGGACCCGAGCAACGCCTTGCAGATTCCTGTAGGGAACAATCTGATCGACGAAAGAAAGACAAGCTCCAAAAAGATAGGCCTTGCCAGACCTGAACATCCCGGTGTTGAAAAAACAATCAGGAAGGACAAAGGGGAAAAGCACGGCCGAGATATCCATCGGCACCAGCCCGGATTCCACCGCCCTGCCATGAAAACCCAAGTTGCAATACATACAGAATCTCCTTTACATATGAGGAGATTCTGTCCAGACGCCAGTTAACTTCATTATTCCATGTCAGGAAATCCATTCACTGGACAATCAAGGACACTTGGTGAATGGAACCTGCTTGGAATTTTCGCCTAAGGACAAAAAAATCCCTATAAAAACCGAGGCTTGGGAACCCTCAAGCATGGATTTGGGAACACCTATACCTTTGGTGTAGACCCTGTCCACCCAGCGCTGCGCTGCTTATTTTATTGTGTTTTTTTTTCTCGTTGCTGTTTCTTATCAAAATTGTTTTATAATAAAACTTTTAATTTTCATTTTAATCCAAAATTGCCTTTGCATTTATAACATGAGTGGCGAACAGTGGGGCCTGGAGCAGTGGTTTCCAGTCCTCTCCCACCCGATGTGAAGGGTGCGGAGTGCGGTTCGTGAAGGGCGCTGCTGGAGCAGGACCTGCCTTGTCTGTGCTGGGGATTCAAGGGGCGCGGGATTGCTGGGAGCGCTCGCTGACCCGGCAGCAGTGCTGGGTACGGTTTGCCGCTGAGGAGCGAGCTGGCCCAGCAGAGGAGCCGCAGACTGGAGCGCTGTGGACTCTGGGCGCTGCCCCTCGGCTGTGGTGAGAGCTGAGTGTGTCTGAACATGCCAGTCCTATGTGTGAAGAGACAGCGCAGCGGGGAGAGACGGGGCACGGGCTTTGCCCCCAGGGTCTGCACGCAGGTAGCGGCCTATGGGCCCCTGCAGAGGGAGCTGCTGAAACAGAGCCTGCTCGGCCCAGAGCTGCAGCAGCAGTGGGGGAGAGGAGAGAGAGACGGCCTGAGGAACTGCTGTGAATGGGAAAGAAGGAACGGAACAAAAGCCGAGAAACAGACCGGTGGATGATGAGACCAAAGCAAAAGTAGTCTTACTCGCTGAGTTCTGAAAACCTCATCAGGGTGTTTAATTTCTTGAAATAGGATCTCTTTTTCTCTTATTTTTTTCCCTTTCTTTCTTTTACTCTTGTTGTTGAAAAGAAGGGGTTTGTTCTAAGAAACTGTTAGAAGAAGTTTGTGAAGCTAAACAAGTAAATATTAACCAAAAGGTAAAAAGGTAATAAATGTAATTTATTTGAAGTCAAAACTAACCTAGCCTTTCTTGTTTAACTAATTTGAACGCGCAGAAAGAGATTGGCTCCTATGTTTACTGTTAAATTTTGTTTAACCCAAGAATTTTAAAGAATACTGATGGAAAATTTTGATGTGATGTTTTCACTCTCCCTGTGTTGCTAAGAAATCCCTTTCAGGTACTACTGATAACTAAGGCAGCGAAGCTGCAATCTGGACCAAAGAGTGAAGTTAGATTCACACCAATAAGATCAAAAGACCTGAGGACTGGACTATAACACCCAAACCGAGTGATACCAAATGGACTCTTGAGCAGAGACCAGTGGTAATGAACTGAGACAATCCAAATGATCCAAGGGATGAGCTAAGAATCATGCCTAACTGGGAAGTAGGACCAAGCCTGTATCAGTAGTTTCAAGTCCTGCCTGGACAAGTTCTGAGACACTTTCAATATCCACCTTGGGGAGGAAAATTCCCACTCCAAACAGGAGGATTGGGGCTGTTTTGGTTGGGAAATCCTCATATATTTTTGCTTTTGCCTGTGATTTGTATAAAGGAGGGGGGAGAACCACAACTTCCATCAGTGCCACATCATATACCTTGTCTAAATCATCCCAATACGGGACATGCTATCTGGATTAAATATAAGTGTTTAAATTAGAGAAAAATAGGTATTGTGGTTCACAAAGTTAAGCCTCTCATTGCAGGAAGTGTTGTGTGCCAAATCTATTAAGAATAACTTAAATGATAACTTTTTCTTTGCAGATGGGAAATTACTAGTGACTGTTGAGTGGGAAATACCTGAGGAACGGTGGGAAACTGCTGTTAAAAGGTATCAAAAGAGATTTGCTTGGAAATTACAAAAGAGGAAGTGACAAGGAAATAGGGGGCAAGACCAGATTGGCCACTACAACTCGCCACTGAGAAGAATATAAAACACGTGCTATGAGCCACAACCTCATAAGCCGAGTGGGTGGGGGTGTAAGCCATACTGGACCCCTATTATTCCTTCTTCTGTCACTTATCCTTTTCCCTTTTGGGACGCCAGCAAAACCATGTTACAAATGCTATCAAAAGCTTTACATGGAAAGTCACCGGGCTTCCTTTTTATTACCCACACCAATATCAATAGTCACTGCTATAACCCATCCAAGTTAGGTATCTGTATACATAAGGGGAAAATATTAGATCACAGAAAATCTAGGAACAAGTAGTAACAGATTGGAAAACAATTGCCCAAAAGGAGAAAAATGGATTTGCTTCACGGTTGCTGCCAGGGGAAAGAACCAAGATTTGGTAAGAGAGCAAGTGGTAAGTAAAAAGATAAAGCCAACACAGCAACCTCGACCTGTAATAACCTCATGTCAGGACCTGTAAGCAAAGCTCAAACAGCAATTAAATGGAGAAAATTTCTTCATGAAGTGAGAAATACTCCCAGTAAAAAGTATAAAGTTGGTAATAGAACTTCTACATAGTAAGTTCCAGAGAAACCAACTCTGTATTAGACCCAAAGAAGAGAAAAGAATTGTGTATATGATAATAGAACCAGATTCTCCCAATGTAATGGTACAGGGAAAAATCCTTACTCTGGAATCCCAGAAATATCCCAATTTTGGGGAAATATAAATCAACAGAAAAATGACTGTTAGAAAGCACCAGATGTCTTAATTTGGATATGTGGGAAAAGTGCATACCCAAAGCTCCTTTCACAATGGAAAGGGAGTTGTACTCTGGGAATCATTCACCCAGGATTTTTCCTTTTGCCAGGACCAGACAGAGATCAGTTGGGAGTGCTGGTTTATGAGGACCTAGAAAGAAATAAAAGGGAATAGTTTGGAGAACCTCAAAAATGGGGAGATGAGGAATGGCCCCTGAACGCATATTGGAAACATATGGGCCAGCTTCTTGAGCACAAGATGGAAGTTGGGGATATCGAACCCCAATTTTTACATTATGGGACTCCAAGCTGTTGTAGAAATCATAACCAGTGAAACAGCTGGGGCTATGGAATTAATAGCCAGTCAGCGATGCAAAGCCAGAGCTGCAATATATCAGAATAAGCTGGCTTTGGATTATTTATTGGCTAAAAGAAGGGGTGTTCTGTAAGAAAATTAATACATGAGATTGTTGTTTTCAATGACAATGAAAATGCCGTTCTAGATATCACCAAGGATATCAGAAAATAGCCCATGTTCTGGTCCAAAAATGAAAATCAGTGATGACCACCAACTGCTGAGATAACATATTGGGGATAGAGTGGTAGAAGAAGCTAGGTTTCTTCCCCTATGTGCTACAGCTAGTATAATATTTCTTCCTTGTTCAATCCCCTGTTTAATTTGGCTAATCACCAATATAGTTCAGGGCATAGTAAATGCCTACAGACCTAAAATTGGCTGCATCTGGAACGGCACAAACAAAAAAATCATGGTATTAAGGAAAAGAAATAATGTGCAAGACCCTTTGGAAAAAGCTAAATTGATTTGTGAAAAGAATAAAGAAGTACTAAAAGTTAGAAAACAAGAATTATTGCTCAAGCCAAATGATTTATAAAAAAGGAAGAGGAGAAATTGTTATAAATCTGTATTGTGATATTGGCTTTCGCAAGTATTAGGATGAATATTATATGTTAAATACTTTTTGGCTATGTATGTACTTTTTCTCTTGCTAACAAGTTTTAAGCTTAAAGGAATTTTGTGGTACAAAGCAAGGAAACCCCAGAGGGCAAAGACAGTGGGGCCCAAGCTGTTATCAGCAGAAGGACAATGGAGACCAAGCTGTTATCAGCAGCCAGGACCAGGCCGTTGGCAACGGAAGGATGGAAGGACGGACGTGAAGCCCAGCTGTCACCAGTGGCAGAGAGAAGGGGCCCAGACTGTTATCAGCACTGACCACTTGCAAAAAAAGGAAATCCAATTCAAATAAAATGATGATCAGCAAAAATAAAAACCTTACGAAGCATGCTCTGAAGAGGCGGGTTCAGGGCGTAACCATGCAAAATGCTTCTTAGAAAAGTTTGAATATGCATTAAACCCTCACAGCAGGGGGGGATAAAAAGGATGTTCCCAAGATACCAGGGGTGTTCCTGGCAAGGCGCCAGGGCACTCGGCCATTTTAACCCTTTGCTTTATTTCCTTTGTCTCCTAATTGTCTTTTTGTTTATATTAAATTTTTTTATAATTTATTAAGTGAATCTCGTTTTTCACAGATGGTAAACAGTGGATACCCGTGGACCCGATTTTCTCTGAGCCTGAGAGAATTACAGCTTGTCAGTGGCTGATCTGTTCCCAAGGGAAAGTTTCTTGGGAGCTCTCTCGCTCAGGGACGATCTTTGTAAACAATTTTACTTTCTCTAAATAGTTCTGTATAACTGTAAATAGTGTGTTTTTCTCTTGTCCCACCAGTGGGACAAGAGCTGGTGTTCCCTTGATCAATCGTGTTAAACCTCTAGTGTAAGAACCCTATAAAAGCTGAAAAGTTCAGAGAATAAAGGCCCTTTTCCTAGCAACTCATTCTGGTGTGTGCTGTGAATCCACACTTCTCCATCATGTCCAACAGTGACAGATACCAAAAGCTCTGGCCCTACAGTTGTTTAAACAACTTCATGAAGAAAGTCATTTGGGCTCCTGGGGACTGATAGAAGCCTTCCTCAAAATGTATGCTGCTGTGGGTCTTTTTACTCTAGCAAAGGGCGCTATTGATGGTTTTTTGGTTTTGGCTAAAACCAATAACAGAGTTACAAAGAAACTTCCTGGGGAGGGAGGCCTTGGGCTGTATGTCCCTTCCAGAGATGCCAGGTGGATTTTACTGAAATTCCTTGAGTGGCAAGATTTAAATATTTTCTGGTAATAGTACGTCAGTTAACACGGTGTCCAGAAGCATTTTCAGGCATTTCAGCAACTACAGGACCAGTTATTAAAGTATTTTTGGAACAAATAATTGCCAGATATGGGATTGTGGAAGCAATAGATAAGGGAACTCATTTTACAGGAAAAATTCTTTAAGGAGTTATGACTGCTTTAGGAATACAGTGGAACCTCCACACCCCCTGGTACCCTCAGAGTTCGGGCTGGGTTGAAAGGATGAATGGGGAAATAAAGAAACACCTTCTGAAGTTGGTGATAGAAACTCAAATGCCATGGGTACGGCTATTGCCACCGGCTTTAGCAAGAATAAGAGCCAGACTCAGGGGGGATACTCAATTATCTCCCTTTGAATTGATGTGAATTTGAATTCCTTATCCTTGTAATTCTCATCTTGGCGGGGGGATAGAGATAAGTGATGTATGTTTGAAACAATATGTGGCCCGGATACTGTCTCTTGTGAAATGTCTTTGACACAAAGCTCAGCTGGCACAGACCCTGCCTTTGGACTCTGCTGTTCACAAAATCCAACCAGGAGATTGGGTACTGATAAAAGGGTGGAAAGAAGAAAACTTAACCCCTAAATAGGAAGGGCCATATTTAACTATTTTAACTACAGAAACAGCTGTGCGGACTGCTGAAAAGGGATGGGCACACGCTTCTCGAGTTAAAGGACCAATACAACCTTCACCTGAACCTATATAGAAAATTGCTTCCACCCTGGGGGACCTATGAGTAAGAACTCCAGAAACAACCTTGATAAAGTTGGCTTATGTCATGGCAACCAGTTAAATAGCTTTTAAGATACTCCAGGGAAGTAATTTGTCAAACTTCTAATTGTAATTGTGAACCTTGGGTGTGTTTTTGATGTCTTAAATGTGAGAATTTGTGGTATAGACGTACATGGGCTAGGAAACCGAGGAATCCCCTCTTGTGAATGTGTGGAAACAGAAAGAAAGCAGACTAGGCAAGCACTTGAGATTGCAGTTCAGATGGGGCATCTTTTACTAGAAAGTGAAGAATGGTGGAGGATTTTTCATTTCAAGATAAACAATTTTTCCCAACAACTAGTAAAAATTGAAAGAATAGAGTGTGATTTAAACAATTGGGTACCTGAATATTTTTATATTAAGGCTAAAAATTGGGACAAGGTTAAAACCCGGTGGGAAAAGCGGCAACAGAAAAAGTTAAAGCACATTATAAATTACAAGAGGGCAAGGCCAGACTGATCTCCATTCTTGCTACAAAGATGCATTACCCAACTGCTGGTGGCAACCCAGTAGGTTGGGGAGGTAGAGGACTAAATCATACCAGACCTCTTAAATGGTGGATACTAATGTGCTTAATGCCTCTACAAGCTAATGGAGACTGCTCCAAATGCTACCAGCTTGTATGTATTGGCTGCCACACCCAATATGCATTTCAAGCCACCACTCACATGAATTCTGTATGTTATGACCAATATAAATTAGCTTCATGTGACATAGCTGCATGATCATTTTGGGTAGCTTGAAATCTTGCACCAGGAGGAACGCGGCTGCGTTTGCCTTGTCCCAAGGGAAAAGAATATATGTGCTTTACTAAAAAAGGGATGTGGAGCCTGACAAACAAAGGGGAGGGGGCGCAGGACGAATTTCAAAAACAATTAGTAAACATAGTTGTGGGTCAAGAATGCATTGATAGAGAAGGGAAATCAAGAAATTTTAAAAGGGTAGGTAAAACCCCATGCAAAAGGGTATATACCACAAATTCGAGCACTATCTGGTGGTGGCCGCAAAGCCCAAAGGGGTATTGGAGCATGTAAAACAATACTAACAGTACCTTTAAAGAAATAGAGAAATTATTTTGGTGTGAAGAGAATGATGCTAACCCTTTTTAAAGGAATAGAAGCATAAAAAAGGTTCTGGAAAAACCCCCAAGACACTTGTCATGGGGTGGCTTTACCTTTAAGGTGGTTTTGGGAGCTAAGGAAGTTGAAGCTGCTGGTGGCTGATGAGAGTCTTTCCTCCTGACTAATTATAGGTCATTTTTAAGAATTGACAGCTGTTTTGACCATTAAAAAGTGAAGTCAACTTGTGAACACCCCCTTAAGATGTACAGTCAAAGCTCTCGTCTTCTTTGTGTTTCCGGCTTCTGACAAGGTAACAAGGCTCTGTCTTGGCCTCCTCCCCACCTCCAGGCCGGACAAGGCCGCAGAAGGAGGGGGGGGAAACAGAGCTGGCCAGCCGGGCTTAGTTTTCAGTTTCTGCTGCTGGACTGAAACCTGACACCATGAACTCTTGCAGCTTTTCTAAGGCTTTAATTCTTTTACTACCTGGATAAAACGTACAGATTACTCCTTTTTCCCAGAGAGACAGAGAGAGAGATAATAAACATGAAGAAGACATCATAAAACCACCAACAACAGTGAAGAAAAGAGTTAAGTTTTAGATGAGGAGAGAATAAGGAGATGCTTTATAAGCTGAAATATTTTTCTGTTAAAGCTATAGAGATGGACAATAGTAATTTGAAAAGACTCCTTTAATTCATGACAGAGTATATTGGGAGGAATGGAGTGTTCAAAGTGTAGATTTTGAGCAAAAGAGAAAGTAATTGTAATACAGTGAAGTGCTGGAACAGAGTGAAGGGAAAATTTGAGGCCTTGAGGGCAATGAGAAAACTGTTTCCAAGGAAGCTCACAGAGACAGATGAAGAAGACTTTTGCCTTTGAATAACTCATCCTTAAAATGACATCCCTGGACTCATGGCCCATACACACCTCAGAGTGATGTGAAATGGGAGGAGTGAACTCTGATGACAAGATTTCCAGGCAGCTGACATCAGAAAAATAGAAAACTATAACAAAAATAGTTTTCTCGTGAGAAACTCCATAAATTAGCAGAAAAAGACTTCTGTTTCTCTACAAAGGCTGATGAAAAGACTCTAACAGGAATTGGGACTGTTTCAAACACCAAAGTTCCAAAGTTTTTTGACTCTATGTTGTCATGTGAATGAGGGAAAGGTTAAGTAGTGGTTAAAGGGGTTTTCTGGAGGTTTATTCTAGTGTTCTTATTCTTGTAGTTTTGTTAATAAACTTTCTTTATTCCTTTTAAGTTTTAAGCCTGTTTTGCTCTTGTTCTAATCCATATCTCACAGCAAAAAATAAGTAATTTTTTTAGTTACTGCTTTAAAACCACGACAACACTGTAGGGTATTGGAAAGTCCCAGACAGAATATTTTGGATTTGCAGAGAAAGAGCATATAGTCAGTTACCCTCAAATTGGAAAGGCAGCTGTACCATAGGAATGATTCAACCTGGATTCTTTCTCTTACCAAGAAAAGAAGGAAACACCCTTGGGACACCTTTGTATGAGCAGCTAGAAGTATGCTCAAAGAGAGATCTCATCGGAGGAACCCAAAATGGGGCAATGATGAGTGGCCCCCGGAGTGGATAATAGAAGTTTATGGACCTGCTACTTGGGCACAAGACGGCAGTTGGGGATATAAAACTCCCATTTATATGCTTAACTGAATTATCAGACTTCAAGCAGTAATAGAAATAATAACCAATAAAAAGGCCCAAGGTTTAGAATTAATAGCTAGACAAATGTCTCAAACCCGAGCAGCAGTGTACCAAAATCGCTTGGCATTGGATTATTTGTTAGCTGAGGAAGGTAGAATTTGTGGGAAGTTTAACATGTCTGAATGTTGTTTACAAATTGATGATAACGGAGAAGTTGTTACTCAGCTAGCGGAAGATATTAAATGAATAGCACAGTTATGTATACTATATGGGGAAAAAAGAGCCTGGCAATTTTTTTCAAGCTAGACAGCAACAGACTACCAAACAGCCACAGAAGCTGTACAAAGAATCCAGCACCTCTCAACCAGCTTTTCCCTTCCTCACCCCAACTACAACACTACACTTTGCACCAGAAGTACATACCCAGGGATGAGCACTGCTTTATATCATTGCTTTGTGTTCCCCTTGTACAATTTTTCACAATACTCTGCTTGATACTATAGCTTTCCCACTAGAAATAGTGTAAAAGTTGTTTTCCAACTGAGCATTTAGATACTGTAAGGTTTTCTTTTGAATATGGTATATTAGTGTCCCAAGTTATGGGCTTACTGTCTGGTATCAGAGCCAACCTGTTCTTTTCCTGCCACCTTTTTGGCTTCTAAATCTGCCAACCTGTTTACCATCTCCTGTTCTGTGTTACCCTTTGCAATGCATGATTGCCACTCATAAGGGTAGATTGATGGCTTCCAGAAGTAGTAGAATGTCTTAATCTTCCCTTTTGCCAGTTCTAATGCTCGGATCAAAGCTATGATTTCTGCTTTCTGAGCTGAGGTTCCTGCTGGAAGGGGGACGAGCTTTGATTACCATTTTAGTAGTGGTGATTGCATATCTGGCCCTCTGGGTCCTGTTTTTAACAAAGCTGCTACCATCTGTATACCATGTTTCCTCAGCATCTTCCAGAGATGTTTCTTTCAGGTCTAGTCAGCTGGAATAAATGGTTTCCATAGTCTCTAATCTCGAGGCCTGGGCTATTTTAGAATAGTTGGAAATGAATCAAGGACATGAATGAGGTCAGCAAAGAAGTTTTGCTGATGTGGCAAAAAATTAGGGAATTTAGCCAGCAAAAGATGATGTGCACCTGGAGTGGGGGGAAACGAAGCTGATAACATCAGCCAATAAGAAGGAGAATGATTGTGTGTGGATGGCACGTGAACAATGTATGCAACCAATTACATAGCTAGATGACAGCAGCTAGGCATGTAAGCGGAAATCTAATTGTATAAATAGCCATCACCTGCAAGTAAATTTTGTATGACTTCTGCATCATATTGGTGTTTGTGTTGTTCCTGTCTCACATGATGAAAACTACCCCAGCATCTTGGTGAACCCCGACATGACCAGGACTTGGGAGAAGGCAAGGTTCCTGCTGGCTGGCAACGAGGCAAGCCAGGCCATCTGAGAGTGACAGGAGCAGATCCGTGCTCAGAGTTATTGGGACTCTGGTGTTTCATCAGGATGGGAGCTGCTGCATCAGCAGTAGAAAATGCAGCTGCACAGAGCCTGCTCCAGCTAGCTAAACAGACTGAAACTAAGCTGCTGGAAGGAGACCTTACAGCACTCTTATGTTGGTGCCGGCGGAGAGGACTTTTAGAAGAGCCAGATGAGTTATTTAGTACAGAAGCATGGGAGTATATTGGTACAACATTGTGTGACTGTTACTGTTGAAAACAAAGAGGCACAGAGGCTGGCTCTTGTCTGGCAGACAGTAAAAATGATGATAGAAAACATGCAAGGACAAGCAAAAGTCAGTGCAGCAGTGAAGAGGGTAGTAAATCATGCTTCCGAGCCAGAGCTTAAAAGAGAGAAAAAGCTTTTACTCTCTGATTTGCCAGCACCCCCCTGTTGCATTCCCTGTCTTCCAGATTGAAAAAGAATTTTGGGGAGGAAATGAATTAGATCCCGGTCCCTGGGAGCCCCCTGCTGAGGCATTGGCACCTCCTCTGCCATACGCAGATAGCAGACAGAAGAACCCAGAGAGTGTGCCTCTCCCTATGGAGATAGAACCAAGTGAAATTGGTAATCATGCTCCCTCAGACGTCGCTCGATATCTCAACCTCCGTGATGCTGTCTCTTGGGTGGTGCTGGAAGAACAAAAGGAAAAAAATGACTTCTAATAAGAAGAGATGCAAAGACTTGATAAAGGGTCCTCAAAGCAAGCAGTTAAAGAAGCATATAGAAAAGCTCATGAGGCCATTGAAGGGCTAAGGGCAGTAGAGGAGCAGTTTTGTGGACCCCCAAGTAATGCCAATAAACCTAATACTGTCCACTGTTCTGAGGCATCTCCTGAGCAAGAGACAGACAGTGGCCAGATGGCTAAAACATTGTCTTATGGACAGAGAAATATCCATTGAGGAAGCAGAAAATTATCTACAATCTAAATTTGGGGCCGCAGGAGTTCTGTCGGAAAGTGAAAAGAGTGAAATACTAGCCCACTGGGAAAAGCTTGGCATTGACTTGGAGTCGAAATGGATGACAGTAATGAAGAGACAGGAGCCACTGGGTGGTTCCCTGCTATTTTAAAATCCCCCAACTCCCCTGAGGCTGTGGTCCGCCCATTCATGGCCCAGAGGAGGGGGAAGTTATATATATAGCAAGGACTAGAGGTAAACGAGGCTCTTTTCTGGAGTCCCAGCTTTAATTAGAAGATGTCCATGGCAGGAGAAGAGGAAAAGAGAAAGAATCATGTCCTACATTGTCTTTTGAACCAGGGGAGAAGGGGGTAGGGATACATGTTACAACCAATAGAAGAACATTACAAGGGAGGAGTCAGAGGGGGAAGGAACAAACAGCTATGAATCGGGGGAGAGGCCCCCCCCCCGGAATGTACCATGTCTCGTAACATAATGCAACACCTCACCCTTTTTAATTATACAAAATTAAAAGAAGGGCTTTGGGCTTATCCTGATACAGAACACGAGTTTTTCCACCACTCGTGATTGGCAGACTGGTTAGGTTGCTTTCGGTCTGCTAGTTCTATGTGGTTGACTTCTGAGGTAGAGGGGATTAAACTGCTGAGGGCCTTTAAAATCAAGCAACGAATAATCCCTAATGCTAGAATTATCAGGAGAAGAAAAACAAAAAACAACAGGATTGATTTAACTATCGAAGTCCACCATCCCGTGAGCCCCAGCCTTTGAACAGTTCACTAAACCAGTCCTCGGATTCTCGCTTCACTTGTCCAATCAAGTTCTTCATCTCTCGGAGGACTACGTGGACGTTGGGAGCTTTTGAGGTCAGGTTTAGGCAGCAAAGTCCTTCAAATTCCTGGCATTAGTGTCCATGCAGCAGCAAAAGAAAATCTATGGCCGCCCGGTTCTGGAGCGTAGCCTGTCTGGTGATCTCCTCGTCTACTAGGAGGGAGCTGAGGGCGGTGGATGTTAAGTTGGCCTGTTTGACTACCCAGCACTCTTGGTGTACTAACTCACCTAGTGCTTTGGCAGATGCAACCCATGGAAGAAATATGGATGCAGCAATTCTTTTTCATTTTGCCCAATGAAAAATTTCAGAATCACAGTTTGGGTTCAAAATATCAGTGCTTCTTTTGTGAACTTTGTGGGTCAAATTGTCTTTCTGAATCCATTTAGTAATTTGGGTTTGGTTGGGGGCTAACAGGGACAATCGCGCTATGGTACATGGACCTCCTGGAAGCCGAGATGGGATTCCTGCCCATGCTCTGTCTCCACAAATTAGGAATAAACCTTTAGGATAATTTTTAGGATATGAGTGGAGAGGTTTGTCTGCTGTAACGTGACCTAGAATACTACACCATTTTTTAGCTGTGAATTCTTCTCAAAACTGTAATATGTTGTTAAAGAGTTTAGTATTAGACAACAAGTTGTAAGTGAAGTGAACACGATAAGGTTCTGGGGAGGAACTCAATAGCTCTAATTCTTGGGGTTCCCTATCTGCTTTGGGCAGTTTTGGTAACCACTCCTCCACAGGGTTCCTAATCATTACAGCCAGCTGCCAACAATTTTCAGGTGATCGGATGCTCTGTGTTTTGGGAGCTGTGTTAGGCCTGGGAGTGTCAAAGCTGGCTGGAAAGTCTCCAGCCTGCAATGGAATCCCTACCAGGCAGGTGGACATAGGGTCCTTTGTTGCTGCAGTGGACAGGCAGATATTTTCTCACTGGAGTGTCTGTGCTAGGGTCACCCAGATGTTCTGTCATGGCTGAGGGACGATCCAAGCAGCTGTCAGACTGCTCAGCAGGAGCAGGATGACAACTGGGGTCGGGCTCATCATGGGTTTGAGTGGGAGGTAGGTTTTCTCTAAAATAAAAGAAACAAGCATTTTTAAAGCATATTCACAGTCTGGGTGTGCAGGTCAGAGAGTAACCAGAGGCCAGGAAGGCTTCCTCTTGCTCTTCCCGGTGGTGTCTTCTTTTGGAAGCCACTGCCACTTGTTTTCCATCTCCTTCTGCTGGGGCTGCGTTTTTGGGAACAAAAGGCTTTACCCACTTTTGAGCTATCCATCGTGGGCCTGCAGGGGTGGACACACACGCGTAGCTGCACCCCCAGGTAACAAGTTCACAGGAGCCCTTGGTCTGCCAGGTTTCTGGGTCCCTGATTAAGACCGGTGGACGCTGTGACAACTTAAATTGATCACTACTGTTAAAATGCCAAACCACTGGGGGACTCACGTCTTAAAAAGAGCAGTTCAGAAAATTGATGGTAAACATGGCTTTGCAAAGCTTTTGTTGTGTTGACACCCACACTGTTCCACTGCTCTGCCTGGCTAGGACTTGTTTGAGCATCTGGTGGGTACTCTCAATCACAGCTTGACTTATGGGGGGAGTGGGGGATGCCAGTTTTGTGTTCCACCCCCCACTGCTGGACAAATTCTAGGAACTCCTTGGATTTATACGCTGGGCCATTCTTGAAAGACCACCAGCTATTCACCAGTCTTCACAGAAGTAATCGTGAATGCCGTTTATTTCTATTATTAACACACCTTTTATAGAGTTCTACAGGGTCTGCGGGCAGAGCAAGCTACTATTGGCTAGTACACACAAGTTTACATTCTTATCCTTGTACACAAGAATATTGTTTTGCTTTACTCTCTCTTCTGCAGGCAAGTTTCAAGGATTTTAGCCCTTAATTCGACTTATTCCAGAGGCTGGTTTGTGCAGACAGGCTTTTACTAATATATCGTGCCCCCCACCTGCTAAAAAACTCTCTATAATTCCCCCGTTCTCTTTTTGCACAAACCAGGCTTTGGATGCGGCTTGTACTACACTTTTACAAACACAAGATAACATACAACTTACAAGCATTATCACCATTAACCCTATAAATAGCATCTGTCCTCCCTTCAGCACAAGAGACTTCAACCACCCCGTGATGCCCCAGCTGGCAAACCAACTCCCAATGGGGTCACTATCTTCCTTCAGGGCATGTAACCCATCCTGTAGCTGGCGTAGTTGCTTGTGGATGGAAGCTGAATGATCAGTAAGATTCAAACAGCACATGCCTTCAAATTCCTCACAACCATGTCCCTGTGCTAAGAGCAAAAAATCAATTGCAGCTCGATTTTGTAATACTGCATGACGTACACTGCTTACATTGGCTGAAAGTTCACTTAACATTGTGGATGTTAAGTTTAATTCTTTTCTAGTCCAGCAAGCGAGCCTTTTTAGGGTGGCTAGACTTTTAGCAGCGGCTGATCCTGGAATGAAGAAGGAGGTTGCCCATATTATACAGCGATTCCAAAAGTCTGGGTTTCTAACATCATTACACTGTAACCCGTTTAGGCTTCGCTTGGACCGCCTATTGGTTTTCATTTTGTTAGCCACATTTAGCAATTGATGTAAGCTTTGGTGGAACGAAGTAAGTTTCCCAAGATAACATGGCCCTCCATGTAGACTAGCAGGAATTCCATTCCATGCCCTATCCCCACAGATTAGGAAGATAGAACTAGGTAATCGCTTTGGTAATGGTCCTGTGAGATTGCATTGTGAGTAAAAAGCTTTACTCTCAATGGCAGTAACGAGATCAACTATGGGGTTGACTGTAGCCCAGCGCTGTGTTACTCTTTCAGGATGATTTTTCGTCGGGGGCTCAAACATTATCCATCCACCTGAGGTATTGGTGGAACCTAGCAGATCTAACTCTTCTGGGGGTTCCATGGTAACATTAAGAACCTCAATAATTTTTGCTTGCCAGCAGGCTTCAAGCTGTCTAGATGTGAAGCCAATGGTGCGATTGCACTCTTGCAGCATTGCCGATCGATTCAGTCGAGTCTGGTTGCTAACTAAACCTTTAAATGCTGGAGGATCCCATTCAGGGACTCCTACGAGACAGGTGCAAAAAGGATCTCCAGGTGTGGCTAGGCTCAAACACATTGATTTTTGACCGGTCAGGTGTGCTAAGGTGACCCATATGTTCTGTCGCTTTTGGATATTAGTCAGCAGACAGCTGGTTGGGGTTACACACAGCACAATTACCATAAGCAGTTTGTCCCATGCAAATGGCGTCGTTTGTAAGCTCACGGCTAAAACTTCAATCGTTAAATGAACTTTCAAAGATGCTTATGCTAGCTCTTGAAGGGGGAATACTTATACCTTATACTGATATAATAATCGCTACACACACTAAACTCCTTAACTATTATCTATCTACTTTTAACACACGTGCTCTGGTATATATGTAGTCTAAGCGTGAAAGCAATTTGCAAAAAGGGTAAACACACAACTAAAATTTGTTTTGTGCACAATTAGATAGAGTCTCTGCACTCTTCTCAGATCTTCACAGGAATTTCTCACAAACAGACTATGACTTAACACAATTCAGTCCTGAAACATTTTTTGTTCTCGTGGTGTCAGCTGGCAGCTGATCAGACATTGACTGAGGGCATCAATGTTCTGATTGTTCCTCAGATCCTTCATGGCTGGTTTGGTCCATCGGCTAGGCACCCACAGCGGTCCAGTATCTGTGGAAACACAACTGTAACCACGCCCGTTAAATAGCAATGGACTCGGTGCCTCCCAGATACCTGTTTTTGGGTTTTTGTAGTATAACTTAACCTCTGGGGTAGCTTGCATCTTTACTTGACTATTGTGAATTACCACCGGGGGTTGCTCTAAATCTCCAACTAAACTGAGGAAATTTAGAGTGAATAACACTTGCTGCAATCGAATGGTAGGGTCTAATTTTTCAGGTGTTTTTTGCTTACTTAAATACTCTTTTAGGGTCCTATGGGCTCTCTCTACAATGGCCTGTCCAGTTGACACATGGGGAATTCTAGTTACATGTTTGACTCCCCATTTTTGTAAGAACCGAGAAACTCGTGTTCCTACATATGCAGGCCCATTGTCTGGTTTTATTTCTTTCGGAACTCCCATTACAGCAAAGCACGTTACCAAATGTCAAATTACATGTATGCTTTTTTCTCCTACTTGTGCAGTGGCCCAAACCATTTTTGAAAAGGTATCTACTGTAACATGTACGTATTTGAGGCGACCAAATTCAGGCACATGTGTTACATCCATTTGCCAAATCTCACAGGCTTGAAGACCCCTAGGGTTAACACCTAAGCCTAGAGTGGTTCCATATTGACTGCATTGTGGACAGGATTTTACAATGCCTTGTGCATCTGTTAAGCTGATGTTAAATTGTCTCTGTAAGGCTTTTGCGGCTTGATGAAAGAGAGCATGACTCTCTCTTGCAGCTGCAAAAGAATCTCTTGGTGCTGCTACAACAGGACTGACAAGCGTATCAGCTTTTGCATTGCCTTCTCCGAGACCTAATTCTGTTTGATGACTGCGGATGTGAATGATGCAACAGGGCTCATTTCTGTCCTCTATAGCTCTTTTGATTTGAAAAAATAGTTGACACAATTGCTTATTATCTGGTGGTTTGATGAGAGCGTCTTCAATATGTTGTACCACTCCTACCACGTACAATGAATCTGATACAATGTTCAGCTCTCTGTCTCACCAATGAGACAGTGCCCATGCGACGGCTGTAAGTTCTAATGTCTGCAGTGAGTCATGTGCATCTCCATCTATGGTTTTACTTCTCCAACGTGAGTCTTCTTGCCAGGTACAGGCTGCTTTTTTCCGCCGACTTCCTGCATCCGTATATACTGTAAGGCCTTTTACCGGCTGCTTCACGACTTTGGGCTGTTGCAACCACCGCTGTTTTAAGATGATCTGCAGGTGTGGATCTCTAGGTTGCCTGTTGTGTACAGTTCCTGGATAGCTGAGCAGCGCTAATTGAATTGGTTCTGTCTCAGCATCCACTCAAAATTTTCTATCGTTATTGGCAGACTGATATGTTCCAGCTCAGCACCACTAATTTCCACAATTTGTGTTCTCGCCTTTTTGATGAGATAAGCAATTGCTTCTGTCCTCTGCCAGATACTCATTGGTGGCGTATATGGTGTAAAAATCCACTCAAGGATCGCTAAAGGCTCTGCACATTTCTTTGCTAATTGCACTAACTGTAGCTTCTTGGCAGGCTGCTTGGCACTTCGACGGCTCTTCTTAGATGGGCCTTCTCCCCCTTTCTCTTTTTGCCAAGCAGGCCACTGAAATATGATAGCACATGGTGCAAGAGAGTGGTTACAAATCAGAAGTCCCAAAGGCACATCTGGCAATCTTCTGTCTGCTAGTGTTGAAAGCAGTTTCTTCCCTAGATAAATGAGACAGCTCTTTTGATCTGCAGAAAGGGTAATCGAAGCTTGTGGGTCTGTACCTTTCAAAAGGCTCATTAAGGGTGCTATCTCATAATTTCGGATACCGGCAATGGGTTGTACCCATTGCAGATCTCCAACAAGCCTTTGTGCATCATTAAGGGTGTGGATCTCAGTGGTTAATTCCAATTTTTGTGGGTGGACTGATGAAGATGTCAAAATCCACCCTAGGTACTTCCATGAGGCTTGTTTTTGAATTTTTTCTGGGGCAACTACCAAGCCTTTTGCTGCGATCTGGGCAGTGATAAATGTGAGATCTTCATCTCGGAATGGATCACATTGACAGAATAAGATATCATCCATGTAGTGATCAATAATTGTCTGGGACAGTTTTGCACGCACAGGTGCCAATGTCTAGTGTACAAACAGTTGGCACATTGTTGGAGAATTTTTCATCCCCTGTGGAAGGACCACCTACTCAAATCTCTGAGACAGACTTTCTTTGTTGATTGACGGCAAAGTGAAGGCAAATCTCACTGTGTCTTCCTTCTGCAGGGGTATTGTGAAGAAACAGTCTTTCAAATCTATAACTAGAAGATGCCATTCTTGTGGCAGCATTGTGGGAGAGGGCATCCCTGGTTGTAATGCTCCCATTGCCCACATTTGGTCATTTACCTTGCGCAGATCATGCAGCAATCGCCATTTTCCAGACTTCTTTGGAATGACAAAGATTGGAGTATTCCATGGGCTGAGCAATAGTTGGATATGCTTTGCTTGTAGCTGTTCTTTAACAAGTTCATGTGCAATTGCTAGCCGCTCCTGGGATAGAGGCCACTGCTCAACCCACAGAGGCTCATTAGATTTCCACTGAATCCTTGGGGTTGGCGGCCTGTCAGCAGTGGCGACTACTGAAAAGGCGATTGATTAGGAAGAGTTAGTGTTGCCCCAAGCTGGCTGAGAACATCTCGACCAACGAGCCCTCCAAGGCTTCCAGGCAAAGGCATGACGTATGGACATAAGGTGGTAGTCTGTCCTTCAGGAAATTGAAACTGGATCGGGTGTACACTTCTCAGCGGTGTGGAGTATCCTCCTACACCTTGTACTGAGCTTAATGCTCTGTAGAGAGGCCATTCTCTTGGCCACCAGACTCGGCTGACAATGGTAACATCAGCTCCTGTGTCTAGCATCATCTTGACTCTTTGCTGCTTTGATCCATGGCACAGGGTGATCTCAGTTACTGGCCGATGACTCATTTGTTGAACGAGATTCACCACTGTGTCTCCTGTTGACCCAAATCCTTTGGCTCCGCATCCAGGAGCACTTCGAAAAATGTCTTTCTCAGTTGCCACCTTTTGAAATAACACCAATTAAGCAATTCTTGTTCCCTTTTTGATTGTAAGTGGAGGAGCTAGGGTGTAGGCACAAACTTGGATTTCGCCAGTATAATCAGCATCGATGACTCCTGGGAGAACAATAAGTCCTGCAATTCCAGCAGATGATCTCCCAATCAACAAAGCACCAAGTGCACTGGTAACAGAATAAACAGGTCCTGTAACTCCAGTTGGGATTTTACGGATGGTGCTGTCGATGAGTGTGACATCTACTGATGCTGCCAAATCGATTCCCAGGCTTCCCCGGGTTGCTGGTGGGTTGAGCTGCTGAATAGAGTTGGGCCGGCAACTTGTGTCCCCGCGCGGCGGCTCCTCACGCTCTTGTACATGTTTTTTGTGAGGCGACATACAGAAGTAGCATGTCTGCCTGTCTGACAGTGATCACACCACACAGTAGCTGGACAGGATTTTCGAAAGTGCCCTCTGTTGCCACATCAATAACAGATGTTTGAAGGTGTGGTGGAAGGTTTGCATCCGCTTCCCAGTTTACTGACGGCAGCAGCAATCAGACTTGTGGTTGGCTTGATGGCTTCTGCAACAGCATTGGCTACTAGCTGTCTTTGTTGCGTCTGATTTACTCGCAGGGAAATATCTAACATGTCTCCCACATCTGCTTGCTTTGGGAGTGTGGCAAGGATAGGCTTTATCTTCGAGTTGGCATTCTCAAAAGCTAACAGATTAAACATGTTCTGTTTTGCCTCTTCAGTCATGTCATTCTGAGCTTTTAAGGCTGCTGACAGACGATCTATGAAATGAGGATACGGTTCCATGAGGCCTTGCTGTACTGTTGTAAAGGAAGGATGAGGTTTAGAATCAGGCACAGCATTGAAGGCTTGACAAGCGAGCTGTGCAGACAAATGATGCATTGCAAGAGGGTAGTTTAACTGTACAGCCATATGACTGTAGATTCCTGAACCAGTGAGCATGTCAGGATTAAGTCCATATAATACATCATTTTGATCTCGAGGTCGATTGGCTTCTAGAACTGCTAACCTTTTCCATTCCTTCTCCCACACCATAAGCTGTGATGGAGTTAAAAGCAGACATGGGAGATTTTGGCTGTCTATGGGACTGTTAACATCAGAAGTGAACAGCCAGTCCAATGCAGTGTTTGCAGCTTCGGATTTGATGCCATTCTCAGTGACTGTCTTTTTGGCTTGCTGCAAGATCTTCCAGTCGTGCTGTTCATAACGTGGATTTTGCTGATCATATAAAATGGGACAAGCGACTGCCCCTGATGCTTGCCATTCTCCCTCAAGAATTGCATCTCGAATGATGCCAGACAACCTTTGCTGTGCTCTGTGTTTTCTGTTCTCTTCCTCCAAGGTGATAGAGCTAGAACAAGGTTGTGGTGTTGACAGTGTTTCCAAAGGTGGAGCAGATGGTTCAGGATGCAGCATATCCTGTAGTTGTTGAACTGACTCTGCTCGTTGTCTTGGTGTTTGCTGCAGAGCTGCTTTCTCTTGTTGAGGCTGTGCTTTATTCGCACATAGGGTTTGTTCAATCCGAGCTTGAAGCTGTTGCACGAGCTACTCTATTTGTTGTTGCCATCCCAGTAGCTCTTTGTTTGATGTAGCGTTGTCATCAATTGGCTTTGCTCCTGCTGCAAGCCGTCCGTCATCGGAGTGCATAGAGATATCATCATCGGAGGGGAGAGGGATGTCCTGCGGTCTTCCCCAGTGAATGGTAGATGGCATCGAAGGGTAGATCTTTGGTTTGCACTTTGTGGCTCTCGTTTCTGCTGACGTATCAGGCTCCGCCTGGCTGGAGCTGGCGCCCGCTCCTTCCGGGGGAGCCGTCATTTCTACATCTGCATTCGGCAGGGTAACTTCTGGCTTAGGCTCCGCCAGCTCGGCCAGAGCTGAAGAGGGCTCTGCCGGCACGGTTGGAGCCGCGTCGGAGCACCCCTGGGATTTTAAAAGTTCTGACACGGTGCTACACTGCTTCCCTGTGAGCCCCTTCGCTGGCCGGACATGCCCAACCCCGAAAAATGCACTCAAACGACTAGCGGACTCAGCAGGAGGTGGCTGCGGCTCGTCCGTCTCGGACGGCGCCATGGCGTCTATGGCAGCTGCTGCTACTGAGGATTCTGCCTTCATATCCCTTAAGGCATTTAACACAATTTTCCATACTGAACGGAGGGTTACTACGTCTTTACTCTTTCCCGTGATTGCCATGTCCCACATCAGATTCCTGATATCCATCCATTCTTCCACCGCAAAAAGCAGTGAGGGCACTCCAAAATGCCCACGATTTTTTGCCCATATAATGAGCTTATCCAGGTCCTTTTCCCTGGCTGCTTAGCCTCATTTAACGAGGATGCTAAGAAGCAGTTTTTTTGCTGCCGCAAATTCTGCTTCCATGCTAGCGGCAAACCACGGGAGGGAAGGTTGCGACCCTTCTACTACGCTCCCGTCTCTCGGTCTCCCCCAGCAACCTGAATTTCCAAGTCCTACCGCACCACGTCTCACGGCGCTCAGGCTGCCTATCCAGTGCCGATCCAAGCCCACGGCTTCCCGCACCCAGATCCACTCCACTGACTCCAAAGCCCCTCTGCCCACAGGAGGTCCCTGGTCGGAGCGCCAGATCTTGAAAGACTGCCAGCTATTCACCAGTCTTCATAGAAGTAATCGTGAACACCGTTTATTTCTATTATTAACACACCTTTTATAGGGTTCTACAGGGTCTGTGGGCAGAGCAAGCTACTATTGGCTAGTACACACAAGTTTACATTCTTATCCTTGTACACAAGAATATTGTTTTGCTTTACTCTCTCTTCTGCAGGCAAGTTTCAAGGATTTTAGCCCTTAATATTACGACTTATTCCAGAGGCTGGTTTGTGCAGACAGGCTTTTACTAATATATCATGCCCCCCATCTGCTAAAAAACTTTCTATAGGCCATTATCTGTTTTAATTTCCCAAGGGATACCCAGCACTGCAAAGGCCTGTACTAATTGTTGTTTGGCATGTACAGATTTTTCTCCTGTATGAGCAGAGGCATAAACTGCCCCTGAGTATGTGTCAATGCTCACATGTACATACTTAAGGCAACCAAAACTAGGAATGTGTGTGATGTCTGTCTACCACACTTCACAGCTCCAAAGACCTTGGGGGTTAACCTCGATACCCAACAATGGCACAGCCTAGAGCTGGCAACTGGGACAGGTGGCCACTATGGCCTTAGCCTGACCCCATGTCAGCTGGAACTGATGGATCTGTACTGGAATATTATAATAGTATTGCTGGTGGCTCAGCTTAGCCTGCTGGAACACATCTGGAATGCGTACTTTTTTAGCTGAGGCGGCAAGAGAATCAGCTTTGTGGTTCCCTTCTGTGATTTTGCTTGGCAATACAGTATGTGACCTCACATGCATCACTGTCGTGGTTTAACAGCATTAGCAAAAAGAAAAATTACTACTAGACTTACTCATTTCTTGCTGTGAGATATGGATTAAAAAAAGAGCAAAACAGACTTAAAAGGAATAAAGAAAGTTTATTAACAAGAACTACAAGGATAAGAAACCAGAATAAAACTTCCAGAAACCTTTTTTCCCACTACCCAACCATTCCCTTGTTCACATGGCAACATAGAGACAAAAAAACCTGGTGGTTAAAACAGTCTCAATTTCGCTATAGTCTTTTCAACAGTCTTTGTAGAGAAAAAGTTCTCTTCTGCTAATCTATGGGGTTTTTTTTCAAGAAAACCATTTTCTTCATGGCTTTCTATTTCTTTGATGCCAGCTGCTCGGAAATTCTGCCATCAGTTGTCTCCTCCCATTTCACATCACTCTGAGTTGTGTTATGGGTCAGTGAGTTTAGGGATGTCATTTTTAAGGATGAGTTATTCAAAGGCAAATGTTCTTTTCATCTGTCTTTGTGAGCCTCTCTGGAAACAGAAGTTTTCTCTTTGCTTCTTAAGGGCTACAAATTTTCAACTATTACTTCTCTCTTTTTCTCTTTGAGCATCCCATAAAATCCCAACTACTTCACCATTTGCTTAAATCCACACTTTGAAATACTCAATTCCTCCCAATATACTCTGTCATGAATTAAAGGAGATTTTTCAGAACAGTATTGTCCATCTCCATAGATTTAACAGAAGAATATTTCAGCTTATTAAAACATCTCCTTATTCCTCTCCCCCATCTGAAGCTTAATTCCTTTCTTTACTGTTTTTGATAGTTTATGTTGTCTCTTTACATGTTGATCACTCTCTCTCTTCCCCTCTCTCTGGAAAAAAAAGATTAATCTGCAAGTCTCATCTGGGTAATGAAAGGGTTAATCTCTTGCCCAGGCCTTGTGGCTGGTTCTGTGATCTCTCCCGGACCAGCAACTGGAGCTGTCTGCAATGGAAGATTTTTTTCATGGCTGCTCTGGAGGAGTGTGGCCACTGTCTCAGCATGCTGCAGGTCAATGGCTTCCCCCCCAACCCTTTACTCGGCAGTGTCTATTAAAACTCAGCAGCGGCAAAAACTGCAGCCGAGCCTGGGCCGGCTGGCCCCGCTTCCCCCCCCCCCCGCGGCCTTGTCCGGCCTGGTGGCGGGGGGGCGTTAGGAGGCTGAACCAGAGCCCTATTACCTCTTCAGAAGCATGAAACAAACGAGAGAAAGAAAGTCTCAGGCTTAGATCTTAAGGTGGTGTTCACAAATTTATCTCACTTTTCAATGGTTTAAAACTACTGCCAATTCTTAGAAACGGCCAGTTATTGGCCAGGAGAAAAACTCCCATCAGCCTCCAGCAGTTTTAACCTCCATAGCTCTCAAAGCCAGTCTTAAAGGTGCAAAACTTAATATATTAACGTAAACTAGGCGATTGGGGATACCAGTATCATAAAGTCACCCCAGGACAATCACATAGGAAAGGATGCTCTTGAGTTGAAACTAAATAAATTATTTTTCAAAGCAACCTTAAGAGATGCCCATTCTTGATGTCTTTGAGAACTGCCTGCACTGCTCTGGACACCACCCCTGCTACGTAGGCTGAGTTGGTATCCAAATTGATTGGCTCCAAAAACTTCTCAACACTCTCACAGCCGCAGCCAGTTCGGCTACCTGGGGTCACCCCTCCACAAACTCAACATCAGCTTCCCAATGCTGAGTCTGGGGATATCTCTAAGTCATCACCGACTTGTGGGATACCCTGGATGCATCAGTGAACACTGCAAGAGCTATGAGCGGCCTACAGCTCCTTTTCTCACGAGAAATGAGGTGGAATTCCTCATGAAACAATTTGTGCGATGGCGCATGGACTGATATTTGTCTGCTGTAGCTGTCCAGAGCTAACTGGAGGTTAGCCTTTCTTTACAGCAGGTGCTCAAACATCTCCTTGGTCAATTTCTCAGGAGAGTGCTTTTCCTCCTCAGAAAGTTTGACTAGGAGGTGAATACACACAAAGTCACAACCAGCCAGTTCCTGCAGCCTCACCCTGGACTTTTGGATCAGCTGAGCCATCAGCTCTTGTGGCTCGGTGATGGTTTTGGGTCATTGGTGGGAGAAGAAGACCCACTCTATGATTAAGAGTAAATCTCTCTGCCCTTCAGCCCATTGGAATGTCAACCCATGTAAGTGTGGTAGTTTCCCCAGGACAATGAATTTGAAAGGCAGCTCAGGCTTATAGCAGTGCTCCTGTCTTTCTGTTAAAGCTCTTTGTGCTTTTTCAATTGCAGTTTTTGCCTCTTGAGTCAGTTCCCTGGGAGAAACCAGTGCTCTTTCTCCTTTCAATAAATTGAGCAGGGGGCTTAGGTCCTCATTTCTGAGACCTAGTCAAGGTCTGACCCAGTTCAATGACCCGCACAGGGAATGGAGGTCCACTAGGGTTTTGGGATTACTAATGATTTCCAATTTCTGCAAAACAACGGTCCACGCGGTGATCTCCAGGCCCAGGTATTTCCAAGGCGTCATCCTGTGAACTTTGTCCTCTTGCAGTTGGAATCCAGCAGAGGTTAAAACTTTAACCACTAGGTCAAGTGTGTGTTGCAGTAGTGTCATTGGTGCAGCACACTAGCACATCATCCATGTAGTGTAAGATGATGGCTTCTCTTTTTTCAGTGCGTACAGGGGACAGCAATGAAGCTACATACCACTGGCAGATGGAAGGACTGCATTTCATCCCCTGAGGCAAAACTCTCCAGTGGTACCATTTCATTGGGGCCTCTCAGTTGACTGTGATACCAAGAAAGCAAACCGTGGTGCATCTGCTGGGTGTAGGGGAATTTGGAAGAAACAGTCCTTGATATCTAGGACCGCCAATTGCTAATTTTGTGGGAGCATTTTGGAGAAGGGCATCCCTGGTTGGAGTGACCGCATGTCCTCAGTTACCTTGTTTATCTCCTTCAGATCCTGAAGGAGACGCCACTTATCCTTCCCCAGCTTCTGTATTACAAAGACCATGGAATTCCAAGGGCTAGTTGTTTCTTCTATGTGGCCTTTGGCTAGTTGTTCCTCCATAAGCTCTTCGAGTGCCCTGAGCTTTTCTTTACTGAGTGGCCACTGATTTACCCAGACTGGATTATCATGCAGGCATGTTAAGTTTTGTGTAGGACGCTCAACAGCGGCCGCTTCTAAAAATCCTGGGGTGTCTCAAGGATGGTTAGTTTGACTCCCCACTGGGACATGGTGTCTCTCCCTCACAGGGGGCACTCATAGTCGGTGACAAATGGACAGACACTAGCCAATTTTCAATCCGGGCCCTCAATCTGAACAATGCTCTTAGAGACTTTTGCCATTTTTACCCCTCCAACACCTTGTATTTTGCCTACCACGGGTTGTTACTGAAAATCCGCTCAGACTATTCACTGAGTCTTCACAGAAGTATGGCGAACATAGTTTATTTCTATCTTTATCACACTTCTATAGGGTCCGACAGGGTCCGCGGGCTTAGCAAGTTACTATTGGTTAATACATATCATTTGCATTCTTTTCTCAGGACACAAAGCCATTGTTTTTCTTTATTCTCGCTGCTCCAGGAGAGTTTCAAGAACACTGCCTTTAATATTGTTGCCTGGATTAAAACCTGCCTTGAGCAGAGAGGCTTTTACTAAAATATCATGCTTTTACTCTATTAAAATGTTTCTCTACAGGTTGCAAGTCCCAATGTGAAGGCCACACCCTTTCAGATATGTTAGTCACATCTGTCCCCGTGTCAATCAATCCTTCCACATGGAGGTCATCTGATCTGTGGGTTAGGTTGCATCCCATGATGGGTTTATACTCGCCAACCACTTTGCCCAGTAGACTTCTGATGCTTTGTCATCTACTGGAACCTCTGCTGGAACAGGGATCACCTGGGCTATGATTTGCCCCTTGGTCAAATAGAAGGGAGGCTGAGAGCAACGTGCCAAGAGAGTGAGATGTGTTAGGCCACCTTTAATTGTCATGGGAGCCACCTCAATCTCCATGGGTGTGTGTTCTGTGTCTCCAGTAACAAAATTCCTACTATCCAGTCCTGTCATGTCTTGTGAATTGTCCTGCAGGTCCACTCCAATGACTGTCCAATGAGTAGACCTGAAAAGAAAACCTTCAGCAGGTAAAAGTCTGGATTGCTTTTGAGGCTGCCAGACTTCGTTAGGCACGCATTCCCCACAATTAATTTTCTGCAGTCCCACACCCCGCTTCTGATAGTAAAAGGTTTTAAAATCATAGAAAATTTGGGGACTTAGAAAGAAAGTTAAGCTTGGAAAGCCCTGGGAAAAATAGGCCCTGGGAAATGTTAGGCCTTGTGCTTGCTAAAAATCAGGTGAAACTGCACTTGTGTAATCAGTATATGGTAAATTATACAATTGTTAGATGTGATTAGATATAATTATTGTTTAAAGAACATGAGGAACAATGTTAGGGGGTTGAGGGGGATCACGAGAAATCCATGCTTGGGTAAAAACAATGCATACAATAGAACAATGTAAGTTTAATAATTAATATGTAAGTTATATAACGATAGAGTATAAAAATATGTTCAACTCAAAACCAAGTTGGGTCAGATTTGGCTATGTGTACCTGTGACACCCAGAGCTCTTCAATAAAGCACCTTCATATAATCATTCGTGATTATGTGTGCTCCTTAATGATAACACTTCTTTTTCTAACCTTTTTCAATTAAAAGAGAGACTTTTTTTTGTCAAAAGCCTGCTGCATTTATATCCTTGCACTGGGTGGGGCTGCTCTCTATTCGCAGTTTTTTTGTTGGTTGACTACTGCTTCTTTTTGGTATTTCTTTTGGTGTTGACTTTGAGGACAGTCTCTGGCAAAGTGTCTTGGCCTGTTGCACTGGAAGCAGATGATATACTGGAGCTGCTCTGATGACACCTGTGGCCCTTTCATTCCTGGTGTTACTACTACCACAGTCATTGGGTTTGTCAGTCCTGGCTTCCTGTCTTGTGCACTATACAGATCTGCCTTCTTGGCACACGCCTTTATCATCTCTGCTATATTGAGTGGAGGATTAATGTGCAGTCCCAGGATCACTCTGCGACAGGCCTCATTGGCATTTCTTTGAGCCATGTCTAAACCACAGATATTATCTAAAATAGATTTTGTTAGTACCTGCGCTTGGTCTTCATGTTTAGCCCACACTCCCTCCCCGCATAGATGTTCCAAAGTGATTTAATTATTTTCTGTATCTTTTGCATCCTGGGTGCTCTGCTTAAGCTCCACTAGGAGGTTTTTTTAAGCACTTTTTCCATGAGCTTTCCCAAAGATCAAACTCAGAGGGAGTTAAGACACACTGGAAGAGCTCTTTGAGATCATCAGGAACTAACTCATGAGATTTTAATGTACCCCTTACCATTCCTTACAGTATTTCACTATCTCTACCGAATTCTCTTTGTGCTTTGCAAATTTCTTTTATATTTTGGTAGGAGAAGAGTTGGGAATGTATATTAATTCTTTTTCTACCAGTATATATTACAGGAGCAGCTGAAATCATATCTTCATCCTCCCCCAGGCCTGTATCTCCTGGGTTTCCCCACCCACCCCCACCCCTGCAGGGGCCAGGGGGCCCCGCCCCACCACTGGGTTTGGGGAGGGGCCCAGCCCCACCCTTGCAGGAGCTGGGTGGGGACCCATTCCCTCCCACCTGGGGGGCAGCGCTGGGTCACCCCGTGGGAGCAGGGGGAAGAGCCATATCTCCCACCCCCACCCCTCCTGTGGGGACAGGGAGAGGGGGCATGGGAATCAAGAGTGCAACATATGGAGGTGGGGCCACAGGGTGATGTCATGCAGGGCAGGAGCATGGGGAGGTAGGAGGAAAGTCTGAGGGAAGGAAGGGGTTGTGGGTGGGGTAAGGGTTGTGGGTGGGAACAGGTGGGCGGAAGGGGTTATTGAGAAGAGAAGGGGAGTATGATGGGGGTCCCACCGTGTGGCCAGCTGGCACGTAGCCATCTTGGACTCCAGGCACATGGGGATGGGGGGGGTCATTAACAACTGGGGTAAATGGGTACAGGGAAAGATCTCTGATAGCCTGTGCAGCACTATCCGAGATGGGGGCTGAAGAAGACACATGGGACCAGGAATGGCATTGTCAGGCTGCATTTCCTGCATTTCTTGGGCTGTTCTATGCATCTTTTTCAGCTCAGGAGCAGAGGCTTTGGAGGGAGGGTTAGGGGAAACCAATGGAAACTGCGGTGGCTGTCTCTTTACCTTCTTTTCCCTGTTAACCCGTTCTTTCTGAATTAAGAGGAACAACAGGAGATACTTTGAAGGAGATTTGTCTCCTTGTTCTACTTTAAGGGTTGAAATGTTTCCGATTCTCTCCCAAGCAGGGACAGAATTTCCATCCGGGAGATCAAGCTGTGGTAGATGATGAGACAGCCACAAAATAAACTGTTTCAACTTATTTCTAGAAATCTTAACATTTGTAGTGCTCAAAAGATCCTGAAATTTGTATTCAAGATCTTTGTAGGGTGCTGACAGTTGTGATCCCATTATTGATGTTAAAAAGCTGTCAGCACAACTCTTTTATCTCCTTTCACCGCGAAAAAGGAGGACAGCCAGCAGTGGCAGGCTTAGCTGCCTGCTAGGAACTCGCGGTCTCTTTAAATTTCAACCGTCAGCCGCATGGGAGGGGGGAGGACCCACTCCTCCCCCACACCATGCCAGGCCACCCACAGCTCCCAGGACGTCTGGGCCACAGCCACTGAATCCTGCGGCACTCACCACCGCCGATGCTGCTGCTGCCCGCGTGGACCACCCCGCGCAGACAGCCATTGCTCAAATCTGCATGCTTGGGGCCACCCTGCTGCCATGCAGGGCCCCCCCCCCGCGTTGCTGAGCCGCTCGCCTGCACCACGCTGACGCTGGCTGCACACTCGCTGACACACACGCCGCTGGCCCCACGCCGTGCAGTGCCGCACCGCCCCAGCAACATGCCCCACGTGTTGATATAATTTATATATTAGTAAAGGCCTGTCTGCACAAACCAGCCTTTGAAATACATCGTGATATTAAAGGCTAAAGTCCTTGAAACCTTCCTGCAGAAGAGAGAGTAAAGCAAAACAATATCCTTGTGTATAAGAGAAAGAATGTAAACCTATTAGCCAATAGTAATTTGCTTAGCCCGCAGACCCTGTAGAACCCTATAAACGGTGTGCTAAAGATAGAAATAAACGGCGTTCAGTTTTACTTCTGTGAAGGGTCGTGAATAAGCTGGTGGTCTCTCAATACCCACGCGCTCCAGCCACGCCACCCCAGTCACACACCCCACACGCTCTGGCCATGCCGCCCCGGCCGCCGCACTTACTGCTTCTTGTGTCCCCGGGTGTCTCGGGCAGTGTAAGAAGACATCTGTTCCTGAGACCGACTTTCTCAGGGCCTAAGAAAGCTGCCAGTCTCTCCCTTGTGAGCTTTGGCTGTGCAGAAAACAGCGTGTAGCTCCCAAGGTAGTTGACTTCCTCAAGGCTTGTGAAACCCATGCATGCGCTTCCAGCCATTCATGGGGAGGCTCTGAAAGCCCCACCTTTCGGTGCCAACTGCTATTTTAAAATCCCCCAACTCCCCTGAGGCTGTGGTCCTCCCATTTGCGGCCCAGAGGAGGGGGAAGTTATATATATAGCAAGGACTAGAGGTAAACAAGGCTCTTTTCTTGAGTCCTGGCTTTAATTAGAAGATGTCCCTGGCAGGCGAAGAGGAAAAGAGAAAGAATCATGTCCTGTGTTGGCTTTTGAACTGAGGGAGAAGGGGGTAGGGATACATGTTACAACCAATAGGAGAAAATTGCAAGGGAGGAGTTGGAGGGGGAAGGAACAAAAAGCTATGGATCAAGGGGAGAGCCCCTCTGAGAATGTACCATGCCTCTTAACTCAATGCAACAGTTCCCCACCTGGCTAAGAGGGAAAAGAGATAAGACCAAAGAACCCCCATTAAACAGATCGCTTCCCACTGGCTCAGCTCCCGTGGACAATCCACCCTTGAAAGATCTTGATTACAACCAAGGTCAAAGGTGGAAAGGAGTAATTGAAAATGCTGTGATTGAAAGAGCAATGCTCCCAGGAAGTATCATGACTATGCCAGTATATACGATTGGGGGTCAAGGACAATGGCAACCCTTTTATTGGAAAACTGTCAGTCACCTGCAGCGGACTGTAATTGATTACAGTTATGATAACAAACAAGTCATGACCCTTGTATCATCCTTTTTTAAGAATCAGATATTAGTTCCAGCTGATATTTGGGCTTTGATGGAGTTAGTTTTGCCTCCTATTGCATTTATGATGTTTAAAGACAAGTAGAGAGAAAAAATTGAATTAGCTCAATTGAGCTCAATGTTCAACTTGCTCCTGGTGACCCATTGCGGTTAGCTACGCTCAATCAGCTCTTAGGGACTGGAGCATACCTTGACAGCACTGCTCAAGCTGCTCTTCACCCACGAATTACACAGCAATCACAGGCTCTTGCACTGGCAGCATTACAAGAGCTTCCACAAATAGGAAAACCTGTTCTCCCCTATACCAAGGTGGTGCAAGGTCCTACTGAATCTTTTATGTCCTTTGTGGACCACCTCAAAGAAGCTCTAGAGGGTGCACCAAACCTGGATCAAGATGCAAAAGCAGTGTTTGGCAAGGACTTAACTTTTCAAAATGCCAACCCTAAGTGTCAACAAATAATTGCATCACTCCCAGCAGGAGCTTCCCTAGCAAAAAATGGTCAAAGCTTGCTCTCGATTGCCATGGCTAGAAGAAGAACAAGAAAAAGCAAAAAGATTCATGCTCAAGCCATGGCTGTTGCCGAATGCTCAGCAAATATACAGGGAAAAGGAGACCGCAGTGCAAGCCAACAAGGATGTTACATCTGTGGTAGTAAAGATAATTTTAAACTACAGTGCCCACAAAGGGTGCGTGAGACACCTAAGGAAGTTAAGGCTTCCTCTTTTGGAGGTGTATGTCACAAATGCGATAAGTTTGGTCACCGAGCTGCAGAATGTCAATCTTGCTTTACAAAGGACAGAACCCCTATTTTGGGAAACGACAAAATGAGCACCAAGATGGGGGGATCAACGACATTCAAATACCCCACTGTTGGGGAGGATGAAACAGGGAAACCTTATGAATGTGATTGTTTGGCAGAAGATTCTGAAAATATGAAGCCTAGAATCGAAGTAGAAATGAAAGCCTGCTTTGAGTCATGATGCTGAGTACTAGTTACTATATAACCAAAGAACAATAGCCTAGCCAGCTAAAGTGTGGCGGTGGCCTCAGGGGAGACAAAGAGTTACATTGTCCCACCCCAAACCCCTTGTGAAGGGCGGCCCAGGTGTTCTGATTGGGTTTGAGTCCCTGGGGGGTTCTCCCTTGGTGTGCTTCTACTGGTCCCTGACCCTGAACTCCACCCTCAAGGGTGGAGACGCTCGGGGGTTCTGTCCCTCAAAAACCCCTGCTGTGCCTCTGTTCAGAGCTCTCTGTTCTGGACCTGACTTTGTTCCCATGCTGAATAAATGGTTTTGTGAACCGGGAGCCCGTCTCGTTGGTGTTTCATGCTGGTCCCCAGAATCCTGCTGCTTCCCTGGATGAGATCCTGAGGTTGCTGACTGCAACACTAAAGGAGAATCCCTGATGATGAAACAATGTCCTTCTGCTGATAGAGAATCCAAAGGTCAAGAAGCAAGGGAAGAATTTGTAAACCTTTTAGAGTTTAAAATGCAACACTGTATGTTAATATGGGAATGCTCATAGGCTGTATGTAAAATCTTTAGTGGGTGTATCTTGTAGTGATTGGTTGCTGGGAATTAGAATATTCACTATAGAAAAAGATATATTGTATTGTAACAAGAACTTTGCTCTCTTGCTTTTCCTGCTCCTCCCCCTCTCTTAGCTCTCACCTCTTAGCTCTTACCACTTTCTAGTTTTCTCTTCTCTCTCCCTCTGGTTTTTCCCTCTTTCCCTCTCTTACTCTTACCCTCTTGGTTTTTCCCCTCTCACCCCTCTCTTGTCCTCCCCTTCTCTCTTAAGCCTCCCTGGTTTCCCCTGCTCTCCCTCTGTTGCTCGTTTCCTCCCTCCCCATCTCCAACCTCTTTTCTCCCTCTCTTACCGCAGTCTCTCCCCTGCCCCCAGGACCATGTGGACGCCAAGGCTGGCGGCGGACATGGGTCTCTCCCTCTCTTTGCCCTTATAATAAATTGCTTATACCTGAACAGCTTAACCCTGGAGAAGTCTCTCACCTCGAGCGAGCATTTTGTACACCAATACCCCACAGCAGCAGCTGTCTCAGTGAACTCACTGCAGCAACAAGAGGAAGTGCAGGGGTCAATTTGGCTGTGGGAAAATTCACAATAATCAATGACAAACATTGTACCTTCAACAGCAACAGGACCTTTAGGATATGGACTGTCAGCATTGTTATTGGGAAGATCCTCTGCAACAAAGCAAGGGATATTTGTGCTCCCCGGAGTCATAGACACAGTTATACTGGGCCTATTGGAATAATGGTACAAGTTCATAATCCCCCTGACACATTACCAATAGGAAGTGTTATTGCCCAATTGGTTCCATTCACAGCAGCCATGCCCAGAGCACAATCCTGAATAAGGGGAGAAGAAGGATTTGGTTTGACAGGAAGTCAGTCCCTTGGTAGCATTTGCTCAAAATTTGACAATGGAAAAACCATTGCATGCTGTGGACATCACTGGACCAGGACAAATTGTCTTAAAAAATAAACGAATGCTGTTGGATTCTGGAACAGATGTTACAATTATTCCACGAAAGGATTGGCCTCCTTATTGGCCATTGATTAATGCCTCGGGCACTGTCACCAAAATTGGTGGAGCAACACCGACTCATATTAGTGAACATTTTGTAGTTATTGCAGATTTCAAAGAAGGACTGCATGCTTCAGTAAAACCTTATGTACTCAATACTACCATTTGGATTCTGGGCCGAGATGTTCTTTCCCAATGGGGCTGTCGGTTGGTGACGCCTTTTTAATAGCGGCTGCTGATGCGAGCTTTGCCCGACCTGTGGTGAAATTAACCTGGACTACAAATCAACCTGTTTAGATTGATCAGTGGCCACTACCACAAGAGAAGCTTGTACATCTGCAGCGACTGGTAGATGAACAACTTAAAGCTGGTCATTTAGTGTCATCCACGAGTCCTTGGAACACTCCTGTTTTTACCATACAGAAGAAATCTGGCAAGTGGCATCTATTACAAGACTTACGAGCAGTGAATGCAGTTATACAAGATATGGGAAGTCTGAAACCGGGCTTGCCTTCCCCGTCTATGTTGCCAGAAAACTGGGACATAACAGTAATTGATCTCAAAGACCGCTTTTTTACTATACCTTTGCATCCTGAAGATTGAGAAAAATTTGTGTTTACTGTGCCCACCATAAATCGTGCTGCACCAGCAAAAAGGTATCAATGGGTGGTACTGCCTCAAGGGATGAAGAATTCACCCACTATTTGTCAGTGGTATGTGGACCTTGCTTTGGAGCCATGGAGAAAACAACATCCTAACATCATTCTATATCATTATATGCATGACTTATTACTATGCAAGTCCACGCCAATTCAGGAAGATGAATTAAAAGAATTAATGTGTCAATTGCAAGCTTGGAGGCTCGTGATAGCCCCTGAAAAGATTCAGAAGCAAGGACCATGGAAATACCTTGGTATGACTGTTTCTAACTCAAAAATTCACCCATAGAAATTGACGATTCGGAAAGAAATTGTGTGCCTTAATGATGTACAAAAAATCATGGGAGATATTCAGTGGATTCGAAACTTATGTGGCATTACTAATGCTGACCTCGCTCCTCTTTTTGAATTGTTGCAAGATAGCCAACAAGACCCTCAAGTAATGACCCCAGTGGCAAAAAAGGCTTAGCAAACATTGAGGTTAAGATTTCTACAACCTGTGCTTACGGACTGGTGTTTGAGCAACCCTTTTACCATTTATGTGCAAAACACAGACAAAGAAGTTGCAGCCATTATGGGAGAGCAGATTCCAGAACAGATTGATCCACTATGGATTTTGGAATGGGTCTTCTTGTCCCGAAAAGGACATGGAACCCTTACTACCCGTTATGATGCTTTTGGAAGCAAGTTGCTAAAGGCAAAGAATTTATTAATAACAATGTCAGGAAGGAGGGCAGACTACATTGTGCTACCATTATCCTTGGAACTCCTCCCAGACTTATGTTTGGCAAATGTTTCCTTAGCATTAGCTATTCAAGACAGTCAAGTTGACAATCATTATCCGGCACATCCTTTGTTCAAGACACATTTTCCATTGGATATCGAGAGACCGCCACCTTATTCACAAGTCTTCACAGAAGTAAACGTGAACGCCGTTTATTTCTATCTTTAGCACACCTTTTATAGGGTTTTACAGGGTCCGCAGGCTAAGGAAGTTACTATTGGCTAATTGTCTTAGTTTAGGGCAAATTAGGGAGGAAAACTCCAAATGGGGATTTCCCCAGGGAAATGCCCCTTCCCCACCAACTGGCCCGGGAAAAGGAAAAAAAAAAATTCTTTGGAGAGAAGTGGAAAAAGTTGTTTATTTAACAGAAATTGAATAATATTAAATAATAAAACCTCTTGCTGCTCGATGGGGTGGCAAATCTAGGAAGAAAAGTCCTTTTCATGTGGTGTAGCTCGGCTCGCTCAGGTTCTTATCAGTCCCTCTGGCGCTGGAAAGTGCCGAGGCCCAGGCCCCGGTGGGCCACAGGCGTGAGCTCCCGGGGTTTGGCTGGGTGTTCAGTCCAGAGCAGGCTTGCACAGATCCAAGAAAAAAGGGAAAAAAACAAAGGTCCAGGGAACTCTTCTGCCTCAGCTAGCTAAAGCTAACTAAAAGCCAGAGAGAAGCTCTGTCCCGCTGTCTGTCTGTGCTGCAGACACCACAGTCCAGGAGCGGGATGTGTGGGAGTGATGTTTTTCTTTAACACAAACTGCGCGCTTCTTCTTCCCCCTCTCTTGCTCTCAAGGTCAGTCTTAAAGGTGCAGAACTTAATATATAACATAAACCAGACGATTGGGGATACCAGTTTCATAAAGTCACCCCAGGACACTAATTCACACAGGTTTACATTTTTTCTCCTGTACAAAAGGATATTGTTTTGCCTTATTCTCTCTCCTGCAGGAAAGTTCCAAGGACTTTAGACTTTAATATCACGACTTATTCCAGAGGCTGGTTTGTGTACAGGCCCTTACTAATATATCATGTCCACTTTCTGTTAAAATATTATCTACAATTCCCCCTTTCTCTTTTTGCACAAACCAGGCTTTGGATGCGACTCGTTCTACATTTTTGCGAAGACAAGATAACATACAACTTAAAAGCATCATCCCAATTAACACCATAAGTAAAATCTGTCCCCCTTCGAGCACAAAAGATCTTAACCATCCAGTGATACCCCAGCTGGCCAACCAACTTCAATTGGGGTCACTATCTTCTCTCAAGGCATGTAACCCATCCTGTAGCTGTGGTAGTTGCTTGTGGATGGAAACTGAATGATCAGTAAGATTAAAACAGCACATGCCTTGAAACTTCTCACAACCATATCCTTGTGCTAAGAGCAAGAAGTCAATTGCAGCTCGATTTTGCAATACTGCATGACGTACACTACTCACATCAGCTGAAAGTTCACTTAACATTGTGGATGTTAAGTTCAATTCTCTCCTAGTCCAGCAAGAAAGCCTTTTTAGAGTTGCTAATCCTTTAGCAGCAGTTGCTCCTGGAATGAAGAAGGAGTCTGCCCATATTATACCACGATTCCAAAAGTCTGGGTCTCTAACATCATTACATTGTAATTCATACAGGCTTCGCTTTGACCATTTGATGTTTTTTATTTTGTTAGCTACATTTAGCAATTGATGTAAGCTTGGATGGAACAAAGTAAGTTTCCCAAGATAACAGGGTCCTCCATGTGGACTAGCAGGAACTCCATTCCATGCTCTATCTCCACAGATTAGGAATATGGAACTAGGAAATCACCTTGGTAATCGTCCTGTGATATTGCACCATGAATAAAAATATTTACGTTCAGTCTTAGTAATGAGATCAACTATAGGGTTGACTTTAACAGTGTTGCATCACTTTGTTAGAGTGGCTTTTTGTCAGGAGTTCAAACATTATCCATCCACCTGAGGTATTGGTGGAGACTAACAAATCCAATTCTTCTGGGGGCCCTATGGTAACATTGAGAACTTTGGTAATTTTTGCTCTCCAGCAGGCTTCAAGTTGTCTTGATGTGAGGCCAACAGTGTGATTGCACTCTTGCAACACTGCTAATCGATTCAGTCAAGTCTCATTACTAACTAAACTTTTAAATGCCGGAGGATCCCATTCAGGGACTCCTATGAGACAGGTGTGAAAAGGATCTCCAGGTGTGGCTAGGCTTAGACACATTGATTTTTGGCCTGTCAAGTGTGCTAGAGTGACCCATATGTTCTGTCACTTTTGGATGTTAGTTTAGCAGACAGTTGACTGGGACTATACACAGCACAATTACCATAAGCAGTTTGTTCCATGCAAATTACACCATGCTTGCAGAATCACAGTTAAGGCTTTAACGTTAAATGAACTTTCAAATATGCTTACACTAACTCTTGAAGGGGGAATGCTTATACTTTATACTAATAGAACAATTACTACGCAGGCTAAACTCTTTATCTTAAACTATTATCTAACTACTTTTAACACACGTGCTCTGGTATATATGTCGTCTAAGCGTGAAAGCAATTTGCTGAAAGGGTAAACACACAACAATTTGCTTTTTATACATTTAGATGGAGTCGCTACACTCTTTTAGATCTTCTACTGAATTTCCCTCACAAGCAGACTATGATTTAAAGTGATTCAGTATTGAAACATCTGCTGTTCTCATGATGTCAGCTGGCAGCTGATCGGTGACTGAGGGCTTTGATGTTTAGGTTGTTCTTCACATCCTTCTAAATCTTAAAACAGAAAATAACTGAAACAATTGGTAGAGACACAGCATCATAATAACAACATAAAAGTTCTGTTGGCAAACTGGCTGTGTAGTTTTCCGACACAACTGTGTCCTGACAGCTCCACTTCTGATCTTGTCTGGATTACCAACGTTGTGTGGTGATGTCTGTTCACTGGATCTCATGTTTTCAGAGGCAGACAGTCTGGTCAGATGAACAGGTGACCTTTTTGAACCTGTCAACAAAACACAGGCACATCTCCCCTTGAAGCTAGTGAATTACACTAATCAAATGCTTTTAGGGCATCAATTTCCCCTGTTTTTTAAAAAAAAATAAAAATGAGATGTACTTCTGTCATAAACATCAATATCTACACAACACCATATACATACACAATGAATAAGAAAAAACTTATAGCAGTTAAAAATCAATCAAATAATAAACATTATTAATAACATATGTAATATAAAACTATCACTAACCACTAAAACATTGCACCAGCAAGCCATAGTTAGCAAACAAAAATAATTAGTGAAGGATTGGATAACCACCTCTGGAAATGATTCTCCAAACCCACTTCAAAACTGATCCAGCTCTCATATTAATAGGGTCAAATTGCCAAGTTAAAAAGTGACTCAAATACTGATTTGGTACAGAAAACATCTGGATCTGTTGGCAAACATTCTGTCCAGGTGAAGTCAAGGCTTGGCCAGGGCCTAGGCTTTAAACTGGAAAGATGCCTCTTAACATATTTCTAAAACAAGGTTCTCAATAGTAGCAGCTATGAGATGCTTACAGTACAGCAAACTGTTAAAATGCATTTGTACAAAGCAAATTATCAGAAGCCTTAGGTAACAGACGAGTCAAACCATGCAGCAGTTGGTTTAATCTGAAGCCTCTCCCATGGCAGCTGACCCTCAGCAATGGTACATTTTCTTGGAATTCTGGAAACACTAAAAAATAAGAAAGCTATAAAAAACAAAAACTGCAGCGATTGCAACAAACAATAGAACTCCTGATGAAATCAAGGGTGTCACAGACTGCATTCACTTTTATCCACAAGCAGGTTCATCAGTGTTCTATCACAGCTGTTTCAGTTGTAGTCATCTTCATCTCTCTAAAAAAAATACCTATACTTTGCAGTTTAGACAAGTGTCTCCAATAAAACATAAAACAATGTAAATTAAACAATATTTAAACCTGATAAAAATTAATTATAACAAAAAGAAATAACAAAACCTTAAAAGAAAATCAAAGTTATAAAACAACTTAAAAACATTCAAACTTAAACATAATAAAACACAACTTTGCTTAACTCTATTAACACATTATACTATATCAAATAAAAGCATAACTTAATCTTACTCTATTATTATAAAAAGGCAACTAAAAGTTTGATATATACCTTTTGAACACAATATAACAGTAACATGGATTCACGATAAAGATTATAAAAATATAACAAATACATCACAATTCTAAGTCATTTGGATTTGAAAATAACTCACCATAACTGCAAATGTTACTAAAAATACTTATTCATAACAGGAATTTGCCTAGCATATGCTTAAATTGGTTAGGATTTTAAAGTGCAGTTTTTCTAGAGAAAAACCACAATAACATATGATTTGGCAAGTAGCCATTCAGCTTTTGTAGCACTTTTCAGAAACATTAAGTCTAATTCTTAATTAAAAGTCTGAAGTCCAAATAGGTATATATGCTGTTATATATGTTTTGTATAACAAAAGGACTCACATTGAAATTACCTTATTAAAATTGTGGAAAAAACAAGCAAATAGATAATATATGCTTTAACTTAACTTTGTCTTGTATAGTAAAGATCTCTTAGCTAATTATTTTTTAAACCTCTTTTGTAGATAACATTAATTGAAAGGTTGTTTTCTTAGTAGTTGTAAATCATTCAGTATTTTAACATTAGATTTTAAAACTAATTATTGCAAGGTAACTTCTGTTAATATTCACTTTAAACACTCTTAAAAAGGGGCTTTTTAAAATTTCAAAGCATCACAATAAGTTCTCTAGTAAAACTCTAAAAACTGCAACTGCATAAACTTATAATTACTTAAAACACAAAATTAACTCTAAAAGGGTATATAAAACATTTTTAAAAACCAATGAATCATGACTTTTTTAACAAACTGGGTACTCTGTCTTAGAGAGGGAGCAGGGGGAGTTAACTGCCCACTTTGCTGCTGCTCTCTGCTGCTGTTTTCTTCACATCCCCCACATGCTCTCGCAGAGGGGAAAAACGAAGAGAAAGAGAAAAAAAAACTTGCGAAGTTAACTTTAACAAATGCAGTTCTTTCTCTCAATCTCTCTTGCTTATCGCAGATACAGGAAAAAGGGCACAATTTTAGAAAAACAGGCGATGTTACATGAAAAGTCTCTCCGGGCCAGGTGGTAACAATGGTGACCATTGCAGCAGATCAACTTAATTACAGTGATTAATTTTGAAGTAGATACCATATAGTTAGCGATTTTTTGGCTATTTTGTCTCTCTTTGAAGCTGTCTCAGCCACCTGTTTCTGCTCAATTGTTTCTGTAATTGTTCAGCTTGGCCTTGGAGCTTTTTCTGCACTGCCTCTGCCCTGGGGGTGTCTTTGTTCTCTGCACACACATCAGTGTTTTCCCCCATGTCCCCCTGGTTCGGGTGGAAACCAATCTGGCTTCTTTTCTTCCAGGGTAGTAAATTTGGAACTTAAATAAGATTGTAGTGTTAAAAGTGCCTCAAAAAGTGGAGCAAATAGTTCAGGATGTATCACATCCTCCTGTAGCTGAACAGATTCTGTTCGTTGTTTCAGCGTTTGCTGTGGAATTTCTTTCTCATTATTTTCTTCTCTTTGACTCTCCTTCCCTCTCTCCAAGGGCGACATAGATAGGAATGCTCGCCCAGCAATGGGAGGTAAAGGCATCTGCTGCTGTGATGCAGGTAGAATTACGGGGCTCACAGCCTCAGCATATCTCGCTTTTCTGTTTTTTAAGGTATTAATTACAATCTGCCAAGTTGGACCGAGAGACAGAGTGTCCTTGCCTTTCCCTGTAATCGTGTTCTCCCACAACAAATCTCCTATGTCTTTCCATTCTTCCGGGCGCCCATGCCTATTATCTGTAGTCCATAGAATGAGCTTTTTCAGGTCCTTTTCCTTGACTGCTTCGCCTCGTTTAACGATAATACTCAGAAGCAGTTTTTTCGCCGCTGCAAATTCAACCCCCATGCTGGCGGCGCACGGTGCGGGGAGGGTCATGACCCCTCACTTACTCCTCTGCCTTCGGTCTCCCCCAGCAACCTGAATTCTAATTCCACATCTCACCACGCCGCGTGTCACCACGCTCAGGTCGCCTATCTGGTCTGATCTGTGTCTGTGGCTTCCCACACCCAGATCCGCTCCGCCGGCTCCACCACTAAATCCCCTCAGCCCGCGAGAGGTTCCTGTTCGGAACGCCAGATATTGAGAGACCGCCAGCTTATTCACGAGTCTTCACAGAAGTAAATGTGAATGCCGTTTATTTCTATCTTCAGCACACCTTTTATAGGGTTTTACAGGGTCCGCAGGCTAAGCAAGTTACTATTGGCTAATTCACACAGGTTTACTTTTTTTCTCCTGTACACAAGGATATTGTTTTGCCTTATTCTCTCTCCTGCAGGAAAGTTCCAAGGACTTTAGCCTTTAATATTATGACTTATTCCAGAGGCTGGTTTGTGCAGACAGGCCCTTACTAATATATCATGTCCACCTTCTGTTAAAATATTATCTACAATTGGAACCTGAACCCATTGTACAGCAAACACCAGTTGGCGGAGTTACAGTATTTACTGATGCAAGCAGTAGAATGAACAAAGCTGGTTTTGCCTGGAAAGAAGAAACAGGATGAAAATATGAGACACTAACAGCCCAAGCTTCAGTGCAAGTGTTAGAATTAAAAGCAGTGGTAGCTGCCCTGTATAAGTGGCAACATGATCCTATTAATTTCATCTGTGATTCGTTGTACATAGTTGGAGTCGTTCAGTGAATGCACAGAGCTTTAATAGGCCAAATAACCAATGTGTTGTTATTTAATGCAATGCTTGAATTGTGGGATATTTTACAAAGTCATTTATATCCTCTGTTCATCACTCACATTAAGAGCCATACATCATCACCTGGAGGTTTAGTTAAAGGTAATGCCTTTATTGATCAAGTAGTTAGTGTCCACCCAGTATTGAAATCAACAGCAGATTTGATTATAGAAACAACCAAATCACAGCAGTTTTATCATCAATCTGCACGGGCATTGCAGAAATTGTTAAATATCTCAAAAAATAATGCCAGGGCTATTGTAGCCTCCTGTCCCTATTGTGCCCGAATAACTCCTATCCATGAAGGAGTAAACCCACGAGGCTTACAACTGTGCGTTTGTCATGGGGTAGCTTTACCTTTAAGGTAGTTTTGAGAGCTAAGGAAGTTGAAACTGCTGGTGGCTGATGGGAGTTTTTTCTCCTGACCAATTATCAGTCATTTCTAAAATTGACAGCAGTTTTTTGACCATTAGAAAGTGAATTCAACCTGTGAACACTCCCTTAAGAAGTACAGTCAGAGCTCTCTTGTCTTCTTTTGTTTCCGGCTTTTGAGAAGGTAACAAGGCTCTGTCGGGCCTCCTCCATTCCCCCCCCTCCCCCTCCCTCTCCCTCGGCCGGACAAGGCCGCAGAGGACAAAAGGGAGGGGGGGGGAGGAAAGGAAAGCAGAGCTGGCAGCCTGGTTTAGTTTTTCAGTTTCTGCTGCTGGACTGAAACCTGACACCATGAACTCTTGCAGCTTTTCTAAAGCTTTTAATTCTTATACTACCTAGATAAACATACAGATTACTCCTTTTTCTCAGAAAGACAGAGAAAGAGAGACAATCAACATGAAGAAGACATCATAGAACCACCAAAAACAGTGAGGAAAAGAGTTAAGTTTTAAATAGGAAGGAGAGAATAAGAAGATGCTTTACAGCTGAAATATCTTTCTGTTAAAGCTATGGAGATGGACAATAGTAGTTTAAAAAGACTCCTTTAATTCATGATAGAGTATTGGGAGGAATAGAGTATTCAAAGTGTAAATTTTGAGCAAAAGAGAGAGTACTTGTGATACTGTGAGTTGCTGGAATTGGGTAGAGTGAAGATTTTGAAGCCTTGAGGGCAAAGAGAAAAATGTTTTCCAGGAAAGCTCACAGAGACAGATGAAGAAGACTTTTGCCTTTGAATGACTTATCCTTAAAATGACATCCCTAAACTCATGGCCCATACACACCTCAGAGTGATGTGAAATGAGAGGAGAAGAACTGATGACAGATTTCCGGGCAGGTGACATCAGAGTAATAGAAAACTATAATAGAAATAGTTTTCTTGTGAGAAACTCCATAAGTTAGCAGAAAGAGACTTCTGTTTCTCTACAAAGGCTGATGAAAAGACTCTAACAGGAATTGGGACTGTTTTTTAACCACCAAAGTTCTAAAGTTTTTTTGTCTCTATGTTGTCATGTGTACAAAGGAATGGTCAAGTGGTGAGAGATAAAAGGGTTTTTTGGAAGTTTATTCTAGTGTTCTTATTCTTGTAGTTTGTTAATAAACTGTCTTTATTCCTTTTAAGTTTTAAGCCTGTATTGCTCTTGTTCTAATCCATATCTCACAGCAAGAAATAAGTAATTTCTTTTAGTTACTGGTTTAAAACCACGACAGCATTTTTTGGCAGACAGATATTACTGAATATCATTATTTTGGTTGTTTGAAACATGTTCATGTGTCGATTGACATATGCTCTCATGTTTTGTGGGCATCTGTGCATACGTTGGCCTCATCGAAGGCTGTCAAACAACATTGGTTGCTTGCTTTTGCAGCCTTAGGCAAGTCTGAATCTATAAAAACAGATAATGGTCCTGCCTATATTAGCAAAGCTACTGAACTTTTTTTGCAAGACTGGGGAATATCACATTCAACAGGTATTCCTTACAATAGTACTGGACAAGCAATTGTAGAACATGCTCACCAAATGTTGAAACGCTATTTTCCTATTTTTCAAAAACAGGGGGAACTGTCTCCCCATGACATAGTGGCCAAAACAGTGTATGTTGTAAATTGGATGAATATTAGAAATGAACAACAAGAAGTCCCGGCAAAATTACATTTGACAGAAATTGAAAAAGCAAATTTTGATTGAAAAGTAATAGTACAGGTTTTTAATCCAATTCTTGGGATATGGGAAGGTCCGTGGACCTTAATTATGTGGGGAAGAGGTTATGCTTGTGTTATTTCAGGTGAAGAAGCACAACCTCAGTGGGTCCCTGCGAAGTGGGTATGACCAGCGGTAGATGGTTCTGAATGTCGATCTGGCCACATATCAACGCCAGCTGCATCACCTGAAGAAGACACTGTACCCCTGGTTGAAGTAAATTCACCCAGACTCGGTGTCAGCAGTAACAGCGTTACCTGACTTAAACACATTTCATAGTGCCTGCAACATTAGGAAATTCACTACAGAGCAAAAGGATTTTTTAGAACATTGTTGTATATCACATGGCACAGCTTGCAGGCCATGGATTAAAGTTTGGTATAATTCATGTCTTACTAATAAGTGGCGCATAGTGTGACTACATGACAAGGAGACACATTGGTTGTGTCAGCAGTGTTATCATACTATTATACGTTTTGATCACTATCAAGTTTTGCAACAAATTGTTGGGCAAGATTTAGCTTTATTGCAAGGCTCTTTGGGAGAGGGACCTTTGTTTATTAGACAGCATCATAATTTTCTAAACACTGCAGTTAATCAAAGATATAGGACAAAGAGTGGTCGTGCAGTTGCTTTTAACAATATTAAAAATAGTTGCATGAGAAGAAAATATCAAGCAAAATAAAATTGTTGCAGTGGAATGTGGAATAGGAAATAAGCTTCCTTGAAGTTGGTTTTTGACAGATAACGAATGGGAGTGTCAAAAGAAAAGATGGCGGAGTTGAAAGCAACCTTTCCAATAGTTTTGTGTAGCCTGTTTTTATCAGGGAATGGGATGATTCACATGCCTGCCAGACAAAATCTGTGGGTGACATGGGCAAGTGCCTTGGGGTTAACTGATTTTTGTTTAAGTTTAGCTACTCCTGAAGATCCTTTTCGAACTTGTTTGATTGGATTCCCTGTATATCCAAATAACGAAACCTTTTTGGGATATATGAAAGAATTATCCATCAATTATAGTAGCCCACAGGGAAGGGACAACTGAGGTTGTATGTGTCTCAACACCACTGAGTATCAATGGCCATTCAAATGACATGGACTGTCACAACATGCTACTATTCAATCGTTAAATAAGACGTTACTTTTGCCTCCACAAGAATTAAATTTATTGGGTAGTGTCCGCCCTGGTTCTTATGAAAATGTGTTGTCGTATCTTAGCTGTAGTACTATGCCGAACTTGGCCATGTTCAATGGATCTGGAGGCATCGATTTTAGTAATCCACTGAAGACTTGGATGACCCATCAGGGAGATGCAGAAACTGCTTTAGAATTTTTTGGTTATCAAAATGTCAGTAGTAATTATAATTGGAACACTGGTAATTCAGAAGCTTTTGCAGTGAATGTTACAGGAGGACTTGAACTCCCAGATGTTTTTTTTTTTGATTTGTGGAAATAGGGCTTGGCAAGGCATTCCTTTCAGACCAGTAGGGGGCCCGTGTTATCTAAGAAGATTAACTATGTTTTCACCTAGTAAGTTATGGTGGGTAAATGCTATCCTATCAAAAAATGATAAGCGACAAAGATGGGAAGTAAAAAATCTTGATGAAACTCATGATGACAATGTTAATATTCCTAGTAAAGCAGAGGCCATTGCAGCATCATTTTTGTGCCAGGAGTAATGGCAGCAACTAATTATAAAACTATAAAAACGTTGGCATGTTGGGCTGAAAAGCAATTAAATTAAACATCAGAAAAGTTATCTGAAGTATTAGCTGACATGGAGGGTATTCGACATGCAACTTTACAAAATAGAGCTGCCATAGATTTTTTGTTATTGGCACAAGGTCATGGTTGTGAGGAGTTTGAAGGGATGTGTTGTTTTAACTTGTCCGATCATTCTGTTTTAATACATAAACAACTTGCCATTTTAAAAGAAAACATAAACAAAATCAGAATTCATTCTGACCCACTGTCAGATTGGTTAGTCGTGGGGCTTAGGGTCTTGGTTAGCAAGAATAGTAAAGAATATTTTGGTATTGTACTTGCCAATGTTATTAATTTTACTCTGCATACCCTGTTTTATAAACTGTTTTTGCAGAGTAGCAGAAAAAAGTGCAGATACACTTTTTAAGAAAAGAGGGGGAGATGTCGGGGCCTGGGCTATTTTAGAATAGTTGGAAACAAATCAAGGACTTGAACGAGGTCAGTAAAGAAGTTTTGCTGATGTAGCAAAGAATTAGGGATTTTAGCCAGCAAAAGATGTGCACCTGGAGTGGGGGAAATTAAGCTGTTAACATCAGCCAATAAGAAGGAGAATGACTGTGTGTGGATGGCGCATGAACAATGTATGCAACCAATTATGTAGCTAGATGACAGCAGCTAGGCGTGTGCACGGAAATATAATTGTATAAATAACCATCAGCTGCAAGTAAACTTTGTACAACTTCTGCATCATATTGGTGTTTGTGTCGTTCCTGTCTCGCATGATGAAAACTACCCCAGCACTCTAGGAAGTCATGAACCACCAGGTCTTAGGTTGCTGATATTTGCTGAGAAAAGAAGCTGGATTTACAATGTTACTTGTAATGATGTTCACACTGTCTTGTTCCACCAGTATGGCTTGGTACACCACAGGAACCAAGGAGACAACCAGTGTCCCCCTTTCTTCTCTAGCACCACTGATACCATATGTGAGACTAAGACAGTTACCTTCTGGTCCATCGTGAACTTTCAGGCTTGCAGTATGTTGAGTACTACAGCAGCAACTTCCCAGAGGCCAACCTTTGCTCACCTCAACCAGTTGTTTTGAGAAATAGGCTACTGCTCTCTGGTATGGCCCTATTTGTCGGGCCAATACCCCTAGAGGTATGCCTTGGCGGTCATGGGAAAACAACCAGAAGGGCTTTGTCACATCTGGAAGGCCTAAAGCTGGTGCTCTCATCAGTTCATGTTTAAGTTGAGTAAATGCTCTCTTGGCATCTCTAGTCCAGACCAAATGTTTACTTCTAGGTTTTAGTATATTAAATAAAGGTCTTACCAACAGTTCACAGTTATAGATTCACAGTCGACACCATCCTGTCATACTTAAAAAGGTTTTAAGTTCTTTCACCATCTGTGGTTGAGGCGTTTGACAAGTGGCTTCCTTTTGGTCTTGTCACAGCTTTCATTGCCCTCCTGAAATCATATATATTACTTGCTTTCTTGTGATCTGGACTTTCTGTTGAGAAACTTTATACCTGTTAAGTCCTAAGAAATTGAGTAAACTTAGTGTCCATTCCTTGCACTCCTTTTCAGTTTCTTCTGCAATCAAGAGATCATCCATGTATTGTAGTAATACTCTGGTTTCCATCAGTGAGGTACATTTCTTCAAGTCTTTTGCTAGCTGATTTCCAAAGAGGATTGGGCTGTTTTTGAATCCTTGTGGTAACATAGTCTGGGTTAGTTGGTATTTTTGTCCTGTTTCAGGATTTTCCCAGTCAAAAGCAAAAAGCTTTTGGCTGTCGGGGGCCAGAGGCAGGCAGAAAAAGACATCTTTTCAATCTAAACTGGTAAACTACACTTGTTCCTACCAATCAGGTTTCAGGGGAAATCCTAGAACCTCTACCCAGGGAAAGAGAAAAAGTCAGTGGACATCATGAAGAACAACATACAGTATAATTTTACTATTTAAAATTATCTGGATTGCCTTAGGTTTGGGAGTACAACAATACACATTTTGATCTCCTCAGCATATTATTTTGAGGGTCATGATTTTGGACAAATACCTTTTTTCACTGTAATTGAAACTGTCAGTGGTTATTAAATCCAAAATCTTTCTTTTAGTCACCTTTACAGCTGGAAAGAACTTTCCAGCTGCCACTTCTTCTGCACAAATTACACATCTCTTACCATTACTACATACACTTCTCTTGGTAATTTTATACTTTGCCCTGAGGAGATAGGAAGAGGTATATAGATTAGCTTCCATAAGGATATGAGCTCCCAAAACTAAATTGAAGGAGGAACTTTTCCACTCATTGTGGCAACCAGTAATAAAAACATAAATTTATATAAACATACATAGTAACAGCAAGAGTTAGAAATGTGACAGTTACTAATGAAGTTAGTACGTTAACAATACAGATGAGTTTTGCAGGCTGGGATCCTGGGAGCCAGTCAGACCCCCAGCTTCTGCTGGCAACGAGCCCAGACAGGCTATCCCATGGAACAGAGCTGCCGTCTGGGGTTCTGCAGGCAGCCTCAAGCCAGGGGTAATCCTTGGAGCACTGGCAAGGGCCTTAAGTGATCAGCTCTTTTAGCAGTAATTTCTGCTCTGTGATCAGCTCTGTTCAGCCCAGCCAGCTCCGTTCCAGGGTTCCCCTGCTGACACAGACAAGAGACAGGAAGACCATAAGGCATTCCTCAAGGAGTCGTTAATGCAGGCTTCAGCGAAGGGGGCCAGTGATGGTCTAACCCCAAACTAGATAAAAGCTGGGGTTTTTATAGGCAAGGGGAGGATCAGGAAGGGGACCAATAGTCTGGGACTGGGGTAAGATGACCAATAGTTAACAGGGGGTCCTGAGGCAGAGGGGGGTCCACAGCTTAGTCACAGTGACTAGGCAGTTTTATCTTAGGGGATTGATCTTCAGGTAGGATGCCACAGATGCCTGTCAGAGAACTAGGCCTCCTCCACAGATGAGTATTCTCAGTATTATTAGGTAAACAAGTTGGGGTAGCCAGCCATTCTTTGAGATATTTTCACTTTTAATTTGTTAAATAACTGATTATAAATGTGATGTTAGAGTGGTCCTTAGTGAAAAGGACACTCCTCTCTTTTACTTACTTACTTATTCCTCTAGTATTTGAAGCTATACTTGCTATTACAGTTATTACAAGGTTCTCTTAAGATGGTTGACTAACCAATCCGGAAACAACCATGCTGGCATACTAGAAACACTGCTCTGGAAATACAAAAAGGATAAACCATTTGATGCATTTCATTTTAGAATTTTGTGTTTTGTTACAGTTTTAAATGGATTTACTGTTTACTGTGTTGTCCAGTATAGTTCGTCTGTGTTCTTCTTCCTGAAGCCGATTTTATTAATGTAATTTAGGAGTCTCTGGCAGTAGATCTCACAGTTGTGTGGGGGTAATCAAAAGTGTTTTCCACTTCTGTTAAAGCAGCTCTTTATTCCACTTTAGGATATATGCTCAATCTTTACATTCACGAGGATACACTTGAACATTCAGAGTTATTAATGACACTGTCCTGGTTTAGGGGAAATGTGGGAGAAAACCTCCAATGCCCCCCCCTGCCCCGGGAAGCAAACCCACATGGCTGTTTATTTCACAGGCACAGCACTACCCAGCACAAGAATGAACAATATCAAATTACAAAACCTCTTGCCGCTTTGAAGAGATGACAAAATTCAGAGGGTTTCTTTCCTGTGGATGTTCTCGCTCTGTTATCAGTCCCTCTGGCGCTGGAAAATGCCGCTGCCCAGGCTAGGCCCCTGGTAGTCCAAGGGTGCAAGCTCCTGGTGCTCCCCTGAGTCCCCAGTCCAGAGCAGGTTCGATCCGTTTCAAGGAAAAGGGAAAGAAAACAGTCCAGGAAGACCTCTCTGCTTCAGTTAGTTGGAAAGCCAAGGCGATCTCTTTCTTGTTGTCTGTCTGTGCTGTAGTCAAAACCCCATCCCGGGATGCGGGGGGAGCAAGTACAGTCTCTGATAACAGACTCAGTGCTTCTTCTCCACTCACTTTTACTCTTAGATGAAGTTTTAAGGATACAAAACCTATTTCTGGGCTAGGTGGATGAATGGGGATACAATTTAACATCACACTCACCCCAGGACAGGCAGAAAGAGGGAGGTGTATTTCATGATCATCTACAGAAGATAGTTAGCCCAGCATAAGAAGGCCATCAGTGTAAGGACAAAGCAAAGAGCCATTAACATGTTCCCAAACACAACAAAATAAAGGCATAAACAGTGCAGCTGATAAACTACGTGTCCTGCACAAGAACTATACTATATATATATATATATATATATATATATATATATATATATATATAAACTGCTTTTTTTTTGCTGCACACATTGGGCATTAACAAGGACTGTAATGGGCTGAACTCAGCTGGAAGCAAGTTGCCCACCAAGCTGCTCTATCACGCCCCTTCCCAGCAGGACAGGGGAGAAAAAATAAGATGGAAAACAACAAAAAAGTTTACATGGGCATAAGCAAAAGGGAAAAAAAATATTAATCTCTACTTACCATTGGCAAGTGATGTTCAGACATTTCCTGGGAAGCAGGGCTTTACCACACATAGCAGTTGCTACAGGAAGGAAAACACTGTAAAATAACAAATGCCCCCATTCTTTCTCCTTCACTTAGTTTTTATATCTCAGCTGACATCATATGGTATGGAACATGCCGTTGTTTAATTTGGGTCAGCTGGCCTGGTTGTGTCCCCTCCTAGGATCTTTCCCACTCCCAGACCCTTGATGGGGGGGAGGAATGTCAGAGAAGACAGCACTGATGCTGTGCTAATGCTGCTCAGCAGTAGCCAAAACACTGGTGTGTTATCAACACCTTTCTAGCTACCAATGCAAAGCACAGGACTGTGAGGGTGCTATGAGATAATGAACTCCAGCTCAGCCAGACTCAATACAGATAGTTAAGCAAGGACATGAAGCAAGCACATGTCTTGACCCTACCTCCTCTTCAAATTTCTATCAGCTGAGACACTGCTGGAAGCAAGTGGTAACGAAATTTGTTCTTTTCTATGTATTTTCTGTCTTTCTTCTTGTTCTAATTCCCTCTTCTCACAGTTTTGAGTAAGTCAAAACTGGATGGGCTTGGAGTTTGCTAAGTTGAATGGGCTAAGTTAATGTTTGTGAAATGTTTTATGTTGATGGGATGTTGCTTTAAACTTCTTTCAAAGGTCTCTGATTTTCTGAAGTTTTTGGTAAAGTATTTGTTCTTTTGACCACTTGAGAACATCTTATTGGTATTTCTGCTGTGTCTAACTCGGTACATAAAAAATAAAGCCTTATAAGTGTCTCGTTGAGTGGGTCTTGGGGCCTTGCATTTTATTGGCACAGCAAGCAGGGTACTCTTGAGGTGACGAGGTGTTTTATACAGAGAAAACTGCTAGTGGCAGAATAAAGGAGAAACTGAATTTTGGTCATAAACAATCTTTTCCATCAGAAAGGTCATGGAAAACAGTGTGATCAAAACTGCAGGAAAAACAAAAACTCTCCAACAACATTTTTAGTGTTAGAGAATCAAGGCATTACTTTATTCGGGCCAGGATGCTGTTCTGGCCAGGATGTGCAACAGAAATAATTTAATCCACACATTGGCCAGGTTGTTCAGAGAAAATCCTTCCATCACATATGACTTTTACTAGATTTTTCACATAATTTATACAGTCAAAACCCATAGAAATTAATTGGTTAAATGTTCACTAGACCCAAGTTACGCAGTTCTTAGTATTTGGCTTCCTATTGGTTACAGATTTCTTCATCTCCAATGCTAATTTGGTCCTCATTCCTTGGTTGTCTTATCAGTCCTTTCTGGACCAGGTGTCTCTGACCATGCCAGGGGTGATATTCAGAGTTGCTGGTCTTTAATGGTAGTTAATGGTCGTTATCTTTTGTGTCTCTTCTGTGCTACTCCCAGTCTGTGATGTTAAGCTCATCACGCCTTGAGTGATGAAACAGTCCCCTGAAAATAAACTTGAAATTCCTTTCCCTCAGAGCAAAGGCTAACTAAATCCCTGACTAAAGTTATATACAATTTTTTAAACATGGTATCTTTTCCAACACCAGGGTAAAAATGGACCTGGACTTCCCTCCACTGATAGAGCTGCTAAAAGTTTACAAAGCTTGTCTGGCCATAAGAGAGATGTGGGTTGAGGAAATCTGGCACAATCCACATTTAGTTGCAGAGAAAATCAGATCTTTGAGTAAAGAAATTGAAAAAATCTCTAATAAGGAAAATTGTTTGGTAACCATATGGGTGGAAGCTGGGCTCATAGCTGCACAAAGAGGAATATGTTGCTGAGCAGCAACAGAGAGCTAATTGAGTTGTAAATTGCTTTGGTGGCTGAAACAATAGGTAAACTCAGGGTGGATCCATAATTGTATGTGGAAAAGTTATCCCAAAACCTGAAAAACCAGTTGAACAAGCTTGTCCAGAGCCAAAGATGTTCCAATTTGCAAATTAACACTGATGGGTGAGGTGTGGAGAATGAACCAGGGTTTTCCAGCCTCGAGGAGGCAAACTTCCATGAGCAGGATGTCAACCCCCTCAGCCCTTGGAAGGAGTTTGATGTAGCACAGCTAAACCCCCTTCATCACCCTAAACTCTGCCCACCTGTAAAAAATTAGGAGGCAGAGAGGGAGGTGAGACTCCCTGAGCATGATGTTACCTTCCTCCACTCCCTGGAGGAGAACTCTGTAAAGCCAGCCCCCTCTTCCCTCACCCACCCCAAGATCTGCCCACTTGTAAAGATGGAATTCTTTACCAGGAGGCAGAGCCCATGGTAATTATATCTCACTCTGCAACAGAATTGGTTATGTAGCAAGAGAAAAGTAGCAATCATCCCAAAGAAAATGAAATAGAGAATGTTTTGAAAATTTCAGTAATGAGGGGGAATGAAACAAAGCTTTCTGAGGAAAAAGCATTTGGCAAAGAGCCCTGGTCTCTTGCCCAGGGAACAACCTTTAGTGTAAAAAGTTTGGATCTGTTGGAGGGGGGAGAATCCAGCCCTCTTCCCACTCCAAAATTTGCTAAAAGCACCAAGAGACTGTGGGAGGCATCTGGCTTCCAACCAATGCATGAGAAACAGCTGGTGTCCTGTCAGCCTTCTCCTGTGTTGTTGTTGTGTATTGCAAAATTTAAGGATCAACACCAAGAAAATAAATTCTCAGCTCTGCCCCCAAAAAGTGAGCTGGGAGAGGGTGGTGAATTCAGATATCCTAAAAGGCTCCCTGGAAATAAATGGAAATTCAGTTTCCCTGGATTGCCAATGAAGGTTTGCAAAATGCTCCTACACTGCCACCTTCTGGTGGTAGTGAACATAGAGCCTTGTCTGCCACTAGAGGCAAGCAACTGAATTGCTGAAGTCATTCTGGAATTAAAGGCCACAGATGCCTCTGGCAGAAAACACAAAATACCATCAGATGGACAGTTTTTTTCCTTTTAAGACTGGTCCAAACAGGACTGAGTTTTTTTTTTTTCTCCTCTTGCAGATATTTCAAGAGGTGCTCCATGAGAGAGTGAAGTGACAACAGGACTGAAGGGTTGCTGTTCTTTGCTGCATCAATTTTTACATGTTTTTATCTTGAAAGTTTTGAGATATTTATGTTTGTATGTGTTTTATGTAAGTTTGTCGCAAGCAATGTTTTACATGTTTGTATTTTCTCTCAGATTGCTACAGTATGTGGAAAAGATTTCTCCCTCAGTTTTGGGAGCTCACATAGGATTTCATGATTATGGAATCAAATTTGTGTACCTCTTCCTTCCTCAGAGAAAAGTATAAAATTACTATATCAAGGGAAGCACACAGAGGTAAGAAAGCTGTAAAGCCCAATTATACAGAAGAAAGGGCTGTCAAACTGTTGATGGCCCCTGGAAGGAGGGAGAAAATGGGCTGTCAGAGGAGCTGAAGTGGCAGCTCGAAAGTTCTCAAGCTGTGGATGAAGGCGGCATAAGTTGTTAAGCTCACAAAAGAGAAGAAAAATTTCAAATTTGAGAACCGATGAAGGGTTTGGTAAAGTAGGAAAGGCATTTGGTCTGAACCCAGGACCCTGAGTGAAACAATATGCTGAGGAGTTTGGAATAACTTGTGTTTGGCATATCTTTGACCCCCACTGCTGAGGCAATCTAGACTATCATGTCGTAGAATTTTTACTGAATGTAATCATCCCATGGTGCCCACTGACTTCTTCCTCTGTCCCTGGGTATGGGTCTTGGGAATGCCTCTGAAACCTGGATGGTGGGAGTAATAAGTGTGGTTGTCTGGGACATATATTTTTTCGGTTATGACAATACCTGAACCTCTAAGGTTATGGACTCCAAAAGGAAAGGAAGCCTAACTATTGAAAACTGGCCTATCCTTAAAGCTTATATTTTCTGACAAGGAGTGTACATAGTGGCTTGACCTTGGCTAGAAACCAGGTACCCACCAAGCCATCCTATCACTCCCCAGCAAGACAGGAGAGAAAAATAGGATGGAAAATAACTAGTAGGTTGAGATAAAACAGTTTACTAAAGCAAGAAAAAAAGCACAAAAGTTTGCATGCGCATAAGCAAACAGGAAAAAAAATCTCTACTTCCCATTGGTGAGCAATGTCCAGCCACTTCCCAGGAAGCAAGGCTTCAGCACATCTAGTGGTTGATATGGAAAGGACAAAATTGTAGAATAATGAATGCCTACCATTCTTCCTCACTTGCTTAGCTTTTATATCTGAGCTGACATTGTATGGTATGGAATATCCCTTTGGTTACTTTAGGTCAGCTGGCCTAGTTGTGTCCCCTTTCCAGGATCTTGCCCACTCCCAGACCCTTGATGGGGGAGGGGAATATTAAAGAGTCAGCAGTAGCCAAAACACTGGTATTATCAATACTTGTCCAGCTACCAATGCAAACCACAGCATTGAGGGTGCTATGAGGAAATGAACTCCAGTTCAGTCAGACTCAATACAATCTCCACCCCTTATTCCATACCATTTGCATCATGCTCAGATCCCACATAATTTATATATCTTCCAACTGTTCCATTGTATTTATTTCTCATTACAGCAATCCCTTCTTACCCACACATACAACTTAAACTACATCCTTAACCCATCTCTATACCAAACATACATTTTCATTAACTACTATCCACCCGTCCTTTCACAAATAGATTATTATTTTCCAATTTCATGGGCATCCTTCACCCCTCCAGACCCATGACTTTGGCTCCATTCCATCAGGATAGGTGGTCAGGACAGGATAAGCATTATACCTGATCATTGGGCATTGACGCTGGCCCGGTTCAGGTCATCATCACACTCTTGTTGCTCCTTGCAAAATTCAGTCTTCATCAGTTCATGTCATTCCTGCAACATACAACTTACACCACAGATTATTTTTCCCCCAAAGTTAAATCTCCTTGAGGCACACACCAGGTCCCTCCATCCTTCTGCATTACCCATCAAGTAGCCTAGGTCCAAGGGTAAAGACAATCCAAGGAATGGCTTTGCCTTTCCAGTGGGAGGAGAAATCCACAATGACTTCCCATGACACTTCCCTTACTGGGACCTTATCTCCTCCCACATTATGTATGGGTTTTGTTTGGGGAGGACCAAGGTACTTAGCAGATCCTCTAGTGTTTAACAGATAAGTGCCTTCTGCTAAATTTGCATCCTAATGCTTCCATGCCCCATTGCCTAATGCTCTTAACATAGTCTTCAGCAGTCCATTAAACCTCTCAATCTTCCCAGAGGCTTGTTGGTGATAGGGAATGTGATATATCCACTCATGGCATGTTTCTTTGCCTAAGAGTTTATAAAGTTATTTAAAAAATTATTCCCAATGTCTGATTCCATTCTTTCTGGAGTACCATGTTGCAAAAAAAAATGTGCCTCTCAAGGCTTAAGATAGTATTTCAAGCAGTGGCATGATTTACAGGGTATGTTTCCAAACAACCAGCGACACCATAGGAACCAGGAGTGGTAGCTATATTTGTTCTTTTTTATATTTTTCTCTTTATCTTCTTCTAATTCCCTGTTCTCAGAGTATTGACTAACTTAAAATCAGATGGGCTTGGAGTTTTCTAAGTTAAATGGGCTAAGTTAATGCTTTGTGAAATGTTTTATGTTGACTGAATGTTGCTTTAAATTTTTCCAAAGTTCTCTGATTGTCTGAAGTTGCTAGTGAGAGGGAAGACAGGTTTGTCTTTACAAACAAGCAGTGTGTCTGCTGATAAGATGCAACTATCACTGAGACAACAGAAACAATAGGATAGATTCCACTGAAAGATGAAAGAGGCACTGAAAGAGCACCATGAATTCCCCAAGAGTTAAAAATTAAGAAAGGATTATGCATTGGGGGGAGAAGGTATCCCAGGTATCAGGTGTTCCGGGAAGCCTGTACCTCTCAAGTACCTCAGCCTATGGGGAAAGAGAGAAGGGACAAGCGGCCAGGAATTAGGATAAAAAGGAGGCTGCGCCCTCCAAAATTGAGAGACCCCAGGGGAATGCCCCATGGACTCTCCCTTTATTCAAATAAAGTAAAAGGACTCCTCTGTCTCCTTTTTGGACATAAACCTCTGGTGTTTCTAGATTAATTTTCCTGACACTAGTAAAGATTTTTGTTGTTTTGACCTCTTGAGAATATTTTGTTGGTATTTCTGCCATGCATCTAACTCAGAGTCCATGAAAAACCATAAGGCCTTTTAAGAATCTTGTCAACAACATTTTTTTGGGCCTTACACCATGTTGCCTGTCAAGCTCCTCTTAACACAGTTAAGAGTTAAGTCTAAGGAGATCTTCCTGCTGGGTATGCTTGCAGCTATGACATTGACTGCTGCCTTTGGGTGCTAAGGGGGACTTCAAGGTACTAGAGCTCTCACCCTGCCCTTTTGCTCATTGATGCGGTCTGTCACTCCCTCACAGGGCAGCTGGTTACTCTCGCTGTCTCCCTGCCCTTGCCCTCATTCTTAAACCCCTCCTAATGAGGTCAGATATCCTTCTGGCAAAAAATACCTTTGCCTTGCTTAGTGAGGAGGAGCCCCTCTCTCCCAAACAGATGTCGATCCACAAACAGGGTCCCATGCTCATAGAACCCAAAACCCTGTTGCCAGCACCAGCTCTGCAGCCAATTATTGATGCACATTATCAGCACCCTCCTCCTCTTGCCCTTTCCTCTCAGTGGCAGAACTGAGGAGGACACCCCCTGGACCTCCATGCCCTTGAGTATTGCCTTCAGAGCTCTGGAGAAACTGCTAGGGGAAAGCTGGTGTCACAGATGTGCTTCTCCTGTTTGAACTATATAAAATTTGGTCCAGCCAAATGCTCAACAAGTAGGACAGGAATTCAATAAACCAGCTATTTCATCAGATCTTTCAAAGTGATCTCTGACTCTTCTCCTGCAACACCTGGATGGCATCAAAAACATCTGTGGTGGGTTGACCTTGGCTGGATGCCAGGTACCTATTGAGCAATTTTATCACTCCCCCTTCTCAGCTGGACAGGAGAGAGAAAATAAGATGGAAAACAACTCACAGGTTGAGATAAGGCAGTTTACTAAAGCAAAACTGAAAGTTTGTGTGCAAACAAGCAGACGTGGAAAAAAAAATAAATTATTGTCTAGTTCCCATCAGCAAGCGCTGTCTGACCACTTGCTGGGAAAGCAGGGCTTCCTTCAGCAAGCATAGCAGTTGCTACAGAAAGCAAACATTGTAAATAAAAAATGCCTCCCCTTCCTCCTCCTGTACTTAGCTTTTATATCTCAGCTGATGTCATACAGTACAAAAAATCCCTCAAACCAATTTGGGTCAGTTGTCCTGGTTGCATCTCCTTCCAAGACCTTGCCAGCCCCAGCCTACTGATGATGGGGTGGAATTGCTGGAGAGAGAACTGATGCTGTGCCAACACTGCTAAGCAGTAGCCAAAACACTGGTGTGTTATCAACACCTTTCTACCAATGCAAAGCACAGCACTGAGAACTGCTGTGGGGTAATGAACTTCATCTCAGCCACACCCGCAACAGCATTATTTGGGGGCCTGATACTCAGCTTTGGATGTCCTTTGCTGCTGAAATTGCAGTTATAGAAGACAGATTTGTACCTGCCCTTCACTCAAATCAACATTCAGTCCCAATCCTTCCAAACAAAAGGCTCAGGAACATCACCAGCCTGACTTATCCTTTTACCCTTCACATCAAGGCATTGCCTTCTGTAAGACCCAGTCTTAATCAAGTTTAGCCAGACCAACATCACATCTCCTCCATGACCTCTTCATAACTGTTCCTGGGTATCCAACACACACACAGAGCACCCAACAGGCTCTGCTAAGTGGCATCCCTTGTAATGCAGGAGTTCCAGATCTTTGCCACTTGTATTACCAAGCGAGAAAAAATAGAGACCAAACTCATTCTCTTACAAGAACCTCTTATTGCTCAGAAGGAAGGCATTTTCCATTGAATCTTCCCCCTCTCAAAGTGACTGGATTCACAGATATTGATGGAATTTGCTTCTTCCAAAATGTTCTGTTCCTACCCTGGTCACTATCAGTTTCTAAACCACCAACCTCCTTCTACATGGAGGAACCTGTCTTTTAGGCTTTCTGATGCCAGATCTTGGCTGGCTGCCAGGGGCGCAACCAGCTGTTCTCTCACTGCCCCTCATCAACAGAACAGGGGGAAAAAACAGGGAGAAAAAGTTACTTCAGGACAAAGCCACCTTCCAGATCTAAGGGCAACAGGGAAATACCTGCCTCAGACAGCATTTTGCTCTTTCTTAAATATGCTTACACAGGGGTGCCACCAACTTTGCTGAGTTGCTCAGCTTTGGCCCTCGAGGAGTCTGGTGCCTAGCTGGCAGAAAGTAGCTGTGTCCAGCATAGGGCAGACCCTGGCCTCTTCTCACAGAGGCCATGCCTGCAGGCAGAACCTGGAGCACTGTGTCCAGTTCTGGTCCCCAGAATTCAACAAAAAGATGCAGACAGATGGGAGAAGGCCCCAAGGAGGGCAAGGAAGATGATCAAAAGGCTGGAGAATATGAGGAAAGGCTGTAAGAGTTGGGTCTTTTCCCCCTTAGAAAAGAGATGGCTCAGGAAGAACATCATGACAATATTCTGGCTCTCAAAAGGCAGCTACAAGGAGGACAGAGGCTCTCTTCTTCACGAGAAGCAACACGGAGAAGACTCAACCAAAGGGTCTTCCTTATTCCTTTTTATCCATACCCTTCCATCCCCTCCACCAAGCCTCAACATAGACAATTTTGGAGTTGATTTTAGTTTTAGATTGATTTTAGATTTTAGTTTGCTTTCTCTCTGAGTGCTTTAACCATCTGGTAAGTAGTAGAGTAAACCTTGCCAAGGAACTTTGCTACGCTTTCACCTTTATATTAAACCTGCTTACCTTTATATTAAACCTGCTTTTGCCAATACCTTTGCCAGCAATTCTTTAAGCGACCTAAAATGCTCATTCTCAACAAGTTGGTTTAGTCAGCAGGATGGCAAGCAATAGCACTGACTACTTACAGAAGCAGGGAAGAAGTCCAAGTCCTAAGTTGCCAGATAACTGTGCTTGGGAAAACTGGCACAATTGGAAAGCTGTGGAGGAACATCTAAAAGCAACGAGAGGCTGCATGAAGACTAGCAAAGACAAAGGAATTAGTTGCAAACTGTTAGGAATCTGCCTAGGCTTAGAGGGAACCTCATCACAGTATTCCAGTACTTCAAGGGAAGCTACAGAAGATGTAGACTCTTCACACAGAGACACATAGAGAAGACAAGGGACAATGGGCAGAGGTTGCACCAGTCCCCATCACTGAAGTTTTCAAGATACTATTGGAAAGAGTGCTAGATAATCTCATCTAGGATCCCTTTTCAACAAAAGTCTGCACCAGATGATCTTTTGAGGTCCCTTCACACATGGGCTGCTCTATGATCCTCCAATGAAACACGGTTTCATAACCCTTGGCTCTCCAGTTTGAAGGAAATTTTTGGCAATGTAGGATGAAAGGTAAAATGTACTGCCAAAACTGCCAAAGAACTAAGACTGCTTCCTACCAGACCTAAGAGACTGCTAAGCACTTCCAGCAACAAGCTTCAAATGAACAGGCAAATCACTATCAGTGGACTGCTGTTAACAGGCTGAAACATTCCACATACTTGCATTCTGGGGAGACACCATTTGAACTTGCAGAACTACTTCCCCTCAGTAAGACTCGCAAGACGGAGATGATATCCCCATGACAAATCTTTATTGTGCAACTGCTGCTCAAAGCTTTTATTACCTTCCACAGACACATGGCACAAAGAATTAAACATCAACAGCGGCTAGATTGACGGGCAATAGACGAAATCCATTCAGTAGCAATTTGTACACGTGCAGCAACTCCTGTGGTGCCAAAATCTTAGCCAGGCGGCCAGCCCAACTGACAGCCACCCAGAACGGGTAGATGTATGCGATAGACAGGCTGCCCACCCTCGGGCCCTTCATCCACAACCATCCGGAATCCATTGGTCAGGCCCAGGTGAGCAACACACATCTCGCCAACAATCATTACATGCCCAAGAAGCTGGAGAAGGAAGTACAAACTCATAAATAGGTAAAATAGAAAGAAAAAAGGAACACACAAGTAGGGGAGAGGACAGGAAGGGAAGGAGTGAGCAGAGAACCACCCAGAGAAAGCAGCTAACAAATTCCTAGCAATTCCACTCTTGTACTTCAAATTAATGTCTGTCCAACTGCCTGCAACCGACACTTTCCAAGCAAAGCTACAAAGACCAGTTATACACACTATAGGGGGAAAAAAAAGCTAGGCAATTTTTTTTAAGACAGACAGCAACAAGCTACAAAACAGACAGAGAAGCTGACTTTGTCTCCAGGTTAAAGCCCCTGTTGTGTCTTCAAGCAACATAAGCAATCCTGGTAGAAAATAAACTTTAGGATGCCTTTTGCATGGGTTTACAAAGTCTTTGAATTTGACTTTCATAGCTAAAAGCAAAGCATCCAGCACTTGTCAACCAGCTTTGTCCTTCCTTACCCTTGACCAGCCAAAAACCCCAAGCCCTCTTCCCCATTAGAAGTAGTACTATTACTCTAAACCATGACAATAGGCAACAGACCATACTCCAAAAAAACACTGCATTTTGCACCAGAAATAAATACCCAGAGACCAGCACTGCTTTATATTACAGCTTTTAGTCAAAAAGCTCAACTTCATTACAAGCTAGAGGCAAAAGATTATAGCACTACAAAACAAAGTACACTATTGTGTCCTATCAAGAGGGAAAGGGAAGATGAGAAAGAGTCTAGGTAATGAGGAACTAACTAGAGGTACAGTTTAGCATAAAGAAAGCTTCCAGAATACTTACAGATTCACCAGAATCTTCTGCTTCAGACAACCCAGTAACTGGCTCCTTAGGCATGACTAGGAAAAGCATCCCAGCTTGGGGTGAAAGATCATGGAACATGAGTCACTGGAGGAAGAGTAAACAGTTGAAACATAACCGGTTTCAGAGAAAAGTAACAGCTTAAGCAAATCAACCTGCCCCACTGAACTAGAGAAGCAGATTACCAGATACCCTAAATACAAGCCCAAACACTGATTGTTCTTGTGTGATAGTAATGATTTCTATACTCAAAATACAATATATTTACAGAGCCCATTCCAGAAATGGGATTCAGCATGCAAGATGATGGAGGCAAGAGATGAGCCACTACTTTTGATTAGCAACCTCCAGTATGTTTTAATCCTAAGAAGTTTTTCTATTGGATGTGGTTCTCGTAGAGGCAAGATACAAATGACTTAACTGAATCAGCAAAGAGTTTAGTGACGTGGAAGAGCAGTAGTCATTTATTTCCCACAGGACAGGGAGCTCAAGTATCGAACAAACGCATAATGACAGGAAACCTGCAAGTGCATAGGATGAGTCTGTTCTATATTACATGCAAACCCTACCTTCAAAAGCAGAAGGCATCCCTGTTAACCTTCAGCATTTTAATAACTAAATTATATGAGATACTAACTTAAAGTTAACATCGTGTAGGCAACGGCTGCATTGTTTCCCTCCCCCCCCCCCCCCCCCCCAGTCTGAGCAGCTCACTCTCGTTGCCAGCACCAGCACCCGTGAACTTTGCAAGCATGCCGTTATCACGGTCCCACTTCCCCACAGAAACAAGATCTGGGAAACTTTTGAAGCCTGCAGGATGACCCGTTTCTCAATTGTTTTCTTAAAAAGAGAAACCAGAAAAACCTGATATTCCTTGCCTAGTCCAGTTTAGGGTTCAGAACCAAAGCCCAACACAGCAGAGCTGTGAAACCTTTTTGATACTATTACGAGACACATCGAGACCTGCATTTTTCCTAAGCAAACCAAACTCATTACGGTCATTACTCAGATATTCACTGTTCACACACACACAAGGAATCCCCGAGGAGACTGAGTGTGCCTAAAATAAACTTTCAAAACTATCATCCTATATGAGGTAACAGACTGCACGACTCGCAGTGCCAAAGATATATCATGCAGAAAACGTCTGCGGCTGACACCAAGTACGCTACTGTCGGAGGTCCTTCTCTACGCGCGCACACGACACGGTGGGGGTGGGATGCGAGGCGAGTCCGGACAACACCGGCAACCCAGTACGCCCGCGGCAGCTGGAGGGGTGGGGATGCGGCACAGAACAAGCTTAGGGGATGGTGCAGTAGAGAGCGCCACAACCCAGAGAGGCCCCGTCCGTCCCGCATCCCTGCACCCACCCGCAGCAGCAGCAGCAGCAGCAGCGCCGCCGCACGCCCTGACGCGCGCCCGGGTAGCGCGCACCGGGTGTCCTGGGCTCAGGGAGAGGGAGGAGGAGAAAGGGAAGAAGAACCGCGGACAGAGCAAAGCCGCGGCTACCTCCTCGTCCTCGTCGCTAATGGTACCGGGGAAGTGCTTTGCCGATGATCTTTAGGAAGACAATAATGGCGCCACTAGACCGGACAACCCAACACTACAATACTCTCGTCAGGCAAAGACAACGCCCAGTGTCGTCCCCGCACTTCCTCCACTCGGACAGGCCCTCCGCAGCTCCCATTGGGCCGACAAATCGCCGCCGGCCGATCCCTCATCTCGATTGGCTGTCTCGTCTGTCGTTTTAATTTGTCTCCGCCCCCTTAGCCGGTCCGCCCTCCTCGAGCTGGTGCTTACCGGGGCTCAGGGAGTTTGCGTGCCCTCGGGGCGCGGAGGGATCCGACCTTGGCCCGCGGAGGGATCTGCCCCGTGTAGTGCTGCGACCCTGAGAGCGGGCTATGAGGTCGCAGAAGAGGCTGCAGTAGCTACAAGTACTATTTCTTGTTATTTCTTATAAGCCCACCCCAAAGGTGCCTGTGCCTTTTTGGTGCTGCTCCCTCCAGTCAAATGACTGTTTTGGGCAGGGCAGGGCAGGCCTGACCCTAACTTTTCAGGACATTTCGCAGAACCAATAGAAGTTGCTCTCTATTGTTTGCTGAAAGCCCCACTTCCGTTCCAGACATTTCTATGCTGCACAACTCCTGGAAGAAAATACAATACAGAGCTTGCGTTTGGCACCACTGTCTTCAGGACTTAAAATCAGATGTGTCAGGAAAATTAATCCACAAACACCAGAGGTTTATGTCCAAAAAGGAGACAGAGGAGTCCTTTTACTTTATTCGAATAAAGGGATAGTCCATGGGGCATTCCCCTGGGGTCTCTCAAATTTTTGGAGGGCGCAGCCTCCCTTTTATCCTAATTCCGGCCGCTTGTCCCTTCTCTCTTTCCCCATAGGCTGAGGTACTTGAGAGGTACAGACTTCCTGGAACGCCTGATACCCGGAATATCTCCCCCCCCCTCCCCCATGCATAATCCGTTCTTAATTCTTAACTCTTGTGGAATTCGTGGTGCTTCCTCAGTGCCTCTTTCATCCTTCAATGGAATCCATCCCATTGTTTCTGTTATCTCTCAGTGTTAGTTTCATCTTATCAGCAGACCCACAGCTTGTTTGTAAAGACAAACCTGTCATCCCTTGAAGTGCGGAATAAAAGGAACCCTATAACTCGCAGAGTAGTTATAAGAGCAGGTATGAATTTATTCAGCGCTGAGGTGCATGGGGATATCTCCTCCAAAAAGCATGCACACCTTTTTGATTGGGTTTACCCTTTTTATCCTTTACAGACTTGGTTTACACGATACGCCTAATACATATTAATTTCCTAACCCTGCCTGTCTTCACTTCATATTACAATTAGCCCCGCGCCCCTTTCAGTCCTTTGGCCGCTTTTTTTTTTTTTTTTTTTTTTGGGACTTCAAATCCGTTTCTTCTGGTTTAGGGTTCGAGGAATCTCCTTTATCCTGTGGTGCCTTTGTCTTTGCATCTTGTTTGTGTATTCCAGCTCCTTATCTCATCTTGCAGTCTGACTCTTTTTCCTGTTCTTGTGGATTAGGGTGTCAGGGTCTGGTTTTTGTCAGACACCCCTTTTAGTTAAGCATTTTATTTTTTTTTAATTCTTAATTTCTTCCTTTCACCCTCTCAGATGTATGCTAAGCTGTCTTTTAGAAAAATAGGAAATGCCCCCAAGGGTGGTCTGTGGTTCCCTGCACCCCCGGGGACAGTGAGCACTTTGAGTGGTCTACACAACTGTCTTGTAACATATATAAATCTTGCTTTCCTCTTTATTGGGCTAAGGATATCCTTGGCTGCCTTTGTGGCAATACCACATTGCCCTATTTAGCAAAGCTGCTTTCCACCTGATGGACCTCCTGCATATACTGGTGCATGGGGTTGTTTTTCCCCAGATTCAGGACATTTATACGTACAGGTTCCTCAGGTGGTTTCAAAACAGATAGTTTCCTATGATAGGAGGGACATTTTTCTCCAAGTCCCTGCCTTGAGGTTCAGGGTCTGTGTCATGGAGTGACTTTACCTTTAAGATAGTTTTGAGAGCTAAGGAAGTTGAAGCTGCTGGTGACTGATGAGAGTCTTTTCTCCTGACCAATTATCAGTCATTTCTAAGAATTGACAGCAGTTCTGACCATTGAAAAGTGAGATCAACTTGTGAACACCACCTTAAAGATGTAAAGCCAGAGTTCTCTTGCTCTCTTTTTGGTTTCCAGCTTCTGAAAAGGTAACAAGGCTCTGTCTCGGCCTTTCCCCACCCCTCCAAGCCGGACAAGGCCGCAGAGGGTGGGGGGGGGGAGAAATGGAGCCGGCCAGCTTGGCTTAGTTTGTAGTTTCTGCTGCTGGACTGAAACCTGACACTATGAACATCTGCAGCTTTTCCAAGACTTTAATTATTTTACTACCTGGATAAAACGTACAGATTACTCCTTTTTCCCAGAGAGACAGAGAGAGAGACAATCAACATGAAGAAGACAGTGAAGAAAAGAGTTAAGTTTTAGATGGGGAAGAGAGAATAAGGAGATGCTTTATAAGCTGAAATACTTTTCTGTTAAAACTATGGAGATGGACAATAGTGTTCTGAAAAAAACTCCTTTAATTCATGACAGAGTATATTGAGAAGAATGGAGTGTTCAAAGTGTAGATTTTGAGCAAAAAGTAGAGTAATTGTGATACAGTGAGGTGCTGAAACAGAGTGAAGCGAAGATTTGAGGCCTTGAGGGCAATGAGAAAACTGTTTTCCAGCGAAGCTTGTTGGGGTTCAAGCAAGGCTGGTACCCTGGCTGGAACCAGCACGGGCGGCTATCCTCAGCCGCGCGGTCCACATCCCACTGCATCAATGTGATGGATGGCAATATGGCGATTTATTGCAGGGAAACCTAACATTTTATAGCCTGGGTTCACTGTGTTACTCCCATCTGCTTACCTCACAGTTAGGTGCTATTGGCTAATTGCAGGGGGGCCCTGCTATCCTAACAGAGAGGGGTGGGTTACTAGCTTTCTGTTACATCCCGATATCTTCCGCAGCGCAAGGCCTTAACTACAACATATCCCCTCTCTCCATGAATAACTAATTCGCTAAAATATAAGGTATATTAGTCTTAAAAAATTCTAATGTTATTTTTATATATGTATTTTTAACACTTCATCTAACTTATCTATATTATAAAGGTTTTAAAAATGAGTAATATAAAATTGAATAAAATATAGGATACATTATCCTTAGCTAAAAACTAAAAGCTTACAAAATAGATACTACAGCTTTCATTGGTAAATATAAAGCACATGCAATAACTAAGTATACTTTAAATCATCTGTTGCCTTTCTATAAACAGAATGTTAACTTTTTCTAGTTGGTTTTTAACAAAGGACACAAGCTTATTCAAAATGCATGGCCCAAAGATTAACATGAGTAAAATTATCACAACTGGTCCAATCAGGGTAGACACTAGGGTGGTCAGCCATGGAGATTGGTCAAACCAGGACTGGAACCAGTTTTGCTGAGCTTCTCTCTCTGCCTTCCGTTGAGACAGCCTATCTTGTAGCTCTGCCATGGTATCTCTCACTACTCCGGTGTGGTCAGCATAGAAGCAGCATTCTTCTTTCAGGGTGATGCAGAGGCCTCTTTGCTGCATGAACAGAAGGTTGAGACCTCACTTGTTTTGCAAAACAACTTCAGAGAGTGAGGAGACTGATTTTTCTAGAAAGGATATGGATTTCTCAATTCTCTGTAGACCTTCATCTACAGTCATCTGTAGCTAAAGCAGTCTCTGTTGTTGGGTCACGATGACAAAGACACCTGTGGCAGCACCAGTTGCTTTCAGGTTAAGCAGCATCGCTATGGTTACACCTGTCACCACTTCTTTTTTCTGAAGTTGGGTGAGTCTCTCCACTTGCAGGCTCAACTCTTCATCCAGGTGGTATAGAACTCTGGGGATGATAACAGCTAATACACAAAAGTCAACAGAGGAGTTAAAGCTTTGGGTGTAAATGCAAAGGCTTAGCCCACTGCGGTTGCAAACCCACGTGCCAGACAGGGGGGCGATTGCCCATCTCTTGGACTTGTCCACTCGCACAGTGGTCGCACAAACTTTTTTAGCAACAACAGTGGCTTCGCCTACGCAAAACCCTTGCCCTGTCATGTGGCTGATGGTGATTCTGCGAGAAGGTGACTCACTGCGGCACTGGACTGGGGCTTCTGCATTAACCCACAGCGGCCGGTTATTAAGGGCCACAGCCTCATAGTAAGGGGGCTGTGTGTCATAACACAGCCAGCAGGATTCTGTGGCATTAGGGTTGGATTGATTCAGGGGTAAAAAAGTGGCATCTAACATTCGATAGAGCGAATCGAAAGCAGCGGCTTCAGATCTTTGGGGAGAAGCTTCTTGCTTATGCAGCGGGTACAGACTGTTAGATTGTGGGTTCTCAGCCTGTACTACAGGGTTGGGGCTCACTGCTTCAGGTGTTATGACTATAAACAGCACAATTACTATAAGCAGTTTACCATGTAAATGACACCATATTTACAAACTTACAGCTAAAACTTTAACGTTAAATGAACCTTCGAAGATACTTACACTACCTCTTAAAGGAAAATACTTATATTTTATACTAACATAACAATTACTACACAGGCTAAACACTTTATCTTAAACTATTATCTAACTACTTTTAACATACATGTTCTGGTATGTATGTAGTCTAAGCGTGAAAACAATTTGCTAAAAGGATAAACACACAATTACAATTTGCTTTATATATAGTTAGATGGAGTCTCTACACTTCTTAGATCTTCTACAGAATTTCTCTAACGCGATTCAGTCTTGGAATGTTCACTGCTCCTGTGATGTCAGCTGGCAGCTGATCGGTGACTGAGGGCTTTGATGTTCAAGTTGTTCTTCAAACCCTTCTAAATCTTAAAACAAAGGATAACTGAAAAATTGATAGAAACACCACATGATAATAACAACATAAAATCTCTGTTGGCAACTGTCTGTATAGTGTTCAGACACAACTGTGTCCTGGCAGCTCCACTTCTGATCCATGTCTGGAGTACCAAGGCTGTGTGATAACCTCTCCGTTCACTGGATCTCATGTGTTCAGAGGCAGACAGTCTGGTCAGATGGACAGGTGACCTTTTTAAACCTGCCAACAAAACACAGGCACTTCTCTCCTTGAAGTTAATGAATTACACTAATCAAATTGCTTTTAGGGTATCAATCTCCCCCGTTTTCTAAAAAATAAAAATGAGATGTATTTCTGTTCAACATTAACACAAAACCTTATATACAATTAGTTAAGAACCTGTAACAGTTGAAAATCAATTAATATAAAAATACTGTTAATTATTAAAACACTGTACCAGCATCCCATAGTTAATAAACAAACAAAACCAAAAATCATCAGTGAAGGATTGGATCATCATCTCCGGAAATGATTCTCCAAGCTCACTTTAAAATTGATCCAGCTGTCATATTAATAGGGTCAAATTGTTGAGTTAAAAAGCAACTCAAATACTGATTTAGGACAGAAAACATCTGGATCTGTTGATAAACATTCTGTCCAGGTAAAGTTAAGACTTGGCCAGGGCCTTAGACTTTAAACTGGAAAGATGTCTCTTAATATATTTTTAGAACAAGATTTTCAATAGCAACAGCTATGAGATGCTTACAGCACAGCAAACTGTTAAAATGCATTTGTACAAAGCAAATAATTAAAAACCTTAGGTACCAGACTAATTAAATCATTCAGCAGTTGGTTTAATTTGAAGCTTCTTCAGTGGCAGCTGATCTTCAGCAATGGTACATCTTTTTAAAATTCTGGAAACACTGAAAAATAAAAAGTTATAGCAAACAAAACTGCAAAAATTGCAACAAATGAATAGAACTCTCAATGAAGTCTAGGGTGTCACAGTCTGCATTCATTTCTGTCCACAAGCAGGTGTTCATCAGTGGTTTATCACCGTTGCTTCAGTTGTAGCTGTCTTCATATTTCTAGGAAAATAACTATACTTTGCAATTTAAACAAGTGTTTCCAATAAAACATAAAACAATTCAAATTAAACAAAAATTAAACTTAATTATTTATAACAAAAGGAAATAACAAAACAACTTTAAGAGAATATTCAAGTTATACAGCTTAACTTAAAAACATTCAAGCCAACGGTAACATGGATTCACTATAAAAATTATAAAAATATAACAAATACATCACAATTCTATGTTATCTAGCTTTGAAAATAACCCACAATAACTGCAAATGTTACTGAAAACACTCATTCACAACAGGAATTTGCCTAGTATATGCTCAAATTAGCTAAGATTCCAAAGTGCAGCCTCTCTAAAAAAAAAGCCACAACACAGGATTGGGCAAGTTGTCATTTAGCTTTTGCAGCACTTCTCAGAAATATCAAGTCCAATTTTTAAACTAAAATCCAAAATCCAAAATCCAAATTAATATATATGCAGTTATATGTGTTTTATATAACAAAAATATTCACATTAAAATTTCCTTATTAAAATTGTCAAAAACTCAGCAAATGGGTAATATATGATTAACATAACTTTGAAATTACTGAAACAAAACAAGAATCTTTTAAGTTTCTTGGGATGCAAAAATACAACATTTAAACTTTTTAATCTATTTTTAAAGGCACTTCATTCAATGAAAACTTATTTTTAAATCTCAATTTTAATTACAACAATTTGCTAATTTATAAGCAATACAATTTACAAAGCTTCTAATTTTTAAATTGTCTAATTAAAACTCTCTCTTTTTCTTATCCCTCTCAAAAATGTCCAGCTTTCTGTTGTTTTTTGTTGTTTTATTGCTTTACTTTCCGCGGTTCCATTGAAGTAACTGTTACTTGTTTCACCGGTGGTTGTCATGGCGACAGTGTTCTGCCGTGTGGTTTTTTTTTGGGTTTTTTTTGTTTTTTTTTTTAAAGCCGTCTGCGCCGGGCCACTTTTTAAATCTGAGAAAAACTCTGAAAACTCCAACTGCACAAACTCATAATTACTTAAAACACAAAATTAACTCCAAAAGGGTACATAAACACCTTTTAAAAACTCAGTAAATTATGACTTTGTAACAAACTCGGTATTGTCCCGGCGCTTCTTCCCAGGGGGAGGGGGGGGGGGGGGGGTGAACCGCTCGTGTCTCGGTTAGAGTCAAAACTGGTCGGCTACTTCCTGTTTGCCGTGCTTTTTCTTGGGCCCCGGCTCGCTACCACCCCTGTGGACAGGCTGTTCCCTCCCCCCTGGTTCCACTCCGCCTCCATCCCACCTTTCCCTCCACCTTCTGCTCCCCCCTCTCTCCTCTCCTGCATTCCAATCCCTGTGCCTCCCGCGTCTTATCTCTTTCACATTCCTTATCTTTCTTCTTCACATTCTTTTTCTTTCCCATCCCCCCGACCACGTTCCTCTTTCAATGCCAGTCTTTTGTTCTTTGTTAGAGACATATTTTTCCCGCGCTACAACTTCTTTTTCTGCGCCATCTTTAGACCTTTCAGTGGATGTTTTCTCTCTTACTATTTTTGCTACATTTTTATCTTCTTCTGTTAAGTTTTTCCAAAAGTCTCTTGCTTTCTGTTGTTTCTCCAAGAGCACACAAGAATTTTGGGACCGAGGGGACTCCCGACCCCCTTTCGGCTCTGCTGAGCTGCTGCCGTCTGGAAGCTGTAAAGTTCTGACCCTGAATTTCAGGGTAGCCAGCATACAGTTCCTTGTTGTTCCCCAGATCTCTTTGGCAAGGGTTTTAGTACATTTGTCCCACACCTTAGGGTGGATAAACCTTACAAACTCATTTACGACTTCGACAACCCAAAGCCTTGTAATAACAAGCGAATTAGGTTTACAACTTAATTAATTTACAACTTACAATCTAACCTTTTTCGATGATTCCATCATCCTTCTGGGCCCAGGCTCTCCCGTCAAGAATAGACTCACTATCTTGACCGCTGTTCCTTGACTCAGGGTATCCTTGCTTTCTTCTTGTCCCACTTTTCTTCCTCCCGGGTTTTTGGCACCATATGTCGGGGTTCAAGCAAGGTTGGTACCCTGGCTGGAACCAGCACGGGCGGCTATCCTCAGCCGCGCGGTCCACATCCCACTGCATCAATGTGATGGATGGCAATATGGCGATTTATTGCAGGGAAACTTAACATTTTATAGCCTGGGTTCACTGTGTTACTCCCATCTGCTTACCTCACAGTTAGGTGCTATTGGCTAATTGCAGGGGGGCCCTGCTATCCTAACAGAGAGGGGTGGGTTACTAGCTTTCCGTTACATCCCGATATCTTCCGCAGCGCAAGGCCTTAACTACAACAGAAGCTCACAGAGACAGATGAAGAGGACTTTTGCTTTTGAATAACTCATCCTTAAAAAATGATATCCCTAGACTCATGGCCCATACACACCTCAGAGTGATGTGAAATGAGAAGAGTGAACTGATAGCAGATTTCCGGGCAGCTGGCATCAGAGAAATAGAAAACTATAACAGAAATAGTTTTCTCGTGAGAAACTCCATAGATTAGCAGAAGAAGACTTCTGTTTCTCTACAAAGACTGATGAAAAGACTCTAGCAAGAATTAAGACTGTTTTAAACACCAAAGTTCCAAAGTTTTTTGTCTCTATATTGTCATGTGAACAAGGGAATGATGAGTAGTGGGGGATAAAAGGTTTTTCTGGAAGTTTATTCTGGTGTTCTTATTCTTGTAGTTTTGTTAATAAATTTTCTTTATTTCCTTTTAAGTTTTAAGCTTGTTTTGCTCTTGTTCTAATCCATATCTCACAGCAAGAAGTAAATAATTTTTTAGTTACTGCTTTAAAACCCCAACAGTCTGGAGAGATTATGGGAAGAATGATTGCCAGTGAAAATTGGGGAAAATAATTGCCAAGTAAAACAGCATTCTCCATGTTGCTTGTTACTAGATGTCCTGACTTATTTATCAACAAGGGAAGTGAGAGGGATGGGAGTCACTTTCTTTAGTCTTCCTTTTCTGACCAACAAACCTCTGGAAGCCCATCTTATGATTCTTCATATCCCTTGCCAAATTCAGCCCCAGCTGTGCCTTAGTGTCCTGGTTTAGGGCAAATTTGGGAGAAAACCTCCAAATGGGGGTCCCGCCAGAAAATCAAATTCAAGTGGCCTCTCCCTTAACTGGTTCGGTGTCCTGGGGTGATTGTGATGTTAAATTGTATCCCCATTTGTCTACCTAGCCCAGAAATAGGTTTTGTATCCTTAAAACTTCATCTAAGAGTAAAAGTGAGTGGAGAAGAAGCACTGAGTCTGTTATCAGAGACTGTACTTGCTCCCCCCGCATCCCGGGACAGGGTTTTGACTACAACACAAACCGACGAGAGATCGCTTTGGCTTTCCAAGTAGCCGGAGCAGAGAGGTCCTCCTGGACTGTTTTCTTTCCCTTTCCTTGAAACGGATCGAACCTGCTCTGGACTGGGGACTCAGGGGAGCACCAGGAACCTAGCCTGGGCAGCGGCATTTTCCAGCACCAGAGGGATTGATAACAGTGAACACCCACAGGAGAGAGACCCTCTGAATTTTGTCATCTCTTCAGAGCGGCAAGAGGTTTTGTAATTTGGTATTGTTAATTCTTGTGCTGGGTAGTGCTGTGCCTGTTAAATAAACAGGTTTTTTTCACTTCTCTCAGAGAAATCTCTTCCCGAACCGGTTGGGGGGTGGGAGAAAGGGGCCATGTGGGTTTGCTTCCCGGGGCGGGGGGGGCATTGGAGGTTTTCTCCCAAATTTGCCCTAAACCAGGACATTTGGGAAAAAAGATTTCCTTGGAGAAAAGTGGAAAAAACTGTTTATTTAACAGAAATTGAATAATATTAAACAATAAAACCTCTCTTATCAGTCCCTCCGGTGCTGGAAAGTGCCAAGGTCCAGGCCCAGGTGCATCACAGGCAGGAGCTCCCGGGGTTTGGCTGTTTTTTTCAGTCTAGAGCAGGTTTGAACAGATCCAAGAAAAAAGAAAAAAAAAAAAGTCCAGGGAACTTCTCTGCCTCAGCTAGCTAAAAACTAAGTAAAATCTAAAGAGAGCTCTGTTGCGCTGTCTGTGCTGCAGACAACTCAGTCCAGGAGCAGGATGGAGGGGAGTGAGTGCTTTTTCTCAACACAAACTGCGCGCTTCCTTTTCCCCCCTTTGCTCTCAGAGCCAGTCTTAAAGGTGCAGAACTAAATATGTACCATAAACAGGGCGATTGGGGATACAAGCATCATAAAGTCACCCCAGGACACTTAGCTTTCCTTATCTCATCCCTACACACCTGGGCGGCATCTCTAGATTCTTCCCAAGATGCATGTCCCTTCTTTTGCTGCTTGTGTGCTTCCTCCTTGTGCTCCAGCTCAACCAGAAGGCCCTTACTTATGCATGCTGGTGTCCTACCTCTCCTGCCTGATTTCTTATGCATGGCAATCGAGAGTTATTTTGCTCTAAGAAAAACACTCCTCAAGAACTGCCAGCTCCCTTTTGCTCCTGTATCATCCCTGAGGGCAGTTCCCTACAGGGTGCCATCCACTGGTTCTTTAAAGACCTGAAAATTAACTGTCCTAAATTTCAGGGTCTTGACTTTACTTTTTGCCTGTGAGCAGGATGCTTCCAGTGGTTTAAATAAGAATGCTTTGTTGACCTTCTCTCCTTGATCAGGTGGCCTATAGTAGACATCAACCACAAGGTTTCCTTTGTTGGCTTGTGTGAGATGACCATGGATCCAGGCAAAAGCTAAGGCTTACTGTCTACGGCCTACACCATGTACCCTCCATATTATCATCTTAATTCGAAAGACAGGTATCTGCCAAGGAGGGTGGGAACCTCCCTTGGAATAGAAAATGTGACCTCCTCCCCTCCAAATTATTATAACTTTGAAATTATGGGACTTTCAGGCAAAGGTATGGGAAAAGGATTAACAGTTTTTTACTAGAATAAATATATATATAACAAGGCAAACAAACAGCACCAAGAAGAAAACCAGAAACCAAATAACAGCCTTCTCTCAGCTGTCAAGTGCTTTCCCTATAGGTCTAGTTATGGTCACAACTGGCAGGGGCGCTGTTGGTTCCCAGCTGGGCAGGGCAGGTGCAATGATTATCCATGGGTGCAGGGGGCACTGTGGCATGTCCTCGGCTGTCACTCTTTACATGGTAATGGCAGACCAGCTGGCGAGAGAGAGAGAGGGGGCTTTCCTTTGCAAACTCATGGGAAACAGCCAGTCTCAGTTCCACTTGGGAAACAGAATGGACTGCAGCATGAAACCTTGCAAGCAGCAAGCTGGAATGGCAGAGGCAGGCACACCAGGGGTGGCAAACAAAATGTAGCAGAAACTCCGGTACGTGCCAGAAGCCGCGGGGTGTCCAGGTGTTGGGTTAAAGTGTAGCAAGAATCCCTGAAGCAGCAGCAGAGAACAGCAGGGCTGGGTGGGCAGTCACTCCCCTGGATAGCTCACCGGCAGTGGCTGGTCCTGGGGTCAGGCTGTGCAGAGGGGTTAACCCCAGCGTGGGGACAGTGGGTTCCCAGTGCAGCACATGCTGGCTCTGGGCTCCCAAGCAAGCAAAGGAGCAGAGAAGCAAGCCAGTAAGCTCCAGTCACAGTACTGAAAGAAAAAAGAAAAAAAAGAAACAGGAAAAAAACACAACACAACAGTATCTATAGCCAGAAACACCGCTCCAAGTGGCCATTGAGATGATTGCCTCACTGGAAGGAAGAACCCGCCCCTTGCCCTCAAGTCTCACAGGAATCCTAGGCAGCTCTCACCCATTGTGATACTCCTGGAGCTGGGGGGGAGAGTGTGTGTGTGACCCTTTCTGGAAACAAAACAAATACAAAACCAAAAAAAAAGATACAGGGTGAAAACCATTCCCAAGACATTCGACCCCTTATCCCATACTATTTTATTAACGCCTAAATTAATACATTTCAAATGCAAACACACATATCCACACCTATAACTATATGCATACATGCATTACCCTAATTGTATGCATACATACATCTAGATCTAGATACCAGCACTGTATGATGGATGGTTTACCCCAAAACAAGGTCCCCTTGAGGTATGCATCATATCTCTCCATTCTTTTGTCATCCACCAGATGCAACATGGTCCCTGAGCAAAAATAACCCCACAGATGGGTTTGTCTTTGCTCAAAGCCAAATTAATCCAAACAGTTTTTCCTAGCATACTTTTCATATGTACCACAGGAACTTTACCTCCATCTGTTGTTTGCAAGAGTTCAGATTGGGCAGGGTCTGCTCAGTTAGTGGAGCCTCTGGTGTTACCTAACCAGGTGGCCTTTGCTAAATGCAGCTCCCAATTTTTGAAAGTCCCCCAACCCAGTGCTTTTGAGGTGGTTTTCAGCACTCTGTTGCATCACTCAACTTTTCCAGCAGCTGCTGCATGATATGAAATATGGTACACCCATTCAATGCCATGGTCCCTAGCCCAGGTGTTAATAAGGCTGTTCTTGAAATGAGTCCCGGTGTTTGATTCAATCTTCTCAGGGGTACCATGCCTCCAAAGGACCTGCTTTTTGTGAAAAACAAGGTTCACATAATTTTTATAGAATTTAAAAGTGTAATAAAAAAACAATTAGGAGAAAAAAATAAAGTATACAGATACAGCCGGGTGTCTCTGCATTCAGTCAAGAGGGCACACACTACTGAAACAGAGAAATTAGGAATTAGAAAGAAATGCTTGACTAAAAGGGGTGTCTGACAAAAAACAGACCCTGACACCCTAATCCACAAGAACAGGAAAAAGAGTCAGACTGAGATAAGGAGCTGGAATACACAAACAAGATGCAAAGACAAAGGAACCACAGGATAAAAGAGATTCCTCGGACCCTAAGCCAGAAGAAACGGATTTGAAGTCCCAAAAAAAAAAAAAAAAAAAAAAGCAGCCAAAGGACTGAAAGGGGCACGGGGCTAATTGTAATATGAAGTGAAGACAGGCGGGGTTAGGAAATTAATATGTATTAGGCGTATCGTGTAAACCTAGTCTGTAAAGGATAAAAAGGGTAAACCCAATCAAAAAGGTGTGCATGCTTTTTGGAGGAGATATCCCCATGCACCTCAGCGCTGAATAAATTCATACCTGCTCTTATAACTACTCTGCTAGTTATAGAGTCCCTTTATTCCGCACATCACTACTAACAAAGGATTGTCCCTTAAAAACAGAATCCTACTACATATCCATAAATTCTCATACATATTCATGCATTCTTCTTAGGATCTTTGGTGTTCTTCTGTTTAGTTTTCTCTTGCCCCCTTCCCAATAGATGAATCCTCTTGGCGCCATCAAGATTTACATTCCCTGATACCAGAAATGCAATAAATTCCTCTCCCCAGAGTTCTGGTCACTGCTGTCTTCATCTGGATAAGATAGTTTAAAAATGCAGGAGTTCTCTAGCTATTTTTTTTTTCTTTCTGTCCTAGTTCAGGGCAAATTAGGAAGGAAAATTCTAAATGGGGATTTCCCCAGGGAAATGCCCCTCCCCACTTCCTGGTCTGGGAAAAGAAGAAAAAAAAAATTTTTGGAGAGAAGTGGAAAAAGCTGTTTATTTAACAGAAATTGAGTAATATTAAATAATAAAACCTCTCGTTATTCGATGGGATGGCAAATCTAGGAAGAAAAGTCCTTTTCATGTGGTGAACGGCTCGCTCAGGTTCTTATCAGTCCCTCCGGCGCTGGAAAGTGCCGAGGCCCAGGCCCCGGTGGGCCACAGGCGTGAGCTCCCGGGGTTTGGCTGGGTGTTCAGTTCAGAGCAGGCTTGCACAGATCCAAGAAAAGGAGAAAACAAAGATCCAGTGAACTCCTCTGCCTCAGCTAGCTAAAACTAACTAAAAACCAGAGAGAAGCTCTGTCCCGCTGTCTGTCCGTGCTGCAGACACCACAGTCCAGGAGCGAGCTGTGTGGGAGTGATGTTTTTCTTTAACACAAACTGCGCGCTTCTTCTTCCCCCTCTCTTGCTCTCAAAGCCAGTCTTAAAGGTGCAGAACTTAATATATAACATAAACCAGACGATTGGGGATACCAGTATCATAAAGTCACCCCAGGACATTCCACCCCTTATCCCCATATCGTCAACTTATTATCAAAATTAATATATATATATATTTTAACTCTACAACACATACATTACATACAGACAAGGGCATTTATTCATGATCTTCACACAACTATCAGATCTCTCTGAGGTACACATTGTGTTGTTTCATCTTTCCGCATTATCCACCATGTGCAACCCGGTCTCTGAGCAAAAACAACCCCACGAATGGGTTTGTCTGTGCTTGAGGTAGAATTGATCCAAACTGTCTTTCCTAACAAACCTCTGAGATGTACTGCTGGGACTTTGTCTCCGTCTACTATATGCAGGGCCTCGGATTGGGCTGGGCCTGCTCGGTTGGTGGAACTTCGGGTGTTAACTATCTAGGTGGCTTTTGCTAGATGTTGCTCCCAATTTTTGAAAGATCCCCCACCCAACGCTTTCAAGGTAGTCTTTAACAGTCCATTGTACGTCTCCACTTTTCCAGCAGCAGGTGCATGGTAGGGGATATGGTACACCCACTCAATGCCATGTTCCCTAGCCCAAGTGTTTATAAGGTTATTCTTGAAATGAGTCCCATTGTCTGACTCAATCCTCTCAGGGGTGCCATGCCTCCAAAGGACCTGCTTTTCAAGTCCCAGGATGGTGTTACGGGCTGTAGCATGAGGCACAGGGTAGGTTTCCAACCACCCAGTGGTGGCTTCTACTATTGTGAGCACATAGTGCTTGCTTTGGCGGGTTTGGGGCAGTGTGATGTAGTTAATTTGCCAGGCTTCCCCATACCTATACTTGGACCAACGCCCACCGTACCATAACGGCTTCAACTGCTTGGTCTGCTTGATCGTGGCACACGTCTCACAGTCATGGATAACCTGGGAAATACTGTCCATGGATAGGTCTACCCTTCGGTCTCGTGCCCACTTATAGGTGGCATCTCTACCCTGATGGCCTGAGGCATCATGGGCCCATTGAGCTAGGAACAACTCTCCCTTGTGTTGCTAATCTAAGTCTATCTTTGACACCTATATCTTTGCAGCCTGATCTACCTGCTCATTGTTTCGGTGCTCTTCATTAGCCCTACTCTTGGGGACATGGGCATCAACATGACGGACCTTCACAGACAGTTTCTCTACTCTGGTGGCGATGTCTTTCCACTCATCAGCAGCCCAGATTGGCTTTCCTCTGCGTTGCTAGTCGGCCCTTTTCCGCCTTTCCAGCCATCCCCACAGAGCATTGGCTACCATCCATGAATCAGTGTAGAGGTAGAGTTTTGGCCACTTCTCTCTTTCAGCAATGTCCAGGGCCAGTTGAACAGCTTTGAGTTCAGCAAGTTGGCTTGATCCACCTTCTCTTTCAGTGGCTTCTACGACCTGTCATGTGGGGCTCCATACAGCTGCTTTCCACTTCCGGTTCATCCCTACGACGCGACAGGAACCATCAGTAAACAGAGCGTAGCGTGTTTCTTCTGCTGGCAGTTGGTTGTATGGTGGAGCTTCTTCAGCTCGTGTCACTTGTTCCTGCTCCTCTTCATCAGTGAGACCAAAGTTTCCACCTTCTGGCCAGTTTGTAATTATCTCCAAAATCCCAGGGCGATTTGGGTTTCCAATACGGGCGCGCTGCGTGATGAGGGCAATCTACTTGCTCCATGTAGCGTCGGTGGCATGGTGGGTAGCAGGAACCTTTTCTTTAAACATCCACCCCAGCACTGGCAGTCGGGGTGCCAGGAGGAGTTGTGCTTCTGTGCCAATCACTTCTGAGGCGGCTTGAACTCCTTCATAGGCAGCTAGGATTTCCTTCTCTGTGGGAGTGTAGTTGGCCTTGGACCCTCTGTAGCTTCAGCTCCAGAATCCCAGTGGTCGGCCTCGAGTCTCCCCAGGCACTTTCTGCCAAAGGCTCCAGGACAGACCGTGGCTCCCGGCTGCAGAGTAGAGAACGTTCTTCACGTCTGGTCTTGTCTTGACTGGGCCAAGAGCTACTGCATGGGTGATCTTCTGTTTGATCTGAGCAAAGGCTTGTTGTTGTTCAGGGCCCCACTGGAAAGTGTTCTTTTTGCGGGTGACCAGGTAAAGAGGGCTCACAATCTGACTCTACTCGGGAATGTGCATCCTCCAAAAACCTATGGCACCTAGGAAAGCTTGCGTTTCCTTCTTGTTGGCTGGTGGAGAGATTGCTGTGATTTTGTTGATGACATCAGTAGGGATCTGATGCCGTCCATCTTGCCACTTTACCCCCAGGAACTGAAGTTCACGAGCTGGTCCTCTAACTTTGCTCTTCTTGATGGCAAAACCGGCTTTCAGGAGAACCTGGATGATTTTCTCTCCTTTCTCAAAGACCTCTTCAGCCGTCTTTCCCCAAACAATGATGTCATCAATGTACTGCAGATGTTCTGGAGCCTCACCCTTTTCCAGGGCAGCCTGGATTAGTCCATGGCAAATGGTGGGGCTGTGCTTCCACCCCTGGGGCAGTCGATTCCAGGTGTACTGCACTCCCCTCCACGTGAAGGCAAACTGAGGCCTGCATTCTGCTGCCAGGGGAATGGAGAAAAATGCATTGGCAATGTCAATAGTGGCGTACCACTTCGCTGCCTTGGACTCCAGCTCGTACTGGAGCTCCAGCATGTCCGGCACGGCAGCGCTCAGAGGTGGAGTCACTTCATTCAATGCACGATAGTCTACAGTCAATCTCCATTCTCCTTCATATTTACGCACAGGCCAGATGGGGCTGTTGAAGGGTGAGTGGGTTTTGCTGACCATCTCTTGGCTCTCCAGTTCTCGGATCATCTTGTGGATGGGGATCACAGCATCTTGAGTTGTTCTATATTGTCGGCGGTGCACCGTCAAGGTAGCATCTGGCACTCGTTGTTCTTCTACTTTTAGGAGTTTTACTGCAGATGGGTTCTCTGACAGTCTAGGTAAAGTGTTCAATTGCTTGATGCCCTCTGTCTCTACAGCTGCTATCCCAAATGCCCACTTAAGCCCCTTTGGGTCCTTAAAATACCCACTTCGGAGGTAGTCTATGCCCAAAATGCATGGGGCCTCTGGGCCTGTCACAATGGGGTGCTTCTTCCACTCATTTCTAGTTAGGCTCACATCAGCTTCCACCAAGGTGAAATCCTGCGATCCCCCTGTCACGCCAGCAATAGAAACAGATTCTGCCCCTACATATCTTGATGGGATTAGGGTGCACTGTGCACCAGTGTCAACCAATGCCTCATATTTTCGTGGTTCTGATGTGCCAGGCCAATGAATCCACACAGTCCAAAAGACACGGTTTTCCCTAGCCTCTACCTGGCTAGAGGCAGGGCCCCTCTAAGCCTGGTTATCCTTCTTTCTTTGGGTATATGTCTTGGAGGTTTCTTCAAGGGAATCAGACATGTCATTATTATACTTGTCAGTTTGACTACAGGCTACTGGAGCGGCTTTCTTTTTGGTGGAGTGTCCCCCCTGAGTCTTGCTGTCTTCTAATTCACGCACCCGTTGTGCCAGAGCACCAGTAGATTTTTCATCCCATCTTTTCATGTTTTCCCCACAGTCACATAGGAAAAACCACAGCTCAGCTTGTAGCTTTTTCTCTCTATCTGGGGAACTTCTGCGTTGAGTACCAGGGCTCCTGGTCTGTACTGCTGAGACTGGAAGAAGATCTTCCCTGAGTTTCTTGAAATTCTCTTCCATTTTGTCGTGGAAGTTTTGCATACGTGTTTCCATAGCTGCAATCTTTGTCTGTATGGGGCCATGCACGGTATCTGCATATGCTCGAAGCTTCTTCGCCATATCCATCACAGTCTCCTCCCGGTCATCTTGCTTCATTGTTGCTAAAGCAGAAGCGTATTCTTGTGGCCCAAGTCGAACAAGTTTTCGTCACATCACAGATGTACATGGCACCAAGTCTGGATTTCTAGTACTTAAGTCACCCACGAAGACAATCTCTACTATTGCCATTTCTCTCAAGCGCTGAATCCCTTGTTCTATGGTTTTCCAACGAGTTTGCTGTATATAGAGATCGTCTGCACACAGATATCTTTCTGCCACACTTCTTAGGACCCGTTCCCAGAGACTATAAGGGTCAGCCCCCCTCATCATCTCCTGGTCAATAACCGGATCGTGTGACAGGGATCCCAGATGCCTCGCTTCAGTGTCATCCAGAACTGAAGCCTCACCTGCAGCATCCCACAGACGGACTAACCAACTAATTATAGATTCATCTGGTCGTCGAGTGTAATCTTTTCTCAGGCCACGAAGGTCCTTCAGGGAGAAAGGTTCACCAGTGCTTTCTGATTTTTGATCAGTTGCTGGTCTTGAGGGTCTTTCTCCCGCATCACTATTATCATCATCTACTGGCCGATCAGTTTTGGTTTTGAATTTCATGCCTCTCGTGGCAGGAGCAACAGACACTGGCTTAGGCTCACTGTCTGGTTTGGCCGCTGGCTTAGCTGCAGCCTGAGTGACTGGGGTAGCTGCTGATTTATCTTCCTGCCGTACAGTATCTAGCACCGTGCAATAAGCGTACGCTAAGGCCCAGCTTATTGCAATGATATTTTTCTTCTTAGAATCATCACAGCAATTCTCTTCTAGATATTTCCCTACTTCATCTGGGTTCTGAATTTGTTCACGTGAAAATTCCCAGGCTGGGGGATCAGAAAATTCCTTCAGAATTCGGCCAATTCTCTCCCATTCTCTACACCACTCAGGATTTCTCACACCTGAGTCTACTTCTGGGGCAGGGATCTCATTGGTTCCTCTGGATATCTCAGCCCTCACTCTAGAGAAGTTGCAGACCGTATAGAGGAAGCTTAACAGCTGAACTACCAGGAAAGTGACCAGGAATGTGGTTTCCTTAACACTCAGGGGAAACTGGATATTTTCAAAGAGGGACATAACAGATTCAAAGGAGAAGAAGGAAAGAAAAGGCTGAAAAGCCTCATCCCCTGGTCTTCCTCTAACAAACTGGGTACAATTACTAATAAACTCCCAAAATGTGCTACTGGGACTGGGAGGCAGGGTCGGGCGAAGAAACCATAAGCTAAAAATACCTGACAGAAACTTCAGTAGTTCGATAAACTTCCTATAAATCATTATCACCGAGCCCAGCACAATAACTATTTTAATCCGTGCCCCTCTACTGGGAAAGAGGGCCAAGACAGGTATTAAAACCTCAAAAACTTTTAGGGACCAGATCCACATGAAGGCTTCCACCCCGAGAGATATTATGTATCCAAACAACATGGCTACTGACTGCTTTATCCCAATACAGAATAAATACAACCAACAATCAGTACAGGTTTTTCTACTTTCTCTTGCCCCTGTTCAGGCACCAAAAACTGTATTTGTCCTACTTTAGGGCAAATTAGGAAGGAAAATTCTAAATGGGGATTTCCCCAGGGAAATGCCCCTCCCCACTTCCTGGTCTGGGAAAAGAGGAAAAAAAAAAATTTTTGGAGAGAAGTGGAAAAAGCTGTTTATTTAACAGAAATTGAGTAATATTAAATAATAAAACCTCTCGTTATTCGATGGGATGACAAATCTAGGAAGAAAAGTCCTTTTCATGTGGTGAACGGCTCGCTCAGGTTCTTATCAGTCCCTCCGGCGCTGGAAAGTGCCGAGGCCCAGGCCCCGGTGGGCCACAGGCGTGAGCTCCCGGGGTTTGGCTGGGTGTTCAGTTCAGAGCAGGCTTGCACAGATCCAAGAAAAGGAGAAAACAAAGATCCAGCGAACTCCTCTGCCTCAGCTAGCTAAAACTAACTAAAAACCAGAGAGAAGTTCTGTCCCGCTGTCTGGCATGCTGCAGACACCACAGTCCAGGAGCGAGCTGTGTGGGAGTGATGTTTTTCTTTAACACAAACTGCGCGCTTCTTCTTCCCCCGCTCTTGCTCTCAAAGCCAGTCTTAAAGGTGCAGAACTTAATATATAACATAAACCAGACGATTGGGGATACCAGTATCATAAAGTCACCCCAGGACACTTTCTCAGTCTTTGGGTGATACAAACAAAAGCAGTTTTTATTTTAATAGTATGCCATAGCCTAACATATATGCATTATACTATTATTTCTAACTTTCATCAATAACAGAAATAAAGAAAACTATATTACTGCAACAAAATTTCCCATTCTTATACACATAACATTCATTTTAATATTTGCGAAAAGCCAACAATATAATATGTATCTATAACATTTTTCAAGGCCCAGGATGGTGTTCTGGGCAGTGGCGTGAGGCACAGGGTAGGTTTCCAACCATCCCGTGGTGGCTTCTACCATTGTGAGCACATAGCGCTTGCCTTGACAGGTTTGGGGCAGTGTGATGTAGTCAATCTGCCAGGCGTCCCCATACTTATATTTGGACCACCATCCACCATACCAGAGGGGCTTCAACTGTTTGGCCTGCTTGATCATGGCACACGTCTCACAGTCATGGATAACCTGAGAAATACTGTCCATGGTTAAATCCACCCCTCGGTCGCGTACCCACTTATCGTGGCATCTCTACCCTGATGACCTGAGGCATCATGGGCCCATCAAGCTAGGAATAGCTCTCGCCTGTGTTGCCAATCTAAGTCTATCTTTGACACCTATATTTCTGTAGCCTGATCCACCTGTTCATTATTTCGATGCTCCTCATTAACCCTACGCTTGGGGACATGACGGACTTTCACAGGTAGCTTCTCTACCTGAGTTGCAATGTCTTTCCACTAATCAGAAGCCCAGATGGGCTTCTTCTATGCTGCCAATTGGCCTTTTTCCTCTTCTCCAGCCATCCCCACAGAGCATTGGCTACCATCCACAAATAAGTGTAGAGGTAGAGCTTTGGTCACTTCTTTCTTTCAGCAATGTCCAGGGCCAGTTGAACGGCTTTGAGTTCAGCAAGTTGGCTTGATCTATCTTTTCCTTCAGTGGCCTCTGCGACCTGTCGTGTGGGGCTCCATACGGCTGCTTTCCACCTCCCGTTCATCCCTACGATGCGACAGGAACCATCAGTGAACAGAGCATAACATGTTTCTTCTGCTGGCAGCTGGTTGTATGGTGGAGTTTTTTCAGCCCTTGTCACTTGTTCCTGCTCCTCTTCATCAGTGAGACCGAAATTTTCACCTTCTAACCAGTTTGTAATTATTTCCAAAATCCCAGGGCGATTTGGCTTTCCAATACAGGTGTGCTGTGTGATGAGGGCGATCCACTTGCTCCATGTAGTGTCAGTGGCATGGTGGGTAGAGGGAACCTTTGCTTTGAACATTCACCCCAGCACCGGTAGTCGGGGTGCCAGGAGGAGTTGTGCTTCTGTGCCAATCACCTCTGAGGCAGCTTGGACTCTTTCATAGGCTGCTAAAATTTCTTTTTCTGTGGGAGTGTGGTTGGCTTTGGACCCTCTGTAACTTCGTCTCCAGAATCCCAGTGGTCGGCCTCGAGTCTCCCCAGGTATTGGAGTGTAAAAACGCTCGCTCGCTGTGAGAGACTTCTCCAGGGTCAAGCTGTTAATGTATAAGCAATTTATTATAAGGGTAAAAGGAGGGGAGACCCGTGTCCGCCACCAGCCTCGGCGTCCACGTGGTCCGGGGGAGGGGAGAGAGCACAGGTAGAGCAGGGGAGGAGAGGTTGGAAAGGGGAGGGAGGGAGGGAGTAAGAGCAACAGAGGGAAAGAGGGAAAAATCAGAGGGAGAGAGCAGGGAAGACGAGAGGGGTAGGAGGAGGGAGAGGGGGCTGAGAGTTAGGAGTGGGGGAGAGGGGTAAAGGGGTAAGAGGTAAGGGCTAGGAAGTAAGAGGTAAGAGGTAAGAGATAAGAGTTAAGAGAGCGAAGTTCTTGTTACAATCCAATATATCTTTTTCTATCATGAATATTCTAATTCTTACTAACCAATCACCATGAGACACACCCACTAAAGAATATACATACAGCCTATGCGCTTCCCTATATTAACATACAGTGTTGCATTTTAGATTCTACAGAACCTTACAAGTTCTTTGCTTGCTTCTTGACCTTTGCATTCTCTATCAGCAGAAGGACATTGTTTTATCAACAGGGATTCTCCTCTAGCTGGCTAAGCTATTGTTCTTTGGTTAACCACTACTCAGTATCCTATGACTCAAAGCAGGCTTTCATTGCTACTTCAATTCTAGCCTTCATATTTTTAGAATCTTCTGCCAAACAATCACATTCATAAGGTTTCCCTGTTTCACCTTCCCCAACACCCAGGCACTTTCTGCCAAAGGTTCTGGGACAGACCATTGTTCCCGGCTGCAGAGTAGAGCACATTCTTCTCATCTGGTCCTGTCTTGACTGGGCCAAGAGCTACTGCATGAGCAATCTCCTGCTTGATCTGGGAAAAGGCTTGTTGCTGTTCAGGGCCCCACTGGAAATTGTTCTTGCAGGTAACCAGGTAGAGAGGGCTCACGATCTGGCTGTACTAGGGAATGTGCATCCTCCAAAAACCTATGGCTCCTAGGAAGGCTTGCGTTTCCTTCTTGCTGGTTGGTGGAGACATCGCGGTGATCTCATTGATGACCTGAGTAGGAATCTGATGCCGTCCGTCTTGCCACTTTACCCCCAGGAACTGGATCTCTTGAGCAGGTCGTTTGACTTTGTTCTTAATGGTGAAGCTGGCTTCCAGCAGAATCTGGATGATCCTCTCTCCTTTCTCAAATTCTTCCATTGCCATGTTCCCCCACACGCTGATGTCATTGATGTACTGCAGATGTTTTGGAGCTTCACCCTTTTCCAGGGCAGCCTGGATCACTCCATGGCAGATGGTGGGGCTGTGTTTCCACCCCTGGGGCAGTTGGTTCCAAGTGTACTGCAAGCCCCTCCAGGTGAATGCAAACTGAGGCCTGCATTCTGCTGCCAGGGGAATGGAGAAAAATGTCAATAGTGGTGTACCACTTTGCTGCCATGGACTCCATCTTGTACTGGAGTTCCAGCATGTCCGGCACAGCAGCATTCAATGCTGGAGTTGAATCATGATTTTTGAAGGGTTAAGATTTAGCTAAGGGTTAGAAGCAATTTATAATGATCAAGATGTAAGTCAGATATGCAAATGGTAAATTAATGATTATTAGATACTTTAGCCAGAGCTAATTATTATATTGTTTGCTATTATGAGATTGTTTTTAAAAGAAAGTGGTGTAAGTGAACCGTTATAAGAACAGTTTGAAACCAGTGAAAACAATAGTCAGCACCTGGACTCTATACCAATCAATCACCAAGCAGGGGGCCTTGTGTAATTTTTTCTTAAAAAATTCTTTTTCGTTTCTTTTTTCTCTTTCTCTGATTCTGTTGCTTTTCTTCTGTACTTTTTCTTTCTACTCCTGGATTTCTCAGTCTCCTCTGAGCTGAGCTCCTTTGGGATCCTTCTTCGTGGGGAGTCCCGCTTATCTCAGTTCTCTAGGTTTGAAGAAAACTCTCGAGCACATTAGAATCTTGTTTCTCGTGTTTATTAGAAGGTCATTACACAACTTGGCAGGTCTCTCCAGACTGGCTGCACAAGATTAATTCACTGCAATCTGACTAATTTTCTTCTTGATGTTACAGAATGGCCTTGTGGCTCACTTTGTGTTTGAAAGCACAAAATGGCCCCAAACTACGCAGTTCTTTTATCTTTATACTTATTCTTATCCAATTAACAATAGACACGTATATTATTTTTCTTAATGACTCAATGACCCCTCACCTGTGTGCTGCACTGCAGCATTTTCTAACCAATCACTTACTATTACCCAAAAACCTTTAGAAGAAGAAGATGAAGAAGAAAGAAGGAAAAGAAACAACATTCTAAATCCTCCATCTTGCCTTCTGCTTTCTAAACTAACTTAAACTCTAAACTAACTTTTTCACCCAGTGACTTAAGAAAACTCTCTAATCTACACACTCACACTTTTAGCCTTTTCAATCTAACTTTAACAGTTGTTTTCATTTATCACCATGAAAACATGCTCATGAATTTCATGTTATATGAAATTCAGGGTTTTTCTGGATCTTAGAGTTAAGTATCAGAAACAAGGGCACACACTCTGTATCTCAAACTCCAACACCTTGGATCGTGCCAGAGGGTCACAGAGACCTGAGGAAAATCTTCCTGACTTCATCTCTCAAGACCACTGACCCAATTTGAGACCACCGACCCAAATCAAGAGAAGAATTGCGCACGCGTGAAGGACTAATAACCTCATTTTAATACTGAATGGGGATGGGAGGTGCTGAGGTTATGCATATGTATTGTATGTAAGATTTTGAGAAATAAATAGAGGGAAGAGAACCTTGTTTGAGGCAGTCATGCTTTTTGGGGAGGACGCCATGCTGCCCACTGGTGAATAAACATACCATTTTCTATCTTTAATTAGTTAGAGGGTCTTTGTCCGTGGTCATATTGGTTTTTAAAGATTCAGTCACTTCATTCAAGGCACGGTAGTCCACTATCAATCTCCATGGCAGTAGGTGAGCCTGCCAAGGGTTTCCCTTGGAGGAATGTGCCCCGAGGGAGCTGTGATAAGCTTACCTCAACCCTCTCCTGGAGAGATACCCCTTAGATGGGACCATCCTTTCTTCTCATGGTGAGCTATCCCACCATGCTTTGGTGCCTATGCTGATCCTTTGTAGCCAATTGGTTTTCCCCGCAGTACCACCATGGCTTTCCCCCATAAAAACCCTAGCTTTTGCCCAGTTCAGAAGGGAGCCACCATCCCTGGCTACCCTTTGCAGAGCTGCTGAACAATAAAGGCTGTCTCTGTGGAATTGCCACACAATGCTCCTGTCTCTCTATCTCCAAGTCGGCCCAGGATAACCTAGCAAGCAGAGCTGAATTCACTGAGCTGAAATCACTTGCAGCCACAGGCTGCCCCTTGTTGAGGTTATCCAGTGGCCAGGGATCGCCAGAGACCCCCCAGAGGCTGTCTCTTGTGGAACCACTCTCTCTAGGAAAGTTGTGGCATCCCAGGTCAGACCAACGGAACTGGCACAGCCACCGCAAATCTCCATTCTCTGTCAGACTTGCACACAGGCCAAATGAGACTGTTGAAGGGTAAATGGGTTTTGTCGACCACCATCTGGCTTTCCAGCTCACAGATCATCTTGTGGATGGGGATCACAGCATCTCGATTTGTCCGATACTGCCGGAGGTGCACCATCGAGGTGGCAATTGGTACTCGTTGCTCCTCCACCTTCAGGAGTCCTACTACAGATTGGTTATCTGATAGTCCAGGCAAGGTGTTCAATTGCTTAATGTCCTCTGCCTCCACAGCAGCTATTCCAAAAGCCCGAGTCCCTTTAGGTCTTTGTAATAGCCATTCCAAAGGAAGTCTATGCCCAGAATACACGGGGCCTCTGGGCCAGTCACAATGGGATGTTTCTGCCACTCCTTCCCAGTCAGGTTCACCTCGGCTTCCAACAGAGTCAATATCTGCGATCTCCCTGTCACCCTGAAGAGATCCTTCCTTAGCCCCTCGAAGTAATCCAAGCTAGCTCTGTCGATGGAGGGGTTCAGGAGGTCCTTCGAGACCAAGAAAAAGACCCAAAAGGAAGCTGCTTCTCCCCCCGGAGTAACGGAGGATGTTTATTCTGGCTGGTTTCCAGGGGAAAAAGAGACCGGGTTTCTCCTTCCCGGGCTTTTTCAAACCTCGGGAGAGGGGCGGGGGGACATATAACACCAACCAATGGGATAACGTTTCAGGGACAGGGAGGGGAGGAGAAAAACCCGTCACAGCTGCTTAGAAGGTCCACACAGAAACTAGGTAACTCCCAGAAATATGCACCACCACATCTGCCCCTTCTTTGATATATGTAATCAAATGAAACGTAACGAGCTTATACGACTTACTGACCTGAAGTGGCCCACCAATCCCCATTTGCAGGCTGGTGAGGGTTACTCCGGTCTGCCAACTCTATATTGTTGACATCTGAGGTAGCTGAGACTAAACTATGCTTCTGTACAGTATTTTGCTTAGCACTCCAAACACTAACACCATTAGCAAAACAATGACTAGCAGTGACAGAATGGTTTTCACTACTGAAGCCCACCACCCCGAGAGTCCCCAGTTTTTAAACAGTCCATTAAACCAGTCATCTGCTTCTTGCTTGACTTGTCCGATCATGCTTTTCATCTCTCGGAGCGTGGCATGGATGTTAGGAGCTTTTGATGTCAGATCCATGCAGCAGAGACCCTCGAACTCCTGGCACTTGTGCCTGTGGAGCAATAGGAGAAAGTTTATTTCAGCACGGTTTTGAAGTGTCGCCTGCCTGGTAATTTCCTCATCTTCTAGGAGGGCACTTATGGCATTAGATGTTAAATTCGCTTGTTTTACCACCCAGCACTCTAGGTGTCCCAATTCACCTAGGGCTTTGGCTGCAGCCACCCAAGGAAGGAAAATGGATGCAGCAATTCTTTTTGATTTGGACCAATGGAAAATCTCTGAGTCACAATTTTCATCTAATTTTGTAGCACTTTTCTTTTGAATTTTTTTTGTCAAATTGTTTTTATGGGTCCACTCGCCAATTAGTGTTTGATTGGGCACTAACAGTGATAGACGCCCTATGGTACATGGCCCTCCGAGGAGACGGGATGGAATTCCTGCCCATGCACGGTCCCCACAAATGAGGAACAGTCCTTTGGGGAGGCTTTTGGGATGTGTATGAGCTGAGGAGTGCACTTTGATGTAGCTTAGTACACGGCACCACCTTTTTGCTGTGAACTCTTCTCGATGTTGTACTATATGGTGGAATGTTTCTTTATGAGTTGGAGGACTGACCCTAAAGTGTACACAGTATGATGCTGGGGAGGAACCCAGCAGCGCTAACTCCTGGGGTTCCTGGGTTGCCTTAGGAAAATGGGGTAGCCACTCTTCTACTGGGTTTCTTAACTCTGCTTCTACATGAGGGCTGTGTAGTGTATTATCTGCTTCAGGAGTCAGTGTACTAAAGCTATGTGTGAATTCATCATGCTGCAAAGGAATCCCTACCAGGCAGGTAGACATAGGATTTTTCGCTGCTGCAGTAGATAGACATATGTTTTCCTGTTGGAGTGTTTGTGCCAGGGTCACCCAGATGTTCTGGCGTGGCTGTGGGACCATCCAGGCTGCTGTCAGACTGCTCAGTGCGAGCAGGATGACAGCAGGGTTAAGGTTTATCATGGATTTGAGTAAGAGGTAGGTTATTTCTAAAAAAAAAGGAAACAGACATTCTTTAAAACATATTCACAGCTACAATATGCAGGTCAGAGGCTAGAGAGGTTTCTTCTTGCTCTCTTCAGTGGCGTCTTCTCTTGGAAGCAAGAGCCACTTGCTTCTCTTTTCTTCTTGCTGGTGCTGGATTCTTTGGAACAAAAGGTTTTACCCATTTCTGAGGAATCCATCGGGGGCCTGAAGGGGTGGATACACACGCGTAGCCACGCCCCCAGGTGACAAGTTCATAGGGACCCTTGGCTTGCCAAGTTTCAGGGTCCCTGATTATGGATGCTAGCTTTGGAGCAAGCTGCAGGCCCCATGGCCTGCCAGGCCTGCCTGAGAGCTAGCCAGGGAAATTTATGGGAGGATTCAAAACAATCCTTAGAGACAGAAAACAACTGCCAGGTGCTGTTTGTCTGTCCTCTTGTTTTCCTTGCAGGAGAAAGTCAGGGGGTGGTGAACCCCACTGACCAATGATGGTAATGTAGCACTTTACTAACCAATAAGAGTTTCTTTTCTGTACTTTCCACGAACTAGTCTATATAACATGGCTGTAGCAATAAACTAGAGATTCTCCTGTTCTGACTCCCTAGAGAGTCCCTGTCATTCTTCCCGCTGTTCCTAATTAGAACGACACCTGATTAACACCGGTGGATGTTGTGACAATTTAAACTGATCACCACTGTTAAAATGCCGAGTTACAGGAGGATTCATGTTTTCAAATGAGCAGTTTAGGAAGTTAATGGTAAACAGAGCTTTACAGAGTTTCTGTTGAGGAGACATCCACACTGCCTCGCTACCTTGCCTGGCTAGGACTTGTTTGAGCATCTGGTGTGTACGCTCAATCACCGCTTGACCTGTGGGGGAGTGGGGGATGCCAGTTTTATGTTCCACTCCCCACTGCTGGACAAATTCCAGGAACTCCTTGGATTTATACGCTGGGCCATTATCTGTTTTAATTTCTTTAGGGACTCCCAATACAGAAAAGGCCTGTACTAAGTGTTGTTTAGCATGCACAGACTTTTCTCCTGCATGAGCAGAGGCATACACTGCTCCTGAGTATGTATCAATGCTTACATGTACATACTTAAGGCGACCAAAACTGAGAATGTGAGTGATATCTGTTTGCCACACTTCACAGCTCTTAAGGCCTCGGGGATTAACCCCGATGCCTAATGATGGCACTGCCTGGAGCTGACAATTGGGACAGGTAGCCACGATGGCTTTAGCCTGATCCCGTGTCAGCTGGAACTGACGAATCAGTCCTGGCACATTTTGATGGTATTGCTGGTGACTTATTTTTGCCTGTTGAAACACATCTGGGAGACATACCTTTTCAGCTGGGGCAGCAAGGGAATCAGCCTTCCGGTTCCCCTCAGCGATTTCACCTGGCAACGGGGTATGCGCCCTTATATGCATCACATAGAAAGGTTGTTCTCTATTCGAGACCAAGTAAATCAGTTTTGAAAGCAATCTAAAGAGATGTTCGTTCTCAATGTCCTTGAGAACTGCCTGTTCCACTCTGGACACCACTCCTGCTACGTAGGCTGAGTCAGTAACCAAATTAATTGGTTCAGAAAATTTCTCAAAGGCTCTCACAACCGCAGCTAGTTCAGCTATCTGGGGTGACCCCTCTACAAACTCAACATCAGCTTCCCAAAGCTGAGTCTGTGGATTTCTCCAAGTCATCACTGACTTGTGGGATGTCCCAGATGCATCAGTGAACACTGTGAGCGCTTTGAGTGGCCTTCGGCTCCTTTTCTCAGGAGGAATGAGATGGAATTCCTCATGAAACAATTTGTGTGATGGTGCATGAACTGAAATTTGCCCACTATAGCTGTCCAGAGCTAACTGGAGGTTAGCATTGCTCTGCAGCAGATGCTCAAACATCTCTTTGGTCAGTCTCTCAGGGGAGTTTCTGCCTTCTCCAGAGAGCCTGACCGGAAAGTGAATACACACAAAGTCACAACCTGCCAGTTCCTGCAGCCTTATCCTGGCCTTTTGAATCAGCTGAGCCATCAGCTCTTGTGGCTTGGTGATAGTTTTGGGTCTTTGATGGGAGAGGAAGACCCACTCTATGATTAAGTGTGCATCTCTCTGCCCCTCGGCCCATTGGAATATTAACCCATGTAGGTGTGGCAATTTCCCCAGGACAATAAATTTGAAAGGCAGCTCAGGTTTGAAGCGGTGTGCCTGTCTTTCTGTCAAGGCCTTTTGTGCCTTTTCAATTACAGTTTTTGCTTCTGGAGTCAGCTCTCTGGGAGACAGTAACTCTCTCTCCCCTTTCAATAAATTGAGTAGGGGACTCAGGTCCTCATTTGTGAGACCTAGCCATGGTCTGACCCAGTTTAGTGACCCGCATAGAGAATGAAGATCTGCTAGAGTTTTACGATTACCAATAATTTCCAATTTTTGTGGAACAACAGTCCGTGCAGTAATTTCCAGGCCCAGGTATTTCCAAGGTGGAATCCTTTGAACTTTGTCTTCCTGCAACTGGAATCCAGCAGAGGTTAAAACTTTAACCACTAGGTCAAGGGTGTCTTTCAGTATGTTGTTATTGGGACAGCATATTAAAATGTCGTCCATGTAATGCAAAATGATGGCCTCGCTCTTTTCAGCACGCACTGAGGACCGCAATGACCCCACATACCACTGGCAGATGAAGGGGCTGGCTTTCATCCCCTGAGGTAGAACTGTCCAGTGGTACCGTTTCATTGGAGCTTCCCTGTTAATTGTAGGAATGGAAAAGGCAAACCTTGGTGCATCCTCTGGATGCAGGGGAATTTGAAAAAAGCAATCTTTAATATCTACTACTGCTAGTAGCCAATCTTGTGGTAGCATGGTTGGGGATGGCATTCCTGGTTGGAGAGATCCCATGTCTTGTATTTTTTTTGTTTATTTCTCTTAAATCTTGAAGGAGACGCCATTTATCTTTCCCTGGCTTTTTTATTACAAACACCGGGGAATTCCAAAGGCTGGTTGTTTCTACTATGTGTCCTTTAGCCAATTCTTCTTCCACTAATTTTTCTAGCACCCCAAGTTTTTGTTTGCTGAGAGGCCACTGGTTCACCCAAATTGGATCATTAGCTAGCCAAGATAGCTTTTGGACCGGACGCTCTACAGTGGCCTCTATCAAAAATCCTGAGGTGTCTCAGGAATTGTTAATTTCACCCCCCACTGCGACATGGTATCTCTCCCCCACAAGGGGCACTTGTAGTCAATTACAAAAGGTCGGACACTAGCTATTCTACTGTCCGGACCTTCGATCTGGACGATATCTTTAGCAACTTTTGCCAGTTTCATCCCTCCAACACCCTGTATTTTTCCTGCCACCGGTTGTAATTCCCAATGTGAGGGCCACACCTTCTCCGGTATGATGGTCACATCTGCCCCAGTATCGATTAACCCTTCTACATGGAGATGTTCTGATTTATGTGTTAAATTACACCCTATAATGGGCTTGTCTTCACCCACTACTTCTGCCCAGTAGACTCCCGGTGCTTTGTCATCTACTGGGACTTCTGTTGGAACAGGGATTACCTGGGCTATTACCTGCCCTTTGTCTATATAGAAAGGTGGTTGGGGGCACATAGCTAAGAGAATGAGATGTGTTAGGTCTCCCATAATTGTCATGGGAGCCACCTCAATCTCTAGTGGTGTGTGTGCTGTGTCTCCAATAACAAAATACCTACTATCCAGTCCAGCCAGGTCTTGTGAATTATCATGCAAATCTACTCCAACAACAGCCCAGCAGTCAGATCTGAAACCAAAAGCTTTAGCAGTTACAAGTCTGAATCGCTTTTGTGGTTGCCAGACCTTATTAGGCAAACGTTTTTCACAATTATATTTTTGCAGTTTTTCACCCCCCTCCCCCCTTTTTATTAAAGGACAGAGATTCGTTTCCACTTCATTTATGTCTGCGCGCTGAATGGATAAGCGCTGTGATCTAAGTTTTTTGGCAAGCTGGTATCCATGTGTTTCTGTTGTTTTAAAGGACAGTTTTTAGCAAAATGTCCCGGTTTTCTGCAGTGAAAACAAATTCGCTGTTGCTGGTCAGACGTCATCTGTTCACTCCTTGTCTCAGATGAAACTGCAGCAACAGGTCTTGGGGTGGTCCAGGGAGGTCTCTTTTCCTGCGAAAACATCTCTGCTTTCCTTGCACAGGCTGCTGACATCTGTGCAAGGGTTGGAGGGGGATCCATAGGTAAACCTAAAATAATTCTACGACAGGATTCATTAGCATTTCTCTGAGCAAGTTCCTTGACTAACTCTGCCTGTACCACAGGGTCTTCTACCTGATGGGAGACTTGTTCTCTTAATCGGTCTAAGAATTGCAGGAATCCTTCTGAAGGCATTTGTTTTACATTAATATAACTGCCCTTAGTGTCAGCTGTAGGTAGCTGGGTGAAAGCCTTTTCTGCAGCTGTAGTGATTTTATCTATCACAGCTTTTGGCAATGCCCTAGTTTGGTCCTCAGGTTTTTCCCATACTCCTTCACCACATAAATGCTCTAAAGTAATAGGATTATTTAATAAATCTGCATTTTGGTTATTAGTTTTTAATAATTCCACCAGTATGTTTTTTAGAAATCGTTTCCGTGTGTTTTCCCATAAATCAAATTCAGATGGTGTAAGCAAACACTTAAAAAGATCTTTAATATCCGTAGGAACTAAATCATTTGAGGTTAATGTTGTTTTAACAATGCTTTTAAATATTTTACTATTACGACCAAATTCTCTTTGTACTTTGCAAATTTCCTTTTTGTCTTGGTATGAGAACGGCTTGTAATGCCGATTCTGTGGTCTTGTTCCAGTAAAAGTTACTGGAGCAGCAGTAGGGAAAAAAGCTGAGTCACGATCATTTTGTTCCCCATTCCCGGGAGTTGTATTGAACCGGCAGCGGGGAGAGGCTTGTCCTGCCCGGGTAACGGGAAGGCTCGCATTCCCCCATCCCCCAGGGGCACCACATGGCTCTACAGGGGTAGCAGGCTGAGAGGATTCACCCTTCCATCCCCCGGGGCGTCCCCCGGGGCCATCAGGGCATATTGCAGCAGCACAACCACACCTGCCTTCAGAATGTGGTGAGGCAACCTCATCTCACTGCTCGGTCCCTGGCCCGCCCCCCGGACCGTGGGAACTGGGAGGGGCTCCGCCCCTCACCCCCCACTCGGCCCAGACCCTGGCTTCGCCCTCGCAGGAGCTGGGTGGGGGGCCGCCCTCCTCCATGCCAGGTTCCGGGGTTCCACACCCGCCCACGCCGGGCTCCGGGATGTCTGTTCCCCCGCAGGAGCCGGGTAGGGGGCGGCCCCCCCTCACGCTGGGTCCTGGGGGTCCCATTCCCTCATCGGGTCTGTGGAGAGACCCAGCTCCACCCCTGCAGGAGCCGGGAGAGGGCCCGCGTCCCCCAACGCCAGTCCCCGGGGTTCCACCCTCTCCCACGCTGGGCCCTGGGGTTCCACACTCCCCCACTCCAGGCCGGGTAGGCAGGCACCCCCCCATCAGGAGGCAGGGCCGGGACACCCCTCCCCCTGCCCCTCTGCAGGAGCAAGAGGTGTAACTCTCTCCCTTCCCGCCCCTCCTCCCTACGGGACAGGGGGCGGAGGGATAGGGGATAGGGTTACAGCCTCGGGGGGCAGGGTCATAGGGTGGGGCCAGGCAGGGCTGGGGGGTGGAGCAGGGTGGAATGTCAGGGCGAACAAAGGGATTGTGATAAGGGTTATGGGTGGGAACCGGTGGGTGGGAGGGATTATGGATAGGAGAAAGGGGATACAATGAAGGATTCACCATGTGGCCAGGTAACATCCCAGGCAGTTACTGAATCTAATTTCAACAATTCGATCTGTTTACTTTGCTGAGTCAAATATGATACAAACTGTTTTATCTTATGTTTTGAAATTTTTACATTTGTGGTTTTAAAAAAATTCTGTATTTTTTGTGTATGACTCCTTTCTTGTGTGCATAGCCGGGCTCCCATTTTGGAGGTCACAGCAGCTCTGCACACAATCTGTCTATTTTCCCTACCACAGAAAACAAGGTTGCACCAAAAGGATTACAATTAAACTCACACTGGTACAGACAGCAGGGAGAATTCCCTCTCCGCCCACCCCGTCTCTGCCCACGGCTGGGGGAACCCCACATGCTCGGGGCTGCTGCCGCTGGGAAGGAGTTACACATAACACAGTCCCCCGGGGTCTGTTTCACTCTCCACCCCTCCCAGCCCGGTGTCGGAGTTCAATCTTACCTTTTTCTGTCATTTTCTGGCGGTGGAAAGATACTCGTTGCCCTGGAATCGGTCCTCTGGTGCTGGAGTATTATTGACTCCTTTTCGGAAACTTTTTTTACTGTATTTTTTAAACTGCATCCAAAGTCTCCAAAGAACGGCTCACCCTGGCTCCGATAAGCCTTTAACGTGAGCTTGTTCAGCCCCACGTTGGGCGCCATTCTGTTGCCATCCTTCTCCCTGATGGGACCCCTCTGTCCCACCCCCCGTGGTGAGAGCCTGCTCGTCTCTGGGCACAGGCGGCGGAGGGGGTCCTGGAGTGGATACAACACGGACTCAAAGTATCTAGACACAGGAGGCTCAAACTTGCTGGAATAATCCCGGGTTTATTGTCTGTCGTCCATCCGGGGCAAGAGAGAGAGCGAAATGCTCTGGGTCTTATTACTTATACCAGGGGGCAGGGGTGATTAGGGGATGCAGGGAGGTCACAGCCAATGGGAAGGGGGAAGGGAAAGAATGTTTTCAGGTAAGAACTAACATTACACAAACCAGAGGTGAGTTTTACCCTTGGGAGGTACCAAGATTTTTAGATGCACTACAACATGCCATCTGTTCGAACAGCGGGAGGTTTATTTATTTAATATTATTCATTTTTTATGCTTGTAGATACTTTGTAAAATAAACAGTTTTTTCCACTTTTCTCCAAGGAAATCTTTTCCTGAAACAGTTGGGAGAAGGGCTGCTTGAATTTGCTTTCTGGAGGGACTCGATTCATAGGTTTTCTCCCAAATTTGCCCCAAACCAGGACAAATAGATTTATTTGCACCCAATGTGGGGCTCGAGAAAGTAGAAAAAACCTGTACTGATTACATTTTGGTTGTACTTACTTTGTATTGGGATAAAGCACTCAGTAGCCATGATGCATGAATTCATGTCTCTCGGGATGGAGGGTTTCATGTGGTTCTAGTCTTTAGGCTTTTTTGAGATTTTAATACCTTTCTAGTCCCTAAGTTTATTTTCTTTTCCAGAGATAGCTCCAGTATTGTCCCTAACACATAGCTTTTACAGTAGAGGGGCACGAATTAGAATAGGTATTGTGCTGGGCTCGGTGATAATGATTTATAGGAAGGCTATAAAGGTACTAGAGTTTGTGCCAGGTATGTTTGGTTAATGGTTTCTTCATCCTACCCTGCGTCCCAGTTCCAGTAGCAAGTTTTGGGGGTTTATTAGTAATTGCACCCAGTTTGTTAGAGGAGGAGCAGGGGATGAGGCTTTTCAGCCTTTCCTTTCTTCTCCTTTGAATCTGTTACGTCCCTTTTTGAGAATGTTCAGTTTTCCCTAAGCATTAAAGAGACCACCTCCTTGGTATTTGTTGGGGGTTGGGTGTCCTTCCTTTAGTTCCATCTCACTTATGGAATTTTTTGCCCATTAGTTGCAGGGAAACCTGATTGCTGGTACTTGTTGGGTGCTTCAGAAAAACAGGGAGTTTGGGGGGGCCCAGGGGAGAAGAGGGCCAGGGGAGGGGGAAGGTGGGGGCCGATGGGGGCTGGCTGGTTTCTTGGACTTGGGAGCAAGATGCTCTCGGAGCTGTTGAGGCTTGGAGAAGGGAATTTGCCATCACCCAGATGGAGCTGCGGCTTCTTCTTCTTTCTTCTTTGTTTTTGGGCCTCACACCCCCTGTCCTGCCAGGACATGCTATACTTCTCCCATTTGCAGGCCCTTATCTAATAATGGGTCCTATAACTAAGGTGTGGTGGGTTTTAGAGCTGGGTAAAATCACCAGGGCACTTACTCATTTCTTGCTGTGAGATACGGATTAGAAGGGCAAAACAGGCTTAAAACTTAAAAGAAATAAAGAAACTTTATCAACAGAACTACAAGAATAAGAAGCATCAGAATAAAATTTCCAGAACACCTTTCTTCCCCCTTCCCAACTTCTCCCAACTGACAACGTAGAGACAAAACCTGGGATGTTAGAACCATACCCACTATACAATAGGTTTTAATCAGTTCTTGAAGGGAGAGGAGTTTTCTCTTGTCATGCCATGGAGACTTCTCCACAGGAAACAGTTTTCTCGTGGCTTTTCGTTTCCACAAATAGCAGCTGCCTGGGCAAAAATTCTGCATCGTGACATTCCCTCCCATTTTCACAGCCCTCCTAAAGGTGTGTCCATGGGCCATGAACTCAAGGAGTATTATTTTAAGGATGAGTTGTTCAAAGGCAAAGGTTCTCTTCATCTGTCTCTGTGATCATCTCTGGGGACAGAGGTTTTGTTTTTCTTCTCTCCCTGGGGCCAAAGGGTCTTCATCAACTCTCATCTCTCTCCCTCTGTTCAAGCTTCTCATGGGATCACAGCTACTCTAACATCTGCTTAGCATCATCAATGGATGCCTCTGCTTACATCTACAGTTTGAATACTTCATCCCCCCATACTTTTCTCATGACTTAAAGGAGATATTTCAGTATATCATTGTCCATCTCCATGGCCCTACCAAAAGAATATTTCAGCCCCATTCGGCATCTCCTCATCCTCCTTCCATCTGAGGCTTGACTCCTTCTTTTACTGACCTTGGTGTTTTCATGTTGTCTTTCTACATGTTGTCACTCCTTTTCTCTCCCTGGAGAGAGGATCAAGGTCTGCAGGTCTCATCTGTGTATTAAAAGGGTTAATATCTCGCGTAGTGCCACAGCAGTCTCGTTGTTGGATTTCAGGATGCGCTAGGTGCTTCCCTATGGATGCTAGCTTTGGAGCAGGCTGCAGGGAGCTGCAGAAACTGCAGGCCCCATGGCCTCTCAGTCCTGCCTGAGAAGCTAGCCTGGGAAATTCATAGGAGGATTTCAAAACAATCCTCAGAGACAGAAAACAACTGCCAGGTGCTGTTTGTCTGTCCTCTTGTTTTCCTTGCAGGAGAAAGTCAGGGGGTGGTGAACCCCACTGACCAATGATGGTAATGTAACACTTTACTAACCAATAAGAGTTTCCTTTCTGTACTTTCTGTACTTTCTGTACTTTCCACGAACTAGTCTATATAACATGGCTGAAGCAATAATCTGAGGATTTCTCCTGTTCTGACTCCCTTGAGAGTCCATGTCGTTCTTCTCGCCGTTCCATAATTAGAACGACACTTCCCTCTGCCTGGCAGCTGCTGGCCTGGAGCCGTTGGGTGTTGGAGGGGCTAAGTGTTGGCAAGATGTCATCAGCCGTGGCTGGGCCCAGCCTGGGGTGGGGGTCCCTCAGCCTCCATCCCCTGCCCGGGATCTGCTAGGGTCTGGCCTGGCCTCCCCCAGGCCACACAGGCCATGGGGGAGCAGGGCCAGCCTCATCAGAGCTCTCCTACCTTTCAAGGCCAGAAGCAAAGAGAAACCAGTTCCTGGATTTGTGGTTTTTAAAATGTGGATCATCACAGAGGCAGATCTCATTTCTAAATGGTGAAAAATGTTGTCAGTTATCAGAATTAGCCAGCTATTGGCCTGTCTCATGTTGTAGATTAAGGTCTGGTGGTTCGGAAAATTTCGGGATGTAGCGGAAAGTTAGCAGACCCCCCTCTCTGTTAGGATAGTAAAGCCTCCTGCAATTAGCCAATAGCACCTAACTGTGACGAAAGCAAATGGGAGTAACACAATGACCCTAGGTTATAAAATGTTAAATTCCCCTGCAATAAACACCATTTTCACCATCCATCACATTGATGTCTTGTGGGTAAATGGTCCGTGTGGCCAAGGAGGGCCACCGTTGCTGGCTTCTAATTCAGGGTACTTGCCTTGCTTGAAAACCTACAAATGGTGCACAAAACCTGGGAAGAAAAGCGGGAAGAAACCCAAAAAGCGAGGATTCCCTGAAAAACAGAAGCAGCGACCAAGAGAGCTGGACTTAGTCCTGGTGAGGGAGACGTCCCTGCATCTTGAACGAGGATGGAATCACTGATAAAGTTCAGATTGCAATTAAGTTGTAAACCTAATTCGCTTGCTATTGTAAGGCTTTGGTTTATTGAGGTCGTAAATCAGCTTGTAAAGTTTATCCACCCTAAGGTGTGGGACAGATGTACTAAAATCCTTGCCGAAGAAATTTGGGGAGCGACAAGGAACTGTATGCTGGCTACCCTGAAATTTGGGGTCAGAGCTTTACAGCCCCCAGACGGGAGAAGCTCAGCCGAGCTGGGGGGGGGGCCTGGGAGTCCCCTCGGTCCCGAAATTCTTATCTTCTCTCAGAAAAACAACAGAGAACAGGAGATTCTTGGAGAAAGTTAACAGAAGAAGCCAGAAATGTGGCAAAAAAAGTAAGAGGAGAAACATTCCCCCAGGAGTTTGAAGATGGCCCTGAGAAAGAAGTTACGGAGCGAAAAAAAAAAGTCTTTAACAAAGAACAAAAGCTGGCCTTGAGAGATGGGCACAGTTGGGAGGTCGAAAGAGATAAGAAATGTGGAAAAGAACGCGGGGGATGGGTACAGAGAGATTGGAATGCAAAGGGAGGAGGGGGGAGCAAAAGGCAGAACAGAGCCTGGAGTGAAGGGCGAAGGGAAAGGTGGGGTGAAAGGCAGAGTGGAGGGTGGACCAAAAGGCGGGGAGAACCAAGAGGGAGGGAACGGCCCGCCCACAGGGGTAGCAGGCGGGGCCGGAGCCCAACAAGAAGGCACGGGAAACAGGAAGTAGCCAGCCAGTCGAACTCTGACTCTGATCGAGATACGAGCGATGAATGCTCAGAGCCCGAGTCCTCAGAAGAGGAAACAATAAAGATAAACAAGAACATCCCCCCCGCTCCCTCTCTAAGAAAAAGCACTGGGATAATACCCAGTTTGTTATAAAGTTATGATTTACTGGGTTTTTAAAATGTTTTTATATACCCTTTTAGAGTTAATTTTGTGTTTTAAATAATTATGAGTTTATGCAGTTGCAGTTTTTAAAGTTTTACTAGAAAAATTATTGTGATTTTTTAAAAGATTAAAAACCTTTTTTCAAAAACAAACATGTTTAAAGTGAATATTAACAGAAGTTACCTTGTAATAATTAATTTTAAAACCTAAAGTGAAAATATGGTGTGATTTACAGCTTTTAAGAAAACCTTCCAATTAATGTTATCTACAGAAGAGATTTGTGGTTTAAAAAACAATTAGTTAAGAAAACTTTATTGTATAAGACAAAGTTAAGTTAGAGCATGTATTATATATTTGTTTGTTTTTTCCACAATTTTAATAAGGTAATTTCAATGTGAGTTCTTTTGTTATATAAAGCACATATAACTGTATATATATCAATTTGGATTTTGAATTTTAGTTTAAAAATTAGACTTGATGTTCCTGAAAAGCTAAATGACAACTTGCCAAATCCTGTGTTGTTGTGGTTTTTCTCTAGAAAAACTGCACTTTAAAATCCTAACCAATTTAAGCATATATTAGGCAAATTCTTGTTATGAATGAGTATTTTTAGTAACATTTGCAGTTCTTGTGGGTTATTCTCAAAGCTAGATGACATGGAATTGTGATGTATTTGTTACATTTTTATAATTTTTATAGTGAATCCATATTACTGTTGGCTTGAATGTTTTTAAGTTAGGTTGTATAACTTGGATATTTTATTAAAGTTAAGTTTTGTTATTTTTTTCAAAAATAATTATTGTTAGATTTAAATATTGTTTAATTTAAATTGTTTTATGTTTTATTGGAGACACTTGTTTAAACTGCAAAGTATAGTTATTTTTTTTAGAGAAATGAAGATAACCACAACTGAAACAACTGTGATAGAACACTGATGAACACCTGCTTGTGGATAGAAGTGAATGCAGTCTGTGACACCCTTGACTTCATTGAGAGTTTTATTGAGTTGTTGCAATTTTTGCAGTTTCGTTTGTTATAGCTTTTTTATTTTTTAGTGTTTCCGGAATTTTAAAATGTACCATTGCTGAAGATCAGATGCCATGGTGGAAGCTTTAGATTAAACCAACTGTTGAATGATTTAATTAGTTTAGTATTTAAGGTTTTTGATTATTTGCTTTGTATGAATGCATTTTAATAGTTTGCTGTGCTGTAAGCATCTCATAGCTGCTGCTATTGACCACCAACCCAGGCAAAGAGTACTGCCGCCAACTAGGGTATTGGTTTTGTGGCTATTTGGGGTGGGAAACAATACTCCTGAGTAACAGGTGGGTACCACCAAAAGCAGACGAGTTTCTGCAAGCAACCTGGGATCTGGCAGGCTGTATGCGTCCCAGTTTCAACTCCATAGAACAAGTGTTTTAATAGTCTAGCCCTTGCATTTATACTCAAAGCTTTAACTCCTCTGTTGACTTTTGTGTATTAGCTGTTATCATCCCTAGAGTCCTATACCACTCCGGAGAAAAAGTGAACCAGTACCTTGAGCGAGCAGGCCACCTTCAGAAAAGAGAACTGTTGACAGGACTGTCAATAGCAATGCTGCTCGGCTTGGGAGCGACCGGTGCAGCCACGGGTGTCTCCGCTCTGGTAACCCAGAGTCAGAGTCTGTCTCAGCTACAAATGACTGTAGATGAAGATCTACACAGAAGTGAGAAATCCATATCCTTTTTAGAAAAGTCAGTCTCCTCACTCTCTAAAGTTGTTTTGCAGAACAGGCAAGGTCTTGACCTTCTATTCATGCAGCAAGGAGGCCTCTGCATCGCCCTGAAAGAAGAGTGCTGCTTCTACGCAGACCACACTGGAGGAGTGAGAAACACCATAGCAGAGCTACGAAACAGGCTGTCTCAGCGGAAGGCAGAGAGAGAAGCCCAGCAAAGCTGGTTCCAGTCCTGGTTCGATCAGTCTCCGTGGCTGACCACCCTGGTGTCTACCCTAATTGGACCAGTTGTGATGATTTTACTTGTGTTAATCTTTGGACTGTGTATTTTAAATAAACTTGTGTCCTTTGCTAAGAGCCGGCTAGAAAAATTAACATTATGTTTATAGAAAGGCAACAGATACATTAAAAATATACTTAGTCACCGCATGTGCCTCATATTTACTAATGAAAACTGTAGTATCCATTTTATAAGCTTTTAGCTTTTTAGTTAAATATAGTGTATCCTATATTTTATTCAATTTTATATTATCCATTTTTAAAACTTTTTAATATAGATAAGTTAGACAAAGTGTTTAGAGATACGTATATAAAAAATAACATTAGAATTTTTTAAGACTAATATACCTTATATTTTAGCAAATTATTTATTCATAGAGAGAGGGGAATATGTTGTAGATTAAGGTTTGGCGGTTCGGAAAATTTCGGGATGTAACGGGAAGTTAGTAAATCCCCCCTCTCTGTTAGGATAGTAAAGCCTCCTGCAATTAGCCAATAGCACCTAACTGTGACGAAAGCAAATGGGAATAACACAATGACCCTAGGTTATAAAATGTTAAATTCCCCTGCAATAAACACCATTTTCGCCATCCATCACATTGATGTCTTGTGGGTAAATGGTCCGTGTGGCCAAGGAGGGCCACCGTGCTGGCTTCTAATCCAGGGTGCTTGCCTTGCTTGAAAACCTACAGTCTCAGGCACAGAGGAAGCTCCCAGCAGCTTCTCTCAAAGAAATCACTTCCGTGGGTATTTCTTCTTTCCCCAAATGTCAATCAATGTCAAACCACCACACCACTACTGTGGCTGTTATCCAGTTTGCTTTATGGGTTAATAAGGTGAGAAATTAATAGGTTTTTAACTTCCTTTGTAAGGGAGGCACATGGATTTAGAGCTATCACACAATAACTGCATATTTTTGGGGTTACTTTAATAATGGTTGTCGCTGTTGGACAGGAAATAAGGAACGTGAGTTCAATACAGCAGCTAGAGGAAGATCATCAGAAGGACTTTTATTTCAGGGTTTTCAGCCCCTTTTATAAGGTGTTCCAATACAGGTTTTACTTGATTGGTAAAGGGAACAACACCTCTCTCATCCCATTGTTGGGACAAGACAAAACACACTTAACACAGCTGTACAGTATTGTTTTGAGAAAACCAAGTTATTTCCAAAAATGTGTGCTGCTTTATGCGAGCCAGACACCCTGGTTCAGGAGCAGCACGGTGACCCTCCTCAGGTCACTTGGTTCATCCGCACACAACATCAATGTGATGGATGGCAGAAATGGCGTTTATTGCTGAAGAATTTGACACTTTATAACCTAGGTTCACAGTGTTACTCCCATCTGCTTTCATCACAGCTAGGTGCTATTGGCTAATTACGGGGGTCATTACCATAACTAAGGAGGAGAGCGGTGACTATCTTTCCGTTACATCCCGATATCTTCCGAGTGCTGGGCCCTAGCTTCCCACATTTTCCCCTCCCCCTTATGCTTAACTAAATTTGCTAGAATATAAGGTGTATTAGTCTTGAAAATTCTAACGTTATTTTATGTATATCTATTTCTAAACATTTTATCTAACTTATCTATATTATGAAAAGTTTTAAAAGTAGATATCATAAACTTGAGTAAAATATAAGGTACACTATACTTAACTAAAAGGCTAAAACTTATAAAATAGACACCGCAGTTTTTCATTAAAAAACATAAGGCACATGTAGTGACCAAGTGTATTCTTAGAGCATCTGCTGTCTTTCTACAAGCAGGATGTTGACCCTTTCTAGTCGGCTCTTGACAAAAGACACAAGCCTATTTAAAACACACAGTTTTTCAATTATCTGCAAGTCTTTATCAATTGTCATTTGTAGCTGAGACAGTCTCTGTTGTTGGGTCACGAGGGCAGAGACACCTGTTGCAGCACTTGTTGCTGTCAGGCTAAGCAGCATCACTATGGTTACACCTGTCACCAGTTCTCTTTTTTGAAGTCGGGTGGGTCTCTCCGCCTGAAGGTTTAACTTCTCATCCGGGTGGTACAGGACCCTGGGAACAATCACAACTTGCACACAAAAATCGTTAGAAACACAGAAGTTATAAACTGATAGGCATAGGGTAATCATTGCCGAGTCTGTGCCCATCAGCCGCTGCAGGCTGGAGCCTTGCAGTTTAGGATTTATTGGTGAGTGAACTCTCTGTCCCCCCTCTGACACTCGGACTGGGAATGCTAGCGCAGCTGGGGGGACCCAGGTGGCACATGCAGCTTTTATTTCTTCCCAGTCTATGAGAAGAGTATCCTCTCTCAGTTATTTTTTAATGTGGAGGGGGATATTCTTGTTTATCTTTGTTGTTTCCTCCTCTAAGGAGTCAGTCTTGGACCTCTCGTCCTCGCTAGTATCTCTGTCGGAGTCGGAACTCGACTGGCTGGCTACTTCCGGTTTCCCGTGCCTTTTTGTTGGGCTCCGGCCCCACCTACACCCCTTGTGGGCGGGCCATTCCCTCCCTCCTGGTTCTCCCCGCCCTTTAGTCCACCCTCCACTCCGCCCTTCACTCTGCCCTTTGATCCTCCCTCTGTTCCGCCCTCTGCTCCCTTCCCCCTCTCAGCTCGCCCCCTCTCCCGTCTCCTTCACATTCCTTTCCCTCTCCCTCTGTACACCTCCCCCGCATCTTATCTCTTTTGTTTCACATTCTCTTTCTTTCTCACATACTTTATGATTCTCGTCCTCCGGACCATGTTCACTCATCAATGCCAGTGTTTGTTCCCTGTTCTCACCAAGGACATTTTCCCCTCGCTCTTTGTCTTTTTGCTCAGTGCCATCTTGGGATATATAGGGTGGTGGTCCTCCCCGGGCTTTCTCTGCAGCACCTCTGGCTTCCTCTGTTAACTTTCTCCAAAAAACTTCTGCTCTCTGCTGGCTCTCTGAGAGCAGATCGGGATTCGGGAATTGAGGGGATGTATTGCCCTCTTGCTTCCCCTTCGGCTCAGCAGAGCCGCTCTCGTCTGGGGGCTGTAATGTCTGGGTGGCCGCTCTGACCCCAAATTTCGGGGTGGCCAGCAAACAGTTTTTTGCCGCCCTCCAAGTTTCCTCGGCAAGGGCCTTGGTACATCTGTCCCACACCTTAGGGTGGATAATCTTTACTAGGTGATTTATGACCCCAATATACAAAAGCCTTGCAATAGCAAGAGTAAAAGCCTTAGGTTTACAATCTATACTCCAGTGTTTATGTAATCGAGATACGACCTTTATCAGCACTTCCATCTCCTCGTGGGCCCAGGAACGTCTCTCCCGCCAGGACTGGTCCAGCCATCCTGACCACTACTCCCGTTTCCCAGGCGATCCTCACTCTCCAGATTTGGATCCCGCTTTTCGAATTTGAATCCCGGGTTTCGGCACCACTTGCTGCCTTATGCGAGGCAGACACCCTGGTTCAGGAGCAGCACGGTGACCCTCCTCAGGTCACTCAGTTCATCCACACACATCAATGTGATAGATGGCAGAAATGGCGTTTATTACTGAAAAATTTGACACTTTATAACCTAGGTTCACAGTGTTACTCCCATCTGCTTTTATCACAGCTAGGTGCTATTAGCTAATTACGGGGGTCATTACCATAACTAAGGAGGAGGGGGGTGACTATCTTTCTGTTACATCCCGATATCTTCCGAGCGCTGGGCCCTAGCTTCCCACAAATGTGTAGGAATCCAGAAATGGAGAAATATTTCTCTGTTTGTCCTATTCTCCAAAAAGGTATTAATCTTGTCTGTCACTGACAGAAAGGCTTCCAAATATCCCTGGGTAAACCCAGATTTATAAAAAATTAAGTAGAAAGTAGTATGTTTAGTATGTAACTGAAGTAAAAAATATAGATTTTAGAGTGTTTAATATATGGAGTAAAGATGGAGGAAAAAATATGTGGTTCTTAACTCTCCTTCTTTTCCATGATTCTGCATTTTTAGGAGCACAAAGAGTGATTGGTTCAAAGTTAGTCGCAGTTTTAGTTAAGTAAGTAGATATAGAAAACTTATTTGTTAATATATAAAAACAATACACGTCTATTGTTAACTGGGTAAAAATGGAAATATAGATGAAACAGCCACGTGGTTCGGGGCCATTTTGTGCCTTCATAGCCAAGATGAGCCAGGTTATGGTGAGTTGAACTTGTGCAGAAAGTCTGGGAAGGCTTGCCAAGTCATTTGATAACATCCTAATAAACACGAGAAACAAGATCATAACGAGCTTTGGAGTTCTCTTCCTGACCCGGAGAACTGAGATAAACACAGCTCCCCATGAAGGAGTATCCCGAAGGAGCTCAGCTCAAAAGAGACTGAGAAATCCGTTTCAAGAAGTGCAGCATCAAGCAGCGAAAATGTTTCAAAATGTTCTCAAGAAACTTTCCCTTGGGACCAGATCAGCCACTGACAGGCTGAAAACTCTCTCAGACTCAGAAAATCAGGTCCACAAATGGTACCTATTGTGAAGGAATGATGCCAGGGAAAATTTTCCCCCAACCCTTCACCCAGCTTTTCGGGTCTACCCCACCAATTTTTAAAGGATTCAAATCTTCTCTAAATGCTAATGATATCATACAGTGGCTAGTGTTGCCGATAGCCCTGTTCTATTTAGCAGAGATATGGGGAGATAGACTTGGATAACCACCCTGACACCTACCTCAGAGAATAAAGATGCTGTCCCAGAGCCTGACCCTGCCCCACAGCCCACCTCAGAAATGAACCACCCGGAGTGGGTGGGGGTTCTGGTGAAGGAGTGTCCTAGACAAAGAGATACGCAAGATGGGCCAGATGTTAAAGGAGTGCATTTACTCAGTTGTTGGGAAACCCTCACCCTGACTCTAAGAGGGAAAGTCTGATGGTGCAGCAGTGGAACCCACAGACGTTACAACTGTCCAGGTTCCAGCTGAACCACAAGGGCAGTCACAGCCAGCAGCAGTTGCCCCTGTGGAAACGAGGAAGTCTAAGATGAAATCACAGCACCCTGTTGAAAAACAAGAAAGGAGGGCCTTCACAACCCACAGGGGAGCCAGAGGTTGAGATCATCACCAAGTCCTTGACATGGGAGTCTCCATAATCTGCAAAAAGACATTGTGAGGTGGGGGCGTGAGGCTTATGCAACCTGGTTACTTTGGGTCTAGGACCTTATGGGTACAGGCATGCAACTGGATGGTGGTGAGGCAAGGAATGTGGGACTCTTGACCCAGGACTCAGGTGTGAATCCAGTATTCCTAAAGGACCCAGGGCCCCTTTCCCTCTGGGAGCAGCTTTTAATGAGTGTAAGAGAGGTTTGTCCACAGAAAGAGAATAAAAGAGCACCATCATAAAATGCGCTGGAAAACCATTGAGGAAGGGATCCAACAGCTGAGAGAAGCAGCAGTATTAGAAGGCCTTTTTGGGAGGGGTGGACAGAATAATAATGACCCCGACAAAGTCAGGTGCACTGGGCAGATGTTGTGGAGTCTGGCAAGTCTATGGCCACCTCAATACACCACCTTCACTGGAACGATTAACACTGATAACAACCGAGAGACAGTGGGTTCTGTTGCCAACAAGCTTAGAAATTTTGAGAGCATGATCAATGGCCCGCTGCAGGCTCATGTCTGCTGTGATTAAGGAACTCAAAGAGGAAGTGAGGGAGATAAAGGAGGAGGTGCGGAGGAACAGTTCCCATATAGCACCAGTGCGAGTCACAGCCCCCCAACTCTGAGCCCAACATCCCTCAGCTAGAGAGGGTACACCCCACGAGCTGAGCTGTGGTTCTTTCTGTGTGACCATGGGGAAGACATGGAAAAGTGGGATGGGAAAACCACTTCTGCCCTGGCAGCATGGATGTATCAACTCAGAGAGGGAACTAACCAGAAAGGTTCCACTAAAGTGAAGGTAGCTTCAACCTCCCATGACCAAACTGCCAGATATTACAGGAAAGAGGATGATCTGTCAGATCCCCTTGAAGGAACCTCTAGCATGTATGCCCAGGGAAGAGAGGATAACCAGTGTTAGAGGGGCCCTGCCTCTAGCCAGGAAGATGTCGCACTGTATTAGGAATGGCAAAGTAACAACACAGACTCTCTAGCTTTGGTTGCAAAGAGCAAGCAAGTTTTATTCTTCCAGATCTTCTTTTATAGACAGTTCCAAGAAGGTCCGAAAAGGTAAAACTCTCATTGGTCATGAAACTAACACATCAACATCATTGGGAAGTTAAGAACATCACCCCTTGACCGTTTCTTACAAGTAAGCAACAAGGTGACAAACAACACCTGCAAAGTTTGTTTTCCTTCTCTAAGGACTGTTTGGATTCTTCATTATGATTTCTCAGGCCAGAGTTAGAAAGTTGTGTGACTTGGTTTCACACAGGCTCAAGCTAATGCCTGAAGCCTAAAAATCTCTTATTTGACTATTGTCAGTTCCTGTTGGAAGAGGCATGGGAAAACCAGGTCTTTTGGACTTTGTGGATCTGATGGCCTGGAACATCAGAGCCACAAAAATATGAAGCTTTAGTTGATACTGGCACACAATGTACCCTAATGCCATCAGGACATGTGTATAGAGAGTTTTTTAGCAGATGGGGGACATGATATATTGGTAAAGGCCTGTCTGCACAAACCAGCCTCTGGGATAAGTCGCAATATTAAAGGCTAAAATCCTTGAAACTTGCTTGTAGAAAGTAAAACAATGTTCTTGTGTACCAAGACAAGAATGTAAACTTGTGTGTGTTAACCAATAGTAACTTACTCTGCCCGCAAACCCTGTAGAACCCTATAAAAGGTGTGCTAAAGATAGAAATAAACGGCGTTCACGATTACTTCTGTGAAGACTGGTGAATTGCTCGGGGGTCCTTCAATATTTGGCGCCCGAACAGGGACACCCCTGCGGGCAGAGGGGCTTTGGAGTCAGCGGAGTGGATCTGGGCATTAATCGTCGTGGGCTCGGATCGGTACTGGGTAGGCAGCCTGTACGCGGTGAGACGCTGAGCGGTAGGACGTGGAAGGCGGGCTGCTGGGGGGGGCCCAAAGGCAAGTGCGTGTGAGAAGGGTCGCAACCTTCCGCCTTGCGGGGTGCCGTCAGCATGGAGACAGAGTTTGCGGCGGCGAAAAAACTGCTTCTCGGTATCCTCGTTAAACGAGGTGAAGCAGCCAGGGAAAAGGACCTGGATAAGCTCATTATATGGGCGAAAAATCGTGGGCACTTTGCAGTGCCCTCACTGCTTTTTGCAGTGGAAGAGTGGACGGATGTCGGGAATTTGATGTGGGACACGGCCATTACGGGAAAGAGTAAAGAGGTAGTAGCCCTCGGTTCAGTTTGGAAACTTGTGTTAAATGCCTTACGGGATATGAAAGCAGAGTCCTCAGTAGCAGCAGCTGCCATAGACGCCATGGCGCCGCCCGAGACGGGCGCGCTGCAATCACCCCCTGCCGAGTCCGTGAGTCGTTTGAATGCATTTTTCGGGGTGGGGCATGTCCGGCCAGCGAAGGGGCTTAGTGGGAGACAGTGTAGCACCGTGTCGGAACTTTTAAAATCCCAGGGGTGCGCCGATGCGGCTCCGGCCGCGCCGGCGGAGCACTCCGCAGTTCCAGCCGCGCCGGCGGAGCACGCTGCAGCTTCGGCCGCGCCAGCAGAGCCTAAGCCGGAAGTTACCCTGCCGAATGCGGATGTAGAAATGACGGCTCCTCCGGAAGGAGCGGGCGCCAGCTCCAGCCAGGCGGAGCCTGATACGTCAGCAGAAACAAGAGCCGCAAAGTGCAAACCGAACATCTACCCTTCGATGCCATCTACCGTTCACTGGAGAAGACCGCAGGACATCCCTATCCCCTCCGATGATGACATCTCTATACATTCTGATGATAGCCGGCTTGCAGTGGGAGCCGAGCCAAGTGATGACAGCGCAGCGACACAGAAAAAGCTACTGGGATGGCAACATCAAATAGAGCAGCTCGTGCAGCAGCTCCAAGCTCAAATTGAGCAAAACCTACGTATAAATAAAGCGCAGCCTCAGCAAGAGAAAACAGCTCTGCAGCAAACGCCGAGACAACGAGCAGAGTCAGTCCAACAGCTACAGGATATGCTGCGCCCTGAACCATCTGCTCCACCTTTGGAGACACTGTCAATACCACAGCCTTGTTCTAGCTCTATCACCATGGAGGAAGAGAACAGAAAGCACAGAGCACAGCAGAGGTGGTCCGGCATCATTCGAGATGCAATCCTCGAAGGAGAGTGGCAAGCAGCAGGGACAGTTGCTTGTCCCATTTTGTATGACCAGCAGAATCCACGTTATGAACAGCATGACTGGAAGATCTTGCAGCAAGCCAAGAAGACAGTCACCGAGAATGGCATCAAATCTGAAGCTGCAAACACTGCATTGGACTGGCTGTTCACTTATGATGTGAACAGTCCCATAGACAGCCAAAATCTCACTCGTCTGCTTTTAACCCCATCACAGCTTATGGTGTGGGAGAAGGAAGGGAAGAGGATAGCAATTCTAGAAGCTAATCGACCTCGAGATCCAAATGATGTATTGCATGGACTTAATCCTGACATGCTCACCAGTTCAGGAGTTTACAGTCATATGACTGTACAACTAAACTACCCTCTCGCAATGCATCACTTGTCTGCACAGCTTGCTGGACAAGCCTTTAACGCTGTGCCTGATTCCAAACCTCATCCTTCCTTCACAACAATACGGCAAGGTCTCACAGAACCATATCCTCACTTCATCGATCGTCTGTCAGCAGCCTTAAAAGCTCAGAATGACATGACTGAGGAGGCAAAGCAGAACATGTTTAAACTGCTGGCTTTTGAGAACGCCAACTCGAAGATAAAGCCTATCCTTGCCACACTCCCAAAGCAAGCAGACGTGGGAGACATGCTAGATATTGCCCTGCGAGTAAATCAAACGCAGCAAGGACAGCTAGTAGCCAACGCTGTTGCAGAAGCCATCAAGCCAACCACAAATCTGATTGCTGCCGCTGTTGGCAAGCTAGGGAGTGGATGCAAACCCTTCCTCACACCCTAAGGCGTCTGCTTTCGATGTGGCAGCAGAGGGCACTTGCGAAAATCTTGCCCAGCTACTGTGTGGTGTGATCACTGCCAGACCAGCAGGCATGCTACCTCGGTATGTCGCTTTGCAAAAAACATGAGCAAGAGCGCGGAGAGCCGCCGCGCGAAGACACAAGTTGCCGGCCCAACTCTATTCAACAGCTCAATCCACCAGCAACCCGAGGGAGCCTGGGACTCGATCTGGCAGCAGCAGTAGACGTCACATTCATCGACACCAGTGTCCGCAAAATTCCAACCGGAGTTACAGGACCGGTTTACTCTGCTACCAGTGCGCTTGGTGCTTTGTTGATTGGAAGATCATCTGCTGGAATGGCAGGACTTATTGTTCTCCCAGGAGTCATCGATGCTGATTACACGGGTGAAATCCAAGTTTGTGCCTACACTCTAGCTCCTCCACTTACAATCAAAAAGGGAACAAGAATTGCTTAATTGGTGTTATTTCAAAAGGTGGCAACTGAAAAAGACATTTTTCGAAGTGCTCCTGGATGCGGAGCCAAAGGATTTGGGTCAACAGGAGACACAGTGGTGAATCTCGTTCAACAAATGAGTCATCGGCCAGTAACTGAGATCACCCTGTGCCATGGATCAAAGCAGCAAAGAGTCAAGATGATGCTAGACACAGGAGCTGATGTTACCATTGTCAGCCGAGTCTGGTGGCCAAGAGAATGGCCTCTCTACAGAGCATTAAGCTCAGTACAAGGTGTAGGAGGATACTCCACACCGCTGAGAAGTGTACACCCGATCCAGTTTCAATTTCCTGAAGGACAGACTACCACCTTATGTCCATACGTCATGCCTTTGCCTGGAAGCCTTGGAGGGCTCGTTGGTCGAGATGTTCTCAGCCAGCTTGGGGCAACACTAACTCTTCCTAATCAATCGCCTTTTCAGTAGTCGCCACTGCTGACAGGCCGCCAACCCCAAGGATTCAGTGGAAATCTAATGAGCCTCTGTGGGTTGAGCAGTGGCCTCTATCCCAGGAGCGGCTAGCAATTGCACATGAACTTGTTAAAGAACAGTTACAAGCAAAGCATATCCAACTATTGCTCAGCCCATGGAATACTCCAATCTTTGTCATTCCAAAGAAGTCTGGAAAATGGCGATTGCTGCATGATCTGCGCAAGGTAAATGACCAAATGTGGGCAATCGGAGCATTACAACCAGGGATGCCCTCTCCCACAATGCTGCCACAAGAATGGCATCTTCTAGTTATAGATTTGAAAGACTGTTTCTTCACAATACCCCTGCAGAAGGAAGACACAGTGAGATTTGCCTTCACTTTGCCGTCAATCAACAAAGAAAGTCTGTCTCAGAGATTTGAGTAGGTGGTCCTTCCACAGGGGATGAAAAATTCTCCAACAATGTGCCAACTGTTTGTACACTAGACATTGGCACCTGTGCGTGCAAAACTGTCCCAGACAATTATTGATCACTACATGGATGATATCTTATTCTGTCAATGTGATCCATTCCGAGATGAAGATCTCACATTTATCACTGCCCAGATCGCAGCAAAAGGCTTGGTAGTTGCCCCAGAAAAAATTCAAAAACAAGCCTCATGGAAGTACCTAGGGTGGATTTTGACATCTTCATCAGTCCACCCACAAAAATTGGAATTAACCACTGAGATCCACACCCTTAATGATGCACAAAGGCTTGTTGGAGATCTGCAATGGGTACAACCCATTGCCGGTATCCGAAATTATGAGATAGCACCCTTAATGAGCCTTTTGAAAGGTACAGACCCACAAGCTTCGATTACCCTTTCTGCAGATCAAAAGAGCTGTCTCATTTATCTAGGGAAGAAACTGCTTTCAACACTAGCAGACAGAAGATTGCCAGATGTGCCTTTGGGACTTCTGATTTGTAACCACTCTCTTGCACCATGTGCTATCATATTTCAGTGGCCTGCTTGGCAAAAAGAGAAAGGGGGAGAAGGCCCATCTAAGAAGAGCCGTCGAAGTGCCAAGCAGCCTGCCAAGAAGCTACAGTTAGTGCAATTAGCAAAGAAATGTGCAGAGCCTTTAGCGATCCTTGAGTGGATCTTCACACCATATACGCTGCCGATGAGTATCTGGCAGAGGACAGAAGCAATTGCTTATCTCATCAAAAAGGCGAGAACACGAATAGTGGAGATTAGTGGTGCTGAACCAGAACATATCAGTCTGCCAATAACAATAGAGAATCTTGAGTGGATGCTGAGACACTCAGAACCAATTCAATTAGCGCTGCTCAGCTATCCAGGAACTGTACACAACAAGCAACCTAGCGACCCCCGCCTGCAGATTGTTCTAAAACAGTGGTGGTTGCAACAGCTTAAAGTTGTGAAGCAGCCAGTGAAAGGCCCTACAGTGTATACGGATGCAGGAAGTCGGCGGAAGAAGGCAACCTGTACCTAGCAAGAAGACTCGAGCTGGAGAAGTAAAGTTATAGATGGAGATGCACACGACTCACTGCAGACATTAGAACTTACAGCCGTCGCATGGGCACTGTCTCATTGGCGAGACAGTAAGCTGAACATTGTATCAGATTCATTGTACGTGGTAGGAGTGGTACAACATATTGAAGATGCCCTCATCAAACCGCCAGATAATAAGCGATTGTGTCAACTATTTTTTCAGATCAAAAGAGCTATAGAGGACAGAAATGAGCCCTGTTGCATCATTCACATCCGCAGTCATCAAACAGAATTAGGTCTCGGAGAAGGCAATGCAAAAGCTGATACGCTTGTCAGTCCTGTTGTAGCAGCACCAAGAGATTCTTTTGCAGCTGCAAGAGAGAGTCATGCTCTCTTTCATCAAGCCGCAAAAGCCTTACAGAGACAATTTAACATCAGCTTAACAGATGCACAAGGCATTGTAAAATCCTGTCCACAATGCAGTCAATATGGAACCACTCTAGGCTTAGGTGTTAACCCTAGGGGTCTTCAAGCCTGTGAGATTTGGCAAATGGATGTAACACATGTGCCTGAATTTGGTCGCCTCAAATACGTACATGTTACAGTAGATACCTTTTCAAAAATGGTTTGGGCCACTGCACAAGTAGGGGAAAAAGGCATACATGTAATTCGGCATTTGGTAGCATTCTTTGCCGTAATGGGGGTTCCAAAGGAAATAAAAACGGACAATGGGCCTGCATATGTAGGAACACGAGTTTCTCGGTTCTTACAAAAATGGGGAGTCAAACATGTAACCGGAATTCCCCATGTGTCAACTGGACAAGCCATTGTAGAGAAAGCCCATAGAACTCTAAAAGAGTACTTGAATAAGCAAAAAACACCAGAACAGTTAGACCCTACCATTCAATTGCAGCAAGTGTTATTCACTCTAAATTTCCTCAGCTTAGTTAGAGATTTAGAGCAGCCCCCAGTGGTCGTTCACAATAGCCAAATAAAGATGCAAGCTACCCCAGAGGTTAAGTTATACTACAAAAACCCAAAGACAGGTATCTGGGAGGGACCGAGTCCATTGCTATTTAACGGGCATGGTTACAGTTGTGTTTCCACAGATACTGGACCGCTGTGGGTGCCTAGCCGATGGACCAAACCAGCCATGAAGGATCTGAGGAACAATCAGAACGTTGATGCCCTCAATCAATCCCTGATCGGCTGTCAGCTGACACCACGAGAACAACAAATATTTCAGGATTGAACTGTGTCAAATCATAGTCTGTTCGTGAGAAATTCCTGTGAAGATCTGCGAAGAGTGCAGAGACTATCTAGTTGTGCACAAAACAAATTTTAGTTGTGTGTTTACCCTTTTGCAAATTGCTTTCACGCTTAGATTATATATATACCAAAGCACATGTGTTAAAGTAGATAGATAAGAGTTAAGATAAGAAGTTTAGTGTGTGTAGTAATTACTATATTAGTATAAGGTATAAGCATTCCCCCTTCAAGAGCTAGCGTAAGCATCTTTGAAAGTTCACTTAACGATCAAAGTTTTAGCCATGAATTTACAAGCATGACGCCACTTACATGGGACAAACTGCTTATGGTAATTGTGCTGTGTGTAACCCCAACCAGTTGTCTGCTGACTGATATCCAAAAGCGACAAAACATATGGGTCACCTTAGCACACTTGACTAGTCAAAAATCTATGTGTTTGAGCCTAGCTACCCCTGGAGATTCTTTTCGCACCTGTCTCGTAGGAGTCCCTGAATGGGATCCTCCAGCCTTTAAAGGTTTCGTTAGCAACGAGACTCGACTAAATCGATCGGCAATGCTGCAAGAGTGCAACCGCACCATTGGCCTTAGATCTAGGCAACTTGAAGCCTGCTGGCAAGTGAAAATTGTTGAGGTTCTCAATGTCACCATGAGACCCCCAGAAGAGTTAGATCTGCTAGGTTCTACCAATGCCTCAGGTGGGTGGATGATGTTTGAGCCCCCAACAAAAAATCATTTTGACAAAGCAACACAGCACTGGGCTACAGTTAACCCCATAGTTGATCTCGTTACTGACACTGAGACTAAAGCCTTTTATTCACGATGCAATCTCACAGGACAATTACCAAAGCGCTTGCCTAGTTCCATCTTCCTAGTCTGTGGGGATAGAGCATGGAATGGAATTCCTGCTAGTCCACATGGAGGGCCGTGTTATCTTGGGAAACTTACCTTGTTCCATCCAAGCCTACATCAATTGATGAATGTGGCTAACAAAATGAAAATCAATAGACGGTCCAAGCGAAGCCTAAATGAGTTACAGTGTGATGATGTTAGAAACCCAGACTTTTGGAATCGCGGTATAATCTGGGCAACCTCCTTCTTCGTTCCAGGAGCAGCTGCCGCCAGGAGTCTAGCCACCCTAAAAAGGCTCGCTTGCTGGACTAGGAAAGAATTAAATTTAACATCCACAATGTTAAGTGAGCTTTCAGCCGATGTGAGTAGTGTACGTCATGCAGTATTACAAAACCGAGCTGCAATTGACTTTTTGCTTCTAGCGCAAGGGCATGGTTGTGAAGAGTTTGAAGGCATGTGCTGCTTAAATCTTACTGATCATTCAGTTTCCATCCATAAGCAGCTACGCCAGCTACAAGATGAGTTACATGCTCTGAAAGAAGATAGTAACCCCATTGAGAGTTAGTTCGCCAGCTGGGGCATTACTGGGTGGTTGAAGTCTCTTGTGCTAGAAGGGGGACGAATGTTATTTATAGGGATAATGGTAATAATGCTAGTGAGTTGTATGCTATCTTGTGTTCGTAGAAGTGTGGTACAAGCCGCATCCAAGGCCTGGTTTGTGCAAAAAGGAAACGGGGGAATTATAGAGAGTTTTTTAGCAGATGAGGGACATGATATATTGGTAAAGGCCTGTCTGCACAAACCAGCCTCTGGGATAAGTCGCAATATTAAAGGCTAAAATCCTTGAAACTTGCCTGTAGAAAGTAAAACAATGTTCTTGTGTACCAAGACAAGAATGTAAGCTTGTGTGTGTTAACCAATAGTAACTTACTCTGCCCGCAAACCCTGTAGAACCCTGTTACCGCCCATATGTTTGGTTTTATTAAGTTCAGAGGTGGTTTACCCCAGTTGCTCCCCTGTCATAAAGAATGGTTTGACCCCAGTTGCCCATCATTGTAAACCCTTCCCATTTTTCCAGATTGTTCCCCATCCATCACCCCAATCCTGCCCCTAAGCCCTATCAATCTATGTGAACCCCACCTTTTGTTCTAGTTCTTTCCTTGCCTATCATCCCTTCCTCGGCGCCCCATTGATTGTACAGTTGCTTTCCCTCCCCCGGGTCCTTACCATTGGTCCTGCATATTGTAATCCCCCCCCATAACCCCTCCGTTGCTGTTGTCCCATTGGTCACCATATGAGCCGCCCACGGTCCTTAAAACCTGGCGCATGGGGGTGCCCGGGGTCTCGGCTCAGACCTCTCCCCTGTGATCCCAGCCCTGCACCTGTTGGAATAAACCTGTTCCTGGGAAATCGGAGGGGTCTGCGCACTCTTTCTCCCTTCGCCACAACCCGTGTCGCCCTGCGAGCCACAAGCCAGAGCGCAGAGGAGCTCTGGAGGTTCCAGGTTGAGCAGTTGCAGTGCTCGCCTGGTTCCCCACTCCTGTCGCTGACATCGGACAGCTAGCCGAGGCAAAAGGGGCCGAGCGGGCAGCGACAGCTGACGCCCAAATGCGGGGCCTCTCGTGAGGCGTGGAGACCCCCGGAGAGGTCTGTGAATCTACGCACTTGTGTGGATTTTACAAAAGACTGTGAGCGGCAGCTACCCCGGTAGAGCAGACTCATTTCTGTCGAGTGGCGCTCCCGGGGATCGAGGCGGCAACCGTCGACGTGCCGACGATCGCCTCGGGGTTTGTGGACGTCTCCTGCAGCTTGTCCGAACTCGGGTGAGTAGTTCCACGTGGGGGAAGAGGGGGTTTGCAAGTGTGTGAAGCTCCCCCTGCTGTGTGTTGGTGTGCAGCTCCCCGTGCTGTGTGTTGAGAATCCCTCCGGGAGGGAGTGTGTGGCAGCCCGGTTCGGACCCTTATTTTTATTTTGTTTCGTTTGCCTTTAGCTGCAGGGGGTGGTGGGAACTGCTGTGCTGGGGTTAGAAAGATGGGCGCACGTCTGTCAGCACAGCAAAAAAGAGTTTTTTACCAAGTTGTGGGTACCCTTGAGGGAGGGAGTAGGCGGTTTTCTCGTGGGAGGGTGAAACAGTTTGTGAAATGGCTGTTCCTGCATTTCCCCAATTTCACCCCAGACAGAGAAAACACCGTAGAGTTTTGGAATGAAGTCGGAGCAAAGTTAACAGAGTTAGTGAATGAGGGAGATACATCGGCTGACAAATTTGTAACATTGTTTATTTTAATTCGGTCTGCCGTAATAAAAGAAAAAGAAATGCAGGAGCAACCGACACAAACTGCCCCAGTTTCCCCAGTTTTCCCATCCCCGTGTTCCTCTCCCCCTGATCCCGAGTTGAGGGAGACCTGCGGAGCGACCTGCAGGGCAAATGGTCCTGTTCAGAGCTCCCCCAAGGGTAACAGGATCTCTGGCTCCCCACGTCTCTCCCAGAACCCCTGCCCTGGTAGCCCTGGCCAAACTACCAGAGCACTTTCCCATTTCCCCGTCTCCCCAGTTGCAAACCCTCAGCTAAACGTCTCCCAGGTTGCAAGTCCCCAGTTTTCACCCTCAGATCCCCGTGCCTCAGTTTCCCCCAGTTTCCAATGTTCCCCTGTGTTCCCCTACCCCTCTCCTAACCCTCAAAATAGCTCCCGGAGGGCACAAGATGGCGGGAACCACATGGCTGGGACCTTCCCTTGTGCCTCTTCTCCCCATAATCCCTTTCAGACCCCCATGAAAAACCCTTTCCTCCCTAGCTCCACCCTTTTTCCCTACCCTAACTCCACCCAGTTCCCCTCGAAAACCTCCTCCTCCCCAGGGGCGGGCCCCTCTGAAGTCATGCACCTAAACCCCGCCTTTTCTGATTGCCGCTCCTCCCCCTTGCCCTCCTCCTCAGTCGGTCCTCCAGTCCCGCCCCTCCCGGCTCCTGGCTCCCACGCCCTTTCTTCCGGTTCCCACGGTCTCACATCCGGTTCCCATGCTTTGGGAACTGGAGGTGGTAAGCCTGGAAGCCAGAACCCAGAACAGATAGAAATCCCCCTTGCCACACAGGTGAATTTTCGTGGAAGGGGTGGGCGGTCCCGGGAATGGGAAGCCCTCTCCTTCCAAACTAAGAGGGAGCTGTGCAAAGCACAGAAGGAGTTCGGGAGGGGTAGCGAATATTTTAAAGGTCTATTAAAAGCTACCTTTTCTGCGAACGAAATGGTGCCCAGTGATCTGAAGGAGCTGTTTTCCTGCCTCCTTCCCACAGCTGACTTCAGGTTGTGGAAACAGGGGTGGAAGAGATCATTGGAGACCATCCTTCCAAGCCTCTTGCACAGTAGTGATGGATGTATAGATGGAGTCCCTCTGACTTTAGATCACTTGTGCGGTGAGGGAAATTGGGACAAGCCAGAGGAGCAGGCCAGGGTATTACCCCGGCCTGTCCTGATTAAAGTCATGGAGGCCGCAGAAAAGGTTTTCAATACATTACCTGAGGAGGGACCCCAGATAAATTTAATGAGTATTTTCCAGCTCCCTAATGAACCTTTTACTAAGTTCATCAATAGATTACAAGCCCAGGCAGAGAGGCAAGTAGAAGAGGCAGATCTACAAGAACGGCTTGTATTAGAAGCGGCGAAAGCCAATGCCAATGACATTTGTAAACAGATAATTTTCAGTTTGCCTCTCTACCCAACCCCGACACTAGACATCCTCATCGAAGCCTGCTCCAAGAAGGTGCCGATGATGGGGATGTCCAGAGCCATCCCACCGCAACAGCTGAGACGAGCGCCGACTGCAGCAGTGACGCAGTTTCCACCATCACCAGCGCGTCAACCACTGTGTTTCCGCTGTAGGCAACCTGGACATCTAGCTAGGGACTGCCCGGCAGGGTATCCTAGCCAAGGGAGCAATGCGGGGGCAAGGGCAAGCAATACAATAATAAAAAAAAACTAGGGGAGCCGCGCGAACCTGCCCCGCGCGAAGCGATAAATGGGGCAGGTCTCGCGGGGGAGGGGGGCTTTTTACATCAGGCTTGGACACCCAACCGGACGCGACATCTAACCACCACCAAGGACATCCTCTTTCGGACCCAGCACTGGACAGTAGTTGCTGTGGATCCACTGGAGGGAGGCAAGAAAAATACTGGATATGACTGTAAGTACATCGCCATCGGGGACACTAAACACACACCCCCAGAGATTGAGATCTCCCCGATCACCTTCCCAGGGGGTCCGGAAGATCTCATCCTCTTAGCGCGCTGCATTCACCCACCATATTTTCTCCCAAAGGGGCAAATCATAGCCCAATACATTCCTGTCCCGGAGGGAGTCCCAGTGGACGACCACGCACCAGGCGTCTACTGGGCAGAAGTAGTGGGTGAAGACAAACCCATCGTCGATTGCAGCATCAAGCAGGGTGCGGAATCTGTCCATCTGAAGGGTCTGCTTGATACGGGGGCAGATGTGACGATCATCCCCCAGAGGAGATGGCCGTCACATTGGGAGCTGCAACCTGTGGCAGGGAAAATTCAGGGTATAGGGGGTACTCAATTGGCGCAGGTATCAAGGAGCGTAGTGCAAATTGTGGGGCCGGATGGGCAATTGGCAAACCTGCGCCCATTTGTTGCGGATTTTCAGGTTCCCTTGTGGGGGAGAGACCTTATGTCACAATGGGGGGTAAAGATCGAAATCCCGAAAACCCCTCGGGATTTTTAATAGCGGCCACTGTGGAGCGCCCCTTCCAGAAACTTGATTGGACCACTGATGAAGCAATCTGGATTGATCAGTGGCCGCTTCGAAAAGACAAATTAAGGGCGCTCAACGAGCTCGTGGAGGAGCAATTATTAAAAGGTAATATTGTAGAGACTACCAGCCCTTGGAACTCCCCAGTATTTGTTATCCGGAAGCCGGGGAAAGACAAGTGGCGGCTCCTTCACGACCTTCGTGCCATCAATAAGATCATTGTTGACATGGGACCCCTCCAACCAGGGATGCCTACTCCGACGATGCTCCCCCGAAATTGGGATCTGGCCGTAATTGATATAAAAGACTGCTTCTTTCAAATTCCCTTGCACCCTGATGACGCCCCACGGTTTGCCTTCTCGGTGCCCACCCTCAACCGAGAAGCCCCAATGAGGAGATTCCACTGGCGGGTGTTGCCACAAGGCATGAAGAATTCACCCACCATCTGCCAGTGGTATGTCTCCTCATTGCTGTCTCCCGTGCGCAAAGAGATGGGGGAGGTTATCATCCATCACTATATGGATGATGTCCTAGTTTGTGCCCCCCATGACGATCTACTCACCCGATCGCTTGACCGAGTAGTTAAAGTTTTAACAGCTGCAGGCTTTCAACTCCAGGAGGATAAAGTTCAAAGGATGCCACCCTGGAAATATCTGGGTCTGCGGATTGCTGAGAGGACTGTTGTGCCTCAAAAATTGGCAATAAACAGCAATCCGAAAACCTTGTCAGACCTTCACTCGCTGTGTGGGACCTTAAACTGGGTCAGGCCTTGGCTGGGCCTTTCCACTGAAGACCTAGCCCCCCTCTTCACACTTTTGAAGGGGGAGAAGGAGCTGAGTTCTCCCAGGACCCTGACCCCAGAAGCGAGGAAAGCCCTAGAGAAAGTAGAAGAGGCGCTTGTCGAAAGACAGGCGCATCGGTACGAACCGACCCTGCCTTTTGAGTTCATTGTGCTCGGGAGAATGCCACACCTCAGTGGGCTGATTTTTCAGTGGGACCAGGGCTCAAAGGATCCCCTCTTAATCATAGAGTGGGTTTTCTTGAGCCATCAAAGGTCCAAAAGTGTCACCCGGCCACAGGAGCTGATGGCTCAGCTCATCGGGAGAGCTCGGGCCAGGCTTCGGGAGATGGCTGGGTGCGACTTTGCATGCATTCGGGTACCAGTCAGCTTGTCTCGGGACAAAGAGTCCCCAAATAAGCTGACAAAAGAGATGTTTAATCAGTTACTTCGGGAAAATGAGACACTCCAGATTGCTTTGGATAGTTTTGAGGGCCAAGTTTCTGTTCATGCCCCTGCCCACAAATTTTTCAATTCCAAATTCGAACCAATTCCAAAAGAAGTACGGAGCAGGAAGCCCCTCAAAGCCCTGACTGTGTTCACTGACGCATCCGGGGCATCTCACAAGTCTGTGGTGACTTGGAGAAATCCTGAAACTCAGCAGTGGGAAGCAGATGTTCAATATGTGGAGGGATCTCCACAGGTTGCTGAGTTGGATGCAGTCGTCAGGGCCTTTGAGAGGTTCTCTGAACCTTTCAATTTAGTCACTGATTCGGCCTATGTTGCAGGGGTGGTTGCCAGAGCAGAACACGCTGCCCTGAAGGAGGTCTCTAACCCAAAATTGTTCGAGTTGCTTTCTAAATTAATATATACTGTTTCCCACAGGAAGCAACCATTTTTCGTGATGCATGTGAGGTCGCACACAGATCTCCCCGGCCCAGTAGCCGAGGGAAACCAGATGGCTGATTCCCTCGCTGCCCCTGTTTCCATGGCTCAGCTCCCCGATCGGTTCCAACAAGCTAAGATGAGCCACCAAATGTTCCATCAGAATGTGCCTGGCCTGGTCCGCCAATTCCACCTGCGGCGGGATCAGGCCAGAGCCATTGTTGCCACATGCCCCCATTGCCAGACCACCGTCATGCCCTCTCTAGGGGCGGGGGTGAACCCTCGAGGCCTGGGGAGCTGTGAGGTGTGGCAGATGGATATAACTCACATTCCCGAATTTGGCGGGCTGAAGTTCGTACATGTATCCATAGACACTTTCTCAGGGGCAGTCTTTGCTTCTGCCCACACAGGAGAGAAAGCCGAGCATGTCTGCAAACACCTCATGCAGGCTTTCTCTGTGCTGGGGGTCCCCAAAGAGCTAAAGACAGATAATGGCCCAGCATACACTTCCAGGAAACTGGAAGAATTCCTGCAGAGTTGGGGAGTGACACATAAGAGAGGCATCCCACACTCCCCCACCGGCCAAGCGATTGTAGAGCGAGCCCACCAGTCGCTCAAACGCGTCCTAAAACGTCAATGGGATTCAATGAAAGGTTGCGCCCCTCAGGATAGGCTATCAAAGGCGCTGTTTACTATCAATTTTCTGAACTGTACTGATACTAATCCCAATCCTCCAGTGACACTGCACTTTAACTCCACCAGCAACTACGAGCTCCAGCATCGCCCTCCAGTGCTGGTCCGGGACCCAGAAACCCAAAAGATCCTGGGTCCATTCGATCTGGTGACCTGGGGGCGAGGTTACGCTTGCGTCTCCTCGCCCCAGGGACTAAGGTGGATCCCACAAAAGTGGGTGAAACCTTATGTCCCAAAACATCCTACCAGGCCACCAGATGAGCAAGAGGATGTCGCTGCGTCCGTGCAGGCCGCCCCAGTGACCCCCGAGGGCGACGAGGAGGAGGAATGTCTCGAACCCCTTTTCTCTATTGATTTTTTGCTCTCCCTTTATGTTAACTGAAGTACTTGTTTTCCTTTATTTTCAGAGAGCCATCAGAAGGATGACCACCCCGAACGTCGCACTGGCCACCGTGCTCCTGCAGGATGGGGTGTCTCCGGATGGCTCTCTTCTGTTATAAGGACCATATTATAGATTGTTTTTGTAATTTTTATTATTTTAGGTGCATTCGCGGTGTTGCGGAAGTGTTTAATTCAATCCATCTTTTTTTTTTGTTATCCTCCCCACGGCAAGTTAATTATGTTGAAGTAAACCCTCTTTCCCCTCCTCCTCCTCCTCCCTCTCCCGCTCCCGAATGGTTTGCTGTACCCTCTGCTCCCCCAGACCCCACGCCTTCCTCTGTTTCTTAAAAAAGAAATGGGGAGATGTTACCGCCCATATGTTTGGTTTTATTAAGTTCAGAGGTGGTTTACCCCAGTTGCTCCCCTGTCATAAAGAATGGTTTGACCCCAGTTGCCCATCATTGTAAACCCTTCCCATTTTTCCAGATTGTTCCCCATCCATCACCCCAATCCTGCCCCTAAGCCCTATCAATCTATGTGAACCCCACCTTTTGTTCTAGTTCTTTCCTTGCCTATCATCCCTTCCTCGACACCCCATTGATTGTACAGTTGCTTTCCCTCCCCCGGGTCCTTACCATTGGTCCTGCATATTGTAATCCCCCCCCATAACCCCTCCGTTGCTGTTGTCCCATTGGTCACCATATGAGCCGCCCACGGTCCTTAAAACCTGGCGCATGGGGGTGCCCGGGGTCTCGGCTCAGACCTCTCCCCTGTGATCCCAGCCCTGCACCTGTTGGAATAAACCTGTTCCTGGGAAATCGGAGGGGTCTGCGCACTCTTTCTCCCTTCGCCACAACCCGTGTCGCCCTGCGAGCCACAAGCCAGAGCGCAGAGGAGCTCTGGAGGTTCCAGGTTGAGCAGTTGCAGTGCTCGCCTGGTTCCCCACTCCTGTCGCTGACATCGGACAGCTAGCCGAGGCAAAAGGGGCCGAGCGGGCAGCGACAGAACCCTATAAAAGGTGTGCTAAAGATAGAAATAAACGGCGTTCACGATTACTTCTGTGAAGACTGGTGAATTGCTCGGGGGTCCTTCAATACATGTGGGGGCAAAACCTGTTTCCTTTGCTGGGGTGATGTGGTGGTGCATATTTCTGGGAGTTACCTAGTTTCTGTGTGGACCTTCTAAGCAGCTGTGACATGTTTTTCTCCTCCCCTCCCTGTCCCTGAAACGTTATCCCATTGGTTGGTGTTATATGTCCCCCCGCCCCTCTCCCGAGGTTTGAAAAAGCCCGGGAAGGAGAAACCCGGTCTCTTTTTCCCCTGGAAACCAGCCAGAATAAACATCCTCCGTTATTCCAGGGGGAGAAGCAGCACCTTTTGGTCTTTTTCTTGGTCTCGAAGGACCTCCTTGAACCCCTCCATCGACAGAGCTAGCTTGGATTACTTCGAGGGGCTACGGAAGGATCTCTTCAGGTGGCAACCAATGTTGGGGCTTTAGATCCCCTCGGGACGGCTGGAAAACACCCCACGGGTGTTCTAACAAGCCTAGGTACCGTCACCTACCCCGCAGTTCTTACTGATGGGGGTCGAGTTGGTAGCTCGGTGGGTACATGAGTCAACTCGGACCGAGAATCTTTTTTTTTTTTTTTCTTTCTTTTCTTCGAACACCATGCGTCCTTCAGGATACAGGTACTAGGGGAGGAGCGGGGGGTGCGGGAGATACAGTGGTTGTTGTGGGGTTTTGCGAGTCATGGTGGTGTGGTGGTGGTGCCGGTGCCAGAGCCTCTCCCCGGTATTGGGACCAGGGGAGTCCACGTGGCACTACACGTGGTGTGGGGGGGGTGCACCAACAGCACGTCCCAGGATCCGCGGTGTTTTTTAAACCCTGACAGCAGTTTGGATCTTTTCTGCTTTTTCGGAGGAAAAAGAAAAATGTTAGACCAGCCTGTGTAGTAAAGCCTTAAGATTGGCCATGGGTACTCTTTTGTCTACACAGGAAAGGAATAAATATTCCCTTATTAAGAATATTTTACAGGCTGGAAATATCAATTTCTCAAAAAATAAGCTGAGGAAATTAGTAAAATGGGTTTTTTTGCATTTTCCGGATTTGGATGTTGATTCCCTGCCTGACTGGGAAAAGGTTGGACAAGCACTTACAGTGCAAGTTGAACTGGGGGAGAAAACAGCTGGCAAATACCTCCCACTGTTCCTTTTAATTCGGAAAGCCATTCTACAGAGGCAAAAGCCTCCGGCTCCCTCTTCCCCCCCTTCCCTCGGCCCCCCTGTCAGAGGGTTTGTCTGAAGCATTGCGGGCAGGCAAAAACTCCTCCCCGTGCCCTTCCCTCCCCGCAGAAAACCCCGAAAAACATAGCTTAAAATCCTCCTTGCAAGGAGGGGAGGGGTTAGCTGAACTTACTCAAGAACACATGGCTGAGAGCCAAGATGGCGCTGGCCACGTGTTACCTGGCCACATGGTGAATCCCCCTGTGTATCCCCTTTCTCCTACCCATGATCCCTCCCACCCACCGGTTTCCACCCATAATCCTTATCACAATCCCTTTGTTCCCCCTGACATTCCACCCTGCTCCACCCCCCAGCCCTGCCTGGCCCCACCCTATGACCCTGCCCCCCGAGGCTGCAACCCTATCCACTATCCCTCCGCCCCCTGTCCCGTGGGGAGGAGGGGCGGGGAGGAAGAGAGTTACACCCTTTGCTCCTGCAGAGAGGCAGGGGGAAGGGTGCCCCAGCCCTGCCCCCCGGGAGGATGGTGCGAGTCTCCGGGGCCTGGCATGGGGTGATGTGGAACCCCGGAACCCGGCATGAGGGGGGGCCGCCCCCTGCCCGGCTCCTGCGGGGGAACAGGCACCCCGGAGCGCGGCGTGGGGGAGGGCAGAACCCCGGAACCCGAGTGGGGGGTGAGGGGCGGAGCCCCTCCCAGTTCTCACGGTCCGAGAAGCGGTCCAAGGGGCAGAGATGGGGCGGGAGTTGGGGCGGGGGCTGGAAATGGGGTGGGGGCCGGGGGTGGGGCTGGGGGCTGGGCCGAGTGGGGGGTGAGGGGCGGAGCCCCTCCCAGTTCCCACTGTCCGGGGGGCGGGCCCGGGACCGAGCAGGGAGATGAGGTTGCCTCACCACATTCTAAAGGCAGGTGTGGTTGTGCTGCTGCAATATGCCCTGATGGCCCCGGGGGACGCCCCGGGGGATGGAAGGGTGAATCCTCTCAGCCTGCTACCCCTGTAGAGCCATGTGGTGCCCCTGGGGGATGGGGGAATGCGAGCCTTCCCGTTACCCGGGCAGGACAAGCCTCTCCCCGCTGCCGGTTCAATACAACTCCCGGGAATGGGGAACAAAATGATCGTGACTCAGCTTTTTTCCCCACTGCTGCTCCAGTGACTTTTACTGGAACAAGACCACAGAATCGGCATTACAAGCCGTTCTCATACCAAGACAAAAAGGAAATTTGCAAAGTACAAAGAGAATTTGGTCGTAATAGTAAAATATTTAAAAGCATTGTTAAAACAACATTAACCTCAAATGATTTAGTTCCTACGGATATTAAAGATCTTTTTAGGTGTTTGCTTACACCATCTGAATTTGATTTATGGGAAAACACATGGAAACGATTTCTAAAAAACATACTGGTGGAATTATTAAAAACTAATAACCAAAATGCAGATTTATTAAATAATCCTATTACTTTAGAGCATTTATGTGGTGAAGGAGTATGGGAAAAACCTGAGGACCAAACTAGGGCATTGCCAAAAGCTGTGATAGATAAAATCACTACAGCTGCAGAAAAGGCTTTCACCCAGCTACCTACAGCTGACACTAAGGGCAGTTATATTAATGTAAAACAAATGCCTTCAGAAGGATTCCTGCAATTCTTAGACCGATTAAGAGAACAAGTCTCCCATCAGGTAGAAGACCCTGTGGTACAGGCAGAGTTAGTCAAGGAACTTGCTCAGAGAAATGCTAATGAATCCTGTCGTAGAATTATTTTAGGTTTACCTATGGATCCCCCTCCAACCCTTGCACAGATGTCAGCAGCCTGTGCAAGGAAAGCAGAGATGTTTTCGCAGGAAAAGAGACCTCCCTGGACCACCCCAAGACCTGTTGCTGCAGTTTCATCTGAGACAAGGAGTGAACAGATGACGTCTGACCAGCAACAGCGAATTTGTTTTCACTGCAGAAAACCGGGACATTTTGCTAAAAACTGTCCTTTAAAACAACAGAAACACATGGATACCAGCTTGCCAAAAAACTTAGATCACAGCGCTTATCCATTCAGCGCGCAGACATAAATGAAGTGGAAACGAATCTCTGTCCTTTAATAAAAAGGGGGGAGGGGGGTGAAAAACTGCAAAAATATAATTGTGAAAAACGTTTGCCTAATAAGGTCTGGCAACCACAAAAGCGATTCAGACTTGTAACTGCTAAAGCTTTTGGTTTCAGATCTGACTGCTGGGCTGTTGTTGGAGTAGATTTGCATGATAATTCACAAGACCTGGCTGGACTGGATAGTAGGTATTTTGTTATTGGAGACACAGCACACACACCACTAGAGATTGAGGTGGCTCCCATGACAATTATGGGAGACCTAACACATCTCATTCTCTTAGCTATGTGCCCCCAACCACCTTTCTATATAGACAAAGGGCAGGTAATAGCCCAGGTAATCCCTGTTCCAACAGAAGTCCCAGTAGATGACAAAGCACCGGGAGTCTACTGGGCAGAAGTAGTGGGTGAAGACAAGCCCATTATAGGGTGTAATTTAACACATAAATCAGAACATCTCCATGTAGAAGGGTTAATCGATACTGGGGCAGATGTGACCATCATACCGGAGAAGGTGTGGCCCTCACATTGGGAATTACAACCGGTGGCAGGAAAAATACAGGGTGTTGGAGGGATGAAACTGGCAAAAGTTGCTAAAGATATCGTCCAGATCGAAGGTCCGGACAGTAGAATAGCTAGTGTCCGACCTTTTGTAATTGACTACAAGTGCCCCTTGTGGGGGAGAGATACCATGTCGCAGTGGGGGGTGAAATTAACAATTCCTGAGACACCTCAGGATTTTTGATAGAGGCCACTGTAGAGAGTCCGGTCCAAAAGCTATCTTGGCTAGATAATGATCCAATTTGGGTGAACCAGTGGCCTCTCAGCAAACAAAAACTTGGGGTGCTAGAAAAATTAGTGGAAGAAGAATTGGCTAAAGGACACATAGTAGAAACAACCAGCCTTTGGAATTCCCTGGTGTTTGTAATAAAAAAGCCAGGGAAAGATAAATGGCGTCTCCTTCAAGATTTAAGAGAAATAAACAAAAAAAATACAAGACATGGGATCTCTCCAACCAGGAATGCCATCCCCAACCATGCTACCACAAGATTGGCTACTAGCAGTAGTAGATATTAAAGATTGCTTTTTTCAAATTCCCCTGCATCCAGAGGATGCACCAAGGTTTGCCTTTTCCATTCCTACAATTAACAGGGAAGCTCCAATGAAACGGTACCACTGGACAGTTCTACCTCAGGGGATGAAAGCCAGCCCCTTCATCTGCCAGTGGTATGTGGGGTCATTGCGGTCCTCAGTGCGTGCTGAAAAGAGCGAGGCCATCATTTTGCATTACATGGACGACATTTTAATATGCTGTCCCAATAACAACATACTGAATGACACCCTTGACCTAGTGGTTAAAGTTTTAACCTCTGCTGGATTCCAGTTGCAGGAAGACAAAGTTCAAAGGATTCCACCTTGGAAATACCTGGGCCTGGAAATTACTGCACGGACTGTTGTTCCACAAAAATTGGAAATTATTGGTAATCGTAAAACTCTAGCAGATCTTCATTCTCTATGCGGGTCACTAAACTGGGTCAGACCATGGCTAGGTCTCACAAATGAGGACCTGAGTCCCCTACTCAATTTATTGAAAGGGGAGAGAGAGTTACTGTCTCCCAGAGAGCTGACTCCAGAAGCAAAAACTGTAATTGAAAAGGCACAAAAGGCCTTGACAGAAATACAGGCACACCGCTTCAAACCTGAGCTGCCTTTCAAATTTATTGTCCTGGGGAAATTGCCACACCTACATGGGTTAATATTCCAATGGGCCGAGGGGCAGAGAGATGCACACTTAATCATAGAGTGGGTCTTCCTCTCCCATCAAAGACCCAAAACTATCACCAAGCCACAAGAGCTGATGGCTCAGCTGATTCAAAAGGCCAGGATAAGGCTGCGGGAACTGGCAGGTTGTGACTTTGTGTGTATTCACCTTCCGGTCAGGCTCTCTGGAGAAGGCAGAAACTCCCCTGAGAGACTGACCAAAGAGATGTTTGAGCATCTGCTGCAGAGCAATGCTAACCTCCAGTTAGCTCTGGACAGCTATAGTGGGCAAATTTCAGTTCATGCACCATCACACAAATTGTTTCATGAGGAATTCCATCTCATTCCTCCTGAGAAAAGGAGCCGAAGGCCACTCAAAGCGCTCACAGTGTTCACTGATGCATCTGGGACATCCCACAAGTCGGTGATGACTTGGAGAAATCCACAGACTCAGCTTTGGGAAGCTGATGTTGAGTTTGTAGAGGGGTCACCCCAGATAGCTGAACTAGCTGCGGTTGTGAGAGCCTTTGAGAAATTTTCTGAACCAATTCATTTGGTTACTGACTCAGCCTACGTAGCAGGAGTGGTGTCTAGAGTGGAACAGGCAGTTCTCAAGGACATTGAGAACGAACATCTCTTTAGATTGCTTTCAAAACTGATTTACTTGGTCTCGAATAGAGAACAACCTTTCTATGTGATGCATATAAGGGCGCATACCCCGTTGCCAGGTGAAATCGCTGAGGGGAACCGGAAGGCTGATTCCCTTGCTGCCCCAGCTGAAAAGGTATGTCTCCCAGATGTGTTTCAACAGGCAAAAATAAGTCACCAGCAATACCATCAAAATGTGCCAGGACTGATTTGTCAGTTCCAGCTGACACGGGATCAGGCTAAAGCCATCGTGGCTACCTGTCCCAATTGTCAGCTCCAGGCAGTGCCATCATTAGGCATTGGAGTTAATCCCCAAGGCCTTAAGATCTGTGAGGTGTGGCAAACAGATATCACTCACATTCCCAGTTTTGGTCGCCTTAAGTATGTACATGTGAGTATTGATACATACTCAGGAGCAGTGTATGCCTCTGCTCATGCAGGAGTGTCATGGAGTAGCTTTACCTTTAAGATAGCTTTGAGAGAAGGAAGTTGAAGCTGCTGGTGGCTGATGGGAGTTTTTCCTCCTGACCAATTATCAGTCATTTCCAAGAACTGACCGCAGTTCTGTCCATTAAAAAGTGAATTCAACTTGTAAACACCCCCTTAAGAAGTACAGTCAGAGCTCTCTTGCCCTCTTTGGTTTCCGGCTTCTGACAAGGTAACAAGGCTCTGTCTTAGCCTCCTCTCCCCTCCAGGCCGACAAGGCCGCAGGGAGGCGGGGCGGGGGAGAGAAGCAGAGCCGGGTAGCTGAGCTTGGTTTGTAGTTTCTGCTGCTGGACTGAAACCTGACACCATGAACTCTTGCAGCTTTCCTAAAGCTTTTAATTCTTTTACTACTTGGATAAACGTACAGATTACTCCTTTTTCTCAGAAAAGACAGAAAACGAGAGCGACAATTAACATGCAAAAAACATCATAGAACCACCAAAAACAGTGGGGGAAAGAGTTAAGTTTAAATAAGCAAGAGGGAATAAGAAGATGCTTGCCGCTGAAATCTCTTTCTGCTACAGCTATGGAGATGGACAATAGTAGTTTAAAAAGACTCCTTTAATTCATGACTAGAGTATTGGGAGGAATAGAGTATTCAAAGTGTGGACTTTAGAGAAAAGAGAGAGTGGTTGTGATACTGTGGGTTGCTGGAAATGAGTAAAGTGAAGATTTTGAGGCCTTGGGGGGGCAAGAGAAAAGCTGTTTTCCAGGAAGGCTCACAGAAACAGATGAAGAGGACTTCTACCTTTGAATACCTCATCCTTAAAATAGCATCCCTAGACTCATTGACCCATGCACACCTCGGAATGATGTGTAATGGGAGGAGTGAACTCTAAAAACTCCATAGATTGGCAGAAAGAGACTTCTGTTTCTCTACAAAGACTGATGAAAAGACTAGCAAAAATTAAGACTGTTTTTGACCACCAAGGTTCTAAAGTTTTTGTCTCTATGTTATCATGTGTACAAAAAAATGGTCAAGTAGTGAAAGATAAAAGAGTTTTCTGAAAGTTTATTCTAGTGTTCTTATTCTTGTAGTTTTTTAATAAACTGTCTTTATTCCTTTTAAGTTTTAAGCCTGTTTTGCTCTTGTTCTAATCCATATCTCACAGCAAGAAATAAGTAATTTTTTAGTCACTGATTTAAAACCACGACACCCCTGTTTCACTCTTGATAGGGCACAGCAGGCTACTTTGGGTTTTCTGGCGCTATCATCTTTTGCCTCTAGCTTGTAATGGAGTTGAGCTTTTTGACTAAAGGCAGTGCTGTAAAGCAGTGCTGGTCCCTGGGTATGTACTTCTGGTGCAAAATGCAGTGTTTTTTTGAGTGCAGTCTGGTTCTTATTGTCATGGTTTACAGCAAGACCAGTAGTTCTAACATGGGGTAGAGGGCTTGGGGTTTTTGGCAGGTCAGGGGCAAGGAAAGGCAAAGCTGGTTGGGAGGTACTGGATGCTTTGCTTTAGCTATGAAAGTCAAATTCAAAGACATTGTAAAGCCACACAAAAGGCAGCCTATAGTGTTTCTGCCAGGATTGCTTATGTTGCCCGAAGACACAACAGGGGCTTTAACCCAGAGATAAAGTCAGCTTCTGTGGCTCTTTTGTAGTCCTTTTTTGCCTATCTTGAGAAAAATTGCTTAGCTCTCTTTTGCCCCTATAGCGTGCATAATTGGACTTGGTAGCTTTACTTGAAAAGGGTCAGTTGCAGGTGGTCAAAAGAACATTAATTTGAAGCAACATGGTTGAACTGCTAGGAATTGGCTAGCTGCTTTCTTTTGGATGTTTTCTGGTCTTGTTCTTTTCCCTCCTCCCCTTCCTTCCTTCTCCCCTCTTTGTGTGTTGTTTTTTTAATTTTCCTTATTTATGAGTTTGTACTTCCTTCTCCAGCTTCTTGGGCATGTAATGATTGTTGGCAAGAAGTGTGTTGCTCACCTGGGCTGGACCAATGGATTCTGGACTACTGTGGATGAAGGGCCTGAGGGTGGGGAGCCTGTCTATCGCATACATCTACCCGTTCTGGGTGGTCATCAGTTGGGCTGGCCACCTGGCTAAGATTTTGGCACTACAGGAGTTGCTACACCTGTACAAACTGCCACTGAATGGATATTGTGTGTTGCCCATCAATCTATTTGCTGTTGATGTATAATATTTTTTTGCTGTGTGTCTGTGGAAGGTAATAAAAGCTTTGAGCAGCAGTTGCACAATAAAGATTTGTCATGGAGATATCATCTCTGTTTTGCAAGTCTTACTGAGGGGAAGTAGTTCTGCCAGTTCAAACGGTATCTTCCTGGGGTGCAATTATGTGGAATGTTTCAGCCTGTTAACAGCAGTCCACTGATAGTGATTTGCCTGATCATCTGAAGTGTGATGCTGGAAACACTTAGCAGTCTCCTGCATCTTGTGGGAAGACAGGTCTTACCTCTTTGACAGTAGTACACCAACATGCAGAAAGCTCATGTAGTCTGCAGCTAAAACTCTAGAATATAGTGTCTGTGAGGCTACAGGCATGCTTTCCAAAGGTGGTTTCAGCACAATAAGATATGTTAGAAGCACTTCCTGCTTTATGAATAGCTGTGTGATATAGTCGGTTTATATCCATTTTCTGGTGAGGGGTATGGTAGTAGAAAACAATGGGTCTGATTAGCAGCTGTGGTGCTTCCATAGCACAGTGGAATCTCTTTTGTCAATTTGAGTCAGCTGTCCTGGCTCAGTCCCCTCCCAACCTCTTGCCTACTCCCAGATTACTGGATTGTGTGGGTGGAGGTAGTTGGCATGACAGCCTCCATGCTGTCATAACAGTGCTCCACAGTAGTTGAAACAGTGATGTGTTATCAACACCCTTCTAAATACAACTGCATAGCAGAGCACTATGAGGTCTGCTATGAGGAAAGTTACCTCTGTCCCAAGCCAGACCAAAACCAAAACTACATTCCAGTGAGACAGCAAACTTCTCTTGCTTTAACAGCTATTAAAAAAGGGTGATGGGTGTGGGAAAGCCAATTGGCCCTTCATTGCCCTTGAACCCTATGTTACTGAGAAAATGTGAGGCCCCCACTGAAAGGCATCTTCATCTCTTCAGTAGTCCATAGCGATTGGGGAAGTTTGGTGACACAGGTGTGTAAGTAACCCGAGGACTTCACCTTTATTTAATCATCTCGGGGAAGAGATAGAAATTATTTACATGAAATAGATGCAAAGTGCACCGGTGCAGTATTTCCTTGTTGAATGACTGAGGTAGGTAACGTCTAAGGTTCTTGTCTGTAAACTCCTTAAGGTATCTAGAAGGTGTTCCTACTTTGAGGAGGCAAGTGAATTTTGGAGAAGCCAGGTATAGCTTATACATTCTGAGAGACTGGGTGATTGCCATAGGTTTTAGAAGTCTCTAGTGCCTGGTGGAATTCAGTTATCATCTCATAGGCAAGGTTTCCAATACTTAGCTCCAAACTGGAGAGAAACAAGCATATGAAACCCAGATCCACTTGAGAATCATTGCTTCCTAGAACAGCCCATGTGTGAAGAGACCTCAAAAGATAATCTGGTGCATGCTTTTGTAGGAAAGGAAGCCTAGATGACATTATTTAGCACCCTGTCCAATGGCATCTTGAAAGCCTTCGGCAATGGGAGCGGGTGCAACTTATGTCCATTGTCCCTTGTCTTCTCCATGTGGCTCCTTATGAAGAGAGAGCTTCTGTCCTCTGTAGCTTCCCTTTACTGGATACTGTGATGAGGTTCCCCCTAAGCCTAGGCAGGTTCCTAACAGTTTGCAACTAATTCCTTTGTCTTTGCTAGTCTTCATGCAGCCTCTCGTTGTTTTTAGATGTTCCTCCACAGCTTTCCAATTGTGCCAGCTTTCCCAAGCACAGTTATCTGACAACTTAGGACTTATTCCCTGCTTCTGTAAGTAGTCAGTGCTATTGCTTGCCATCCTGCTGACTAAACCAACTTGTTGAGAATGAGCATTTTAGGTCGCTTAAAGAATCACCGGCAAAGGTATTGGCAAAAGCAGGTTTAATATAAAGGTGAAAGCGTAGCAAAGTTCCTTGGCAAGGTTTACTCTACTACTTACCAGATGGTTAAAGCACTCAGAGAGAAAGCAAATTAAAATCTAAAATCAATCAATCTAAAACTAAAATCACCTCAAAAATTGTCTATGTTGGGGCTTGGCAGGGAGGGATGGAAGGGTATGGATAAAAAGGAATAAGGAAGACCCTTTGGTTGAGTCTTCTCCATGTTGCTTCTCGTGAAGAAGAGAGCCTCTGTCCTCCTTGTAGCTGCCTTTTGAGAGCCAGAATATTGTCATGATGTTCTCCTGAATCTTCTCTTTTTTAAGGGAGGAAAGACCCAACTCTTACAACCTTTCCTCATATTCTCCAGCCTTTTGATCATCTTCCTTGCCCTCCTTGGGGCCTTCTCCCATCTGTCTGCATCTTTTTGTTGAATTCTGGGGACCAGAACTGGACACAGTGCTCCAGGTTCTGCCTGCAGGCATGGCCTCTGTGAGAAGAGGCCAGGGTCTGCCCTATGCTGGACACAGCTACTTTCTGCCAGCTAGGCACCAGACTCCTCGAGGGCCAAAGCTGAGCAACTCAGCAAAGTTGGTGGCACCCCTGTGTAAGCATATTTAAGAAAGAGCAAAATGCTGTCTGAGGCAGGTATTTCCCTGTTGCCCTTAGATCTGGAAGGTGGCTTTGTCCTGAAGTAACTTTTTCTCCCTGTTTTTTCCCCCTGTTCTGTTGATGAGGGGCAGTGAGAGAACAGCTGGTTGCGCCCCTGGCAGCCAGCCAAGATCTGGCATCAGAAAGCCTAAAAAGCAGGTTCCTCCATGTAGAAGTAGAAGGAGGTTGGTGGTTTAGGGACTGATAGTGACCAGGGTAGGAACAGAACATTTTGGAAGAAGCAAATTCCATCAATATCTGTGGATCCAGTCACTTTGAGAGGGGGAAGATTCAATGGAAAATGCCTTCCTTCTGAGCAATAAGAGGTTCTTGTAAGAGAATGAGTTTGGTCTCTATTTTTTCTCACTTGGTAATACAAGTGGCAAAGACCTGGAACTCCTGCATACAAAGGGATGAAACTGTGCAGAGCCCATTGGGTACTGTTTGTGTGTGTGCATGTTGGAAACCCAGGCCCAGCTATAAAGAGGTCATGGCAGAAATGTGAGGTTGGTCTGGCTAAACTTGATTAAGACTGGGCCTTACATTAGGCAATGCCTTGAGGATTTGAAGGGTAAAAGGATAATGTCAGGCTGGTGATGTTGTTACTGAGCCTTTTGTTTGGAAGGATTGGGACTGAATGTTGATTTGAGTGCAGGGCATGTGAAAAACGAGGTTCATTCTCCTGGTAAAATTTAAAAGGTTTAATGAAGACAATAAGAGACACAGAAAATAAAACAAAATGTAATGGCCGGGTGTTGCCGCTGAAGATGAATAGATCACACGGACACAGGTCGAGGTGTGGTGAAGAGAAGAGAGAGTTTATTTTTCCCTCCAGGATTTATAGGCTCCTGACCACAACCAGGAATTGGATGGTCAAGATAACACTTTCTCACTGCACTGGCCATGAGAGATGTCCATCACAAGACGTGTAACAGAAAGAATGTACACATATCTATGTTTACAGTTACTGTCCTGGGAAAGTCTTTAGAAAACTATGATAGCAAGCTCAGAAGCTGAGTTTTCAGGGCGACATCTCACCCTTTTCGGTTTAATAAAAAGAAAAGAAAAAAGAAAAATGAACAAAGAAACTAGCAACATTATAAACAATCAAAAGATAAATAACAGGAAAAAATACAATACTCCATAGAATCAGAAGGCTGTAATTTCAGGGTGATATCTCACCCTTTCGTTATTATTAAAAAAAAAACAAAAACCCAAAAAACAAGAACCAGAAAAAACAACAAAACTCAAAAATAAATGACACAATTGTCCAACATCAACACCTGCTCGTGGATGGGCCATCGGGGTGAGCACGCACGTCATCTACATCTGAGTCCTCATCCGATGACTCACCCATCCGCTGACTTCCAATTTGGTCACGGTCTCCAGCCCGCTCGCCGGTCGAATGCTGCCTCTGCGGTTGTAGGTCAGGACGGACACACTTTGCAGGTACCCAGCGTACCCCAGTATCTGTGGATACACAAGCATACCCTCGCCCCGAAGCAATGAGGTCATAGGGACCCTCCCACAGCTTTGTGACAAGATTCCTCACTCTAACCTTTGCCCGAGGCTGAGGCGTCTCATCCGAAGCCCGCAAAGAAAGGTGATGGTTCAACATGACCGGGTTACTGGAGTTCTGCGGCACCGTGAGGTGATTGAGGGTATATAAAGCTTTCCCCAACCGACCATGCGGGGTCTCGCCCTGCATTCCCCGTTTCTGCTTCTGCAGAACTCGCTTCAGCGTACCGTGAGCGCCTTCTACGATAGCCTGACCTGTCGGAGAATGAGGGATACCAAACTTGTGTGACACACCCCACAACTGCAGGAACTGCCGCACCTTCTGAGAGGTGTAAGCAGGACCATTATCGTCTTCACAGCAGAAGGCACGCCCAAAACAGCAAAGGCCTGCTTCCAGTGGGCAATGACATCGCAGATTTTTTCTCCCGTGTGAGCAGAAGCCCACATGGCAGAGGAGAAAGTGTCCACACTGACATGCACATACTGAAGCCGGCCGAACTCGGCAACCTGAGTGACATCTGTCTGCCAGAGCTCCAAGGCCCGAAGGCCCCTGGGGTTTACCCCTGCCGGCAGAGGTGCAGCAAGTGCATGACAATCGTCACAAGACTCAACAATGTCATGGGCCTCAGCTGACGTCAGCTGAAACTGTTTCTGCAAAGTATGTGCATTCTGATGGAAGAATCCATGCGACGCCTTGGCCTGGCTGAGCGTATCAGGCTGAGGCGCAACCCAGGCAGGGTTAGCCAACTTGTCAGCCCTTGCGTTACCCTCTGCAATAAACCCTGGCAAATTGGTGTGACTCCTCACATGCAGAACGTAATACGGATGCACCCGGGCCTGAATGGCATTCCACAGGGCCTTCAGTAAATTAAACAAGGCAGGATTGCTGACCTCCTTCAAGACTGAATGACGCAACCGCTGGGCTATGTTGGCCACGTAGGCGGAATCCGTGACCAAATTGAAAGGTTCCTGGGAAAACTTCTAAACGCCATGACGGCAGCCCGTAATTCCACCAATTGGGCTGACCCAGTCTCACGACTCTCCAAGACTTGCCACTCAGATCCTTCCTTCCAGGTAGCAATGGCCTTTCCAGTCCTCCCTGAACCATCAGTAAAGACAGTGGGGCCTTGCACAAGCTCCTGACTATGTTTGGGCCGCAAAGAAAGTTTTGTGAAGTTTGCCACTTGCAGCAACTTATGACTGGGCAGATGGTAAGTGATGTGCCCAGAAAAATTCTCCAGAGCACTTTGCATGGAAATACTGTTTGCAAAGCTCCAATCAAAGTCCTCCCGCGGTACCAGGAGCACAATCTTTGCAGGATCTGCACCCATCAATTGTAAACACTGTTGTCGGCATTTAATTATCAAACGAGCTATCAGCTCAAACATCATTGTCGCCGTCTTCTGCGGCTGATGGGGCAGGAAAATCCATTCTAGGACATGCAAGGGATCAGACCACTCATCATTCAATTGGCCAATGATACCCGCAGGATGCAAATCTGGAGTAACAATGAACACAGCGACATCAATGGAAGGGTCAATGCGATGAACCTGACGAGCGGAAACCTCTCGCTGAACCTCCTCCAGTACCTGCTGCACCTCTGGGGTCAGTGTGCGAGGTGACTTTAAATCAGAGTCCCCTTTCAATAGACCAAGCAAGGGGGATAATTGTGCCATGGTCAGTCCCAAGTAGGGACGCAACCAAGTAACGACACCCACCAATTTCTGAACATCATTCAGTGTCTTCACCGAATGCAGAAATTGCATCTTCTGGTGTTGGACTGTCCGTTCCAAAATTTTCATCCCTAAGTACTTCCAAGGAGGTTGTTGCTGAATCTTTTCTGGAGCCACTTGCAGCCCATAAGAATGCAAAGCAGTGAGCAGCTGAGGCCGTATCCTCAGCAGCTCATCCTGGGTGGGCGCAGCCACCAAGATGTCATCCATATAATGATAAATATGAGCATCAGGAAACTGCCAGCAAACTTCAGACAGGGCTCGAGCCACATACCATTGGCAAAGGGCCGGTGAGTTTCTCATGCCTTGCGGCAAAACCCTCCATTGATATCTCTGTGCAGGCTCAGCATTATTGATAGCCAGCACTGAGAAGGCAAATTTTGGTCTGTCATCGGGATGCAAAGGAATTGTGAAGAAACAATCCTTCAGATCCACAATGAGAACGGGCCAATCAGCAGGAAGCATGGTGGGTGATGGCATTCCAACCTGCAATGCCCCCATGCTTTCCATCACGGCATTAACTTTCCGGAGGTCTTGCAGTAACCTCCATTTCCCAGACTTCTTCTTGATGCAAAAAACAGGAGTGTTCCAGGGACTGGTTGAAGGCTCCAGATGACCCTGGTCCAACTGTTCCTGCACCAATTCACGGAGGGCGACTAACTTATCTTGAGAGAGGGGCCACTGATTTTCCCAAACGGGTTTGTCCACCAACCAACGTATGGGAGGTGTAGGACAATCTGCACCCTCCAACACAGTGGCCCCTATCAAAAATCCGTCCCCATACGCACCCCCCATGCAGCCAGAACATCCCTCCCCCAGAGTGTTAACCGGGAGTCTTTCGTGACATACGGCCAGACCATGGCCATGTCCCCCTCGGGGTTCGTGACGAACACAGGCCTTCGGCTCACATAGCATTGCGCAGCTCCTGCCAGCCCCACAACTGACGTCTGCACCGGGTCCAAGGGCCATCCCGAGGGCCAGTCGGCAGACCCGATGATCGTAACATCTGCGCCAGTGTCAAGAAGCCCGCGGAGACTGACTTCCGATGGCGTCTCACCAGGGTTGGACAGGATGCAGAGCCGCTCAGGACTATCCTTGGCCGCCAAAACTGCAGTCCAGTGAACCTGAGGTGGCCCCGTGGATCCGAAGCCGCCAGTTCCCCGCTGCCGACCTTCCGCCCTGCGAATACAAGACTTAAAGGGCACAAGTTGAGCAAGTCTGGTTCCCGCAGGGATAGTAACAGGAGGGGTGAGTGTGGAAACCATGGCGTAAATCTGCCCCGTGAAGTCTGAATCAATGATTCCCAGGTGCACAATGATGCCCTGAGCAGTGGCACTAGATCTCCCCACAAGAAGAGCACTCATGCCTCCACCCACTGGGCCCGAGGCATCCAAAGGAACCCTGTGCACCCTACAAGAGTCCAAGACAACCGTGTCTGCTGTGCAGACATCAAGGCCTGCAGAGCCGGAGGTGCTGGCTACAAGCTGGCTGAGCAGACCTCCATTGGCTCCGGAGTGTGAAGAGAGACTTGTGTCTGAGCGCGTCTCCCCATCACGCTCGGCTTCTCGTTTCCCGAGCCAGTCAAAGACTTAGCATTGACATGGACTATCGCCCTGCACACATCCGCCCCATGATTGGCCCTACCACACCGGGCGCAGTAATACAGAGGAGCCGAGGCTCCCTGCGCCTTCTTCTTCTGCTTCTTGCCGGCCTGAGTGCTCCCCCGTTGTTGCTGCCCACCCGGCGGCTTCACCCAAGGTGGCCGCTGCGCAGCAGCCACAGTAGGGGTCTCTCCAACATCGACACCAGCCTCTACACAGGCTCGCGCCATCTGTGGCAGCGAAGGATCACCAGGGATCGCACTAATGACCCTCCGACATGCGGCATTACAATTAGTCTTTGCGAGAGTCTTAAGCATCATCTCCCTCGCCATACCATCCTGCACCTGCCGCTCCACAGAAGCAGTCAGCCGATTTGCAAAAGGCAGAAAAGACTTGCCATCTCGCTGGACAACAGTTGCAAAGGGCTCCTTGGGGGCGGCCAGTTCTAAGGTCCGCACCAACGCCGCCACGCCGGTCTCCTTACACTGCTCAAGTACACGAGGGTCAAGGTTAACCTGCCTATTAACATCAGCAAAGACATCCTTACCCAGCAGAACATCTGAGCCAGCCACCCGCCTGGGATCTCGCTGACCCAAGGCAGCATTCTGCAGTACCACTTGACAAGCCATCTCAGCCCATACCCCCTCAAAAATACCATACTCCACTGGCTGAAAAACAACACAGGCTATATTCCGAATGTCATAGGGTACCAGCACACCCCCCACAATGCCTCGAAGAGCCTGCATAACCTCGTTCGATCCAAGGCCATGCTTTTCAGCCGTCTCACGGAGATCTGTCAAAGCCTTCCAGGGTAACAGCTGATGAGTCTTTTGAGTCCCATCCTGAAGCACAGGAAATGCCTGGTACCCCCCTGGAGGAGCGGCCTCACTTGCCGCTCCCCGTCTCGGAGAGTGCCCCGAGACAGGATCAGGCACCTGGCTGGAAGACCGCACCACAGCATCCGGCGCCACAGCCACCGTAACACCAGTGGAGTCTGAGGAGGCATCCTCGCCGTCTAGGGGGCCGTCATCAACCTCATCAACCTTAACCCTCACAGCACCCCAAAAGGCTTTCAAACGCTTCGGCCGCACGGTCATCTGGCAGGGAGGCAAGGTCCACCGGGTAGCCGAAGAAGCCTTAGCAGCCCGGGATCCTTTCCCCTTGGGGGCCACCGGCTTCGTCCCTGCGGCATCACCACCCGAACCAATGGTAAACAGTGCGGGACCTCGATCCGCCCGGGCCGCCGGAGGCGATGGGGGGGGGCTGCCTCCAGCCGCAGGCGCCGGCGATGCCCGAGAACGCGAGGCGGGGCGAGGTGAAGCCGGCGCGGCGCGGCCCGCCTCCCACGAGGGGGGGGAACGCGGCGCCGGCTGGGGCGTGGCCCGTGGAGACACGGCACCGTCCCGTTCCGCCCCCAGGGGCTGTCCCGGGCTCGCAGGGGGAGAAACCCGCGCCCCGGAGCTGGCAGCCGGCCCAGCGTCTGCACAACGCGCCGCACCCGGCCTCACGTCGCACAAATCCGGCGCGGGAGGGACAACGCTCGGCAGCGCCCCCAGCAACATCCCGTCGGGAGCGCAAAAGCCAGGAGCCGGTACCGGCCAGCCCCCCTTTGGAGCGGCGTGCGCATGCGCTGCCGCAGAGCCTGGGCCTGCCCCATCCCCCACAGCAGGATACGACACAGCCCAGCCACAGCGGGGACAGGGGACCGTCCCTGACATCGCCCCCAGGGGCGGCGGCGCCCCCTGCTCAGGCGGCCCCCCATCGGCCTGTGCCGGGAAAGCACACCAAGGAGGCGACCCCACCCCAGCCCGACACCGCCGGGGTGCCGGATGCGGCGGAGTTACATCCCCCCGTTCTGCGGTGCCTCTGACAGCCCACCGGCCGGAATCCAACCCTGCCCCAGACCAGCGCCGCAGGGGTGCTGGGCGAGACGGGGCCTCATCCACCCACTCCGCATCACCGGGGGAGAGGGAAAACTCCGCCTCGCTGCCACAGCTGGAATCAGAGTCGCCGCTCTCATCCAGATCAGAGAGAGCGGCCACAGAACTCACAGAAGAGGGCGAGCGACTATGCAAAACACGGGCGCACTGCCGCCAAGCCCTCAGCAGCTGGACCAGCCGGGGCTCATAATCGAGCAGCAGAGCCTCGAGCAGGGAATCGCCTAAAGCATCCCAAGCCGACTTCGAAAACAGAGCCTCAACCACAGGGAAAAAACCCTCATCTCTGCCATACTCACACAATCGCTGGAACTCAGCATTCGAAACATCAATCCCTCTCTGATCCAACACCGCATACCATATCTCCATCGCCAGGCCCCCTGTAGGAGAGAGCCCAAAAAGAGCCATAGCCACAGGCTAGACAGTACCCTGTAACACACGTGCAAGACACGTAGGGGTTCACCAGATGTTGCCGCTGAAGATGAATAGATCACACGGACACAGGTCGAGGTGTGGTGAAGAGAAAGAGAGAGTTTATTTTTCCCTCCAGGATTTATAGGCTTCTGACCACGGCCAGGGATTGGATGGTCAGGATAACACTTTCTCACAGCACTGGCCATGAGAGATGTCCATCACAAGACGTGTAACAGAAAGAATGTACACATATCTATGTTTACAGTTACTGTCCTGGGAAAGTCTTTAGAAAACTATGTTAGCAAGCTCAGAAGCTGAGTTTTCAGGGCGACAGCCGGGTGCCTTGGCACTCAGCCAGGAGCTCATTTGGTGTCTTGGTAACACCCTTTATATACCATTTCTACTGCATAGAATTTATGCATATTCAAACTTTTCCAAGAACTGTTTTGCATGGCCACTCCTTGGGTCTGCCTTTTTAGAGCATGCGCATTTCTTGGCTTTGCAGTTTTAATTATTTTCTTATCATCCTTTGATTTGGGATTTGGCTCCTTCTTTCCATAGGCAGGGAATGTTGATAGCAGCCTGGGCCCCATCATCTGTTCACTGGAGGTTATCCTAACCAGTCAGGCAGTTAAAACATACTATATCGACTATTATCACTTACACCTAAGTTTTTGCTAAAAGCAGGAGAAAAAAAAAAACTACATTCACACAGCAAAGCCATTCTAACATTATACATATAACATTCTTATTAATATTTGCAAAAACACAACATCACAATATGCATTTATAACAATGACCCCCTGTCTTGGTTCTAGAAGACAGGTGTCTGCTAGGGAGAGAAGGAGCCTCCCTTGGGATGAAAGAATGTAGACCCCCTCCCTCCGAATTATTATAATTTTGAAATCAAGGGGCTTTCAGGCAGAGATCTGGGGATAGGAATAACAGTTCTTTACTAGTATAACCAGGTAAACAAACAAACAATAACTACAGCAATAACAAGAACACAGAACCAGGGACCCCGTGACAGCTTTCTCGGCTGAGACGGGATGAAGGAGAGGCTTTGTTTCACAAACCCCTTGGGCAGTCAGTCCCAGTGCTCCTGCAGGGCTCCGAGGAACAGTCGGCTGGGACAGCAGGGACGAGCTGAGATCCTGGGCTGGTGGATGAGGTGGATCAGCAGCTCCACGGCAATGCCTGGCACTGCCACACGTGCCGGCAGGACAGGGGGTGCGAGGCCACCAACAAAGAGGGGAAAAGGAGAAAAAGCAGCAGCTCCGTCTGGGTGATGGCGAAATTCCCTTCTCTCCACCGCAGCAGCTCCGCGACCCAGCACAGAACGTCCTTCCCCGAAGCCGAGGAAAAGCCAGCTAAAAACTGTCCCCACCCTCCTTTTCTGCCCCCTTCCCCCCCCCCCCCCCCCGGCCCGGCTACTCTTTGTCCTTTGTGAGCACCCCTAAGTACCGGTAGTTAGGTTGTCCCAGCACATAATGGGTAAAAATTCCCTGGGCAGGCCAGAACACAAAATAAAACAAAAAAAAAGACACCTAACCCTCAACACCCCCTCTTCTATTTTATAAATCATTTGGCTTGAGCAATAATTCTTGTTTTCTGGCTTCTATTGTTTGTTCATTTTTTTCACAAATCAATTTAGCTTCTTCAAAAGTGTCTTCCGTATTACTTTGTTTCTTTAATACCATGATTTTTTGTGCCATTCCAGATGTGTCGTTCTAATTGGGAACGGCCGGAAAGAACGACACGGACTCTCAGGGGAGTCAGAACAGGAGAGAATCTCTAGTTTATTGCTACAGCCATGTTATATAGACTAGTTCGTGGAAAGTACAGAAGGGAAACTCCCATTGGTCAGCAAAGTGCTACATTACCATCATTGGTCAGTGGGGTTCACCACCCCCCTGACCTTCTCCTGCAAGGAAAACATGGGAACAGACAAACAGCACCTGTAGGCTGTTTTCTGTCTTTGAGGATTGTTTGGAATCCTCCCATGAAATTCCCAGGCTAGCTTCTCAGACAGGGCTGGCAGGCCATGGGCCTACAGCCTGCTCCAAAGCTAGCCTCCACACAGATGTAGCCAATTTTGGGTCTATAGGCATTGTTACCACTTGCATGCCTTGGACTACGCTGGTGATTAGCTGAATTAAACAAGGGATGAGGCAAGGAAGAAATATTAAACCAGCTGTAGCACATAAGAGGAAGAAACCTAGCTTCTTCCACCATTCTATTCCCAATACGTTATCCCACCAGCTAGTGATCAACATTGATCCCTATTTTTGGACCAACACATGGCTATTTTTCTGATATTCTTGGCAATATCTAGAATGGCATCCCCATTGTCATTCATTTTCAAACAACAATCTGATGTATTAAACTTCTCACAAACACCCCCTTCTTCAACCAATATAGTCTAAAGCAAACCTATTCAGATATATTGCAGCTTTGACTTGGCATTACTGACTGACTATTAATTCCATAGCCCCAGCTGTTTCATTGTGTCATGGAGTTACTTTACCTTTAAGGAAAGTTGGAGTTGCTGGGGACTGCCTGCAGTCTTTCTCATGACCAATTATCGGTCATTGCTGAGAATTGACAGCAGTTTTAGCCATTGAAAAGTGAGATCAACTTGTGAACCCCACCTTAAAGTGTACAACCAGAACGCTGTTGTTATCTTTGTTTCCTGGCTGTGAAAGGTAGCAGAGCTTCGGCCTCTCGCTCTCTGCCCGGGCTGGGCTGGGCCTGCCGCGTCTCCCGTCTCCCAGCTGGGAGATGGGGCCTGCGGGGGCTTGCTCCGAGCTAAGCCGGGCCGGGCCGGTTCCTGGCTTGGCTGCAGGTTTTGCCGTGATGGAATTTACCAGAAAACTGTCAAGTAAAGAAGAAGAAGAGCTCTAAGCCTGCAGCAAGCAAAGACACTGACTACACTCTCTACAGCAGCTATGAGGAACTTTCTATCGCAGACAGGTCCAGCTCCTGTTCAGCAGAGATCACCGAACCATCTACAAAAGCTTGGGCAGGATTTTAACTCTTTCTTATCCAGATGAGACTTGCGGATTAATCTTTTTATCCAGAGAGAGAAAAGGAGAGTGATCAACATGAGAAGAGACTTTATAAACTACTGGTGGCAAGAAAGAAAAGAAACTTCAAGAAAGGTAGAGAATTAAGAAGATGCTTTAATTAAGCTGAAATATCTTTCTGTTAAAACTATGGGGATGGACAATGAAGTCCTGAAAAGAACTCCTTTAATTCATGATGGAGTATGGGGAGGAATAGAGTGTTCAAAGTGTAAATTTGAGTAAAAAGTAGAGTAATTATGGTATAGTGAAGTGCTGGGAGATTTGAAGCCTTGAGAGGCAATGAGAAAACTGTTTTCTAGTGAAGCTCACAGAAACAGATGAAGAATACTTTTTGCCTTTGAATAATTTATCCTTAAAAATGCTATCCCTAAACATCATGACCCATAACACATTTCAGAGTGATGTGGAATGGGAGGGGTGGGCTCTGATAACAGCAGCTCTAGGCAGCTGATATCAAGGAAACAGAAAACTATAACAAAAATAGCTTTCTTGTGAGAAACTCCATAAATTAACAGAAAGGAACTTCTGTTTCTTTACAGAAACTGATGAAAAGACTGTAGAAGGAATTTAGATTGTTTAAACCATCAAAAATTATAAAGTTTTTGTCTCTGTTGTCATGTGAACAAAGGAATGGTGGGCAGTAAGAAATGAAAAGGTTTTTCTGGAAGTTTATTCTGGTGTTCTTATTCTTGTAGTTTGTCAATAAACTTTCTTTATTCCTTTTAAGTTTTATGCCTGGTTTGCTCTTGTTTTAATCCATATCTCACAGCAAGAAATAAGTAATTCTTTTTCCCCCTTTTTGTTAATTACTGGTTTAAAACCAGAACACATTGGTTATGAATTCTGCATCTTGGAGTCTTATGACACAATTTAGCATGCAAATTGGGGTTTGATATCCTCAACTTCCATTTTGTGCCGAGGTAGCTGGCCCATATGTTTCCAATATGTGTTCAGGGGGCCATTCCTCATCTCCCTATTTTGGAAATTGTCCAATCAGTTCCCTTTTATTTCTTTTTAGGTCCTCATAGACTGGTACTCCTTATTGATCTCCATGTTGTCGTGGTAAAAGGAAAAATCCTTGTTGAATGATTCCCAGAGTACAACTCCCTTTCTACTGTGAATGGAGTCTTGGGTATGCCCTTTTACCACATATCCAAAATAAGCCGTTGTTGCCGCTGAAGATGAATAGATCACACGGACACAGGTCGAGGTGTGGTGAAGAGAAGAGAGAGTTTATTTTTCCCTCCAGGATTTATAGGCTCCTGACCACAACCAGGAATTGGATGGTCAGGATAACACTTTCTCACTGCACTGGCCATGAGAGATGTCCATCACAAGACGTGTAACAGAAAGAATGTACACATATCTATGTTTACAGTTACTGTCCTGGGAAAGTCTTTAGAAAACTATGTTAGCAAGCTCAGAAGCTGAGTTTTCAGGGCGACAAGCCGTCTGGTGCTTTCCAATAATAATTTTTCTGTTGATTTATATTTTCCCAAAATTTGGATATTTCCGGGATTTCAAAATAAGGATTTTTCCCTTTACCATTACATTGGAAGAAGAGTCTGGTTTCATTATCATACACACAATTCTTTTCTCTTGTCTTTCTCTGAGTCCAATACAGAGTTGGTTCTTCTGGGATCCATCATGTAGAAGTTCCATTGCTAACTTTATACCTTTTATAGGGAGTATTTCCCACTTCACTAAGAAATTTTTTCCCAGTGCACCAGTAGCATTCTTCCCCTATCACTGCTGAACTTAGAACCCACCCTTCTGGTTGGTTCCCCTCCCCTTATATTTCTCCGGTTCCACTTAAGGAGTTCCACCGGGCCTATGCTACTGCCTTTCCATGGCCATTCCTCCATCATCAAAGCTCCTCCACAGACCCAACAGTTCGTTATGTTAAGTTCTTTACTTATCCTCTCCCCCAATTCCACAAACAGGTTCTTTCTCAGTCTTGAGATAACTATTTCCCCGTTTAACTGCTGCTTAAGCTTTGCATACAGGTCTTGACGAGAGGTTAATACAGGGCTAGGTTGCTGTGCTGGCTTTGTCTTTTTACTTACCACTTGCAAGGAAAGAATAAAAATACTTTCCCTTAAAGTTTTCCTATAGCCCCCAGAGAGGAAGCTGCATGATAAATACCTAGGCCTGCATAGGGACAACAGCATCCTCACAAGGCAGCAACTGCAGAATCAGCCTTAGGATTAAAACCTGCCAATTCTAGCCCTCCACAACAGACCACAGACTGGTGGGGGGGGTTCCCCACAAGGTAGGAGTGGTAGAATTGGCTTCAGGACTGAAACCTGCCATTTCTGGCTTTTTACAACAAAACACACAAAAAGCAGAGGGGTGTGGTCCCCTCCAAACAGGAACCATTCAGCTCTGCACAAAACCCCATGTAGACAAATGAATTAAATCCCCAAATTAATTTACTACAATTTCCACAATTCTCTCAGAGAAAGATGCGTTCAAACTTCTGAACCTATAGAAGAAACCACAATTTTCACAACTCCTTTGAACAGTCAAAAATCCTTTTGACAATTTCCCCTCCTCTGGCATAAAAATTAAGGTGGATCGAGAGGCCCCTGTGTTTACTAGGACACACACCTCCTCTCGATCCAGACCCACCTTAAAAGTTAACAAAGGCTCCAGGGTGGTGGGTCCCTGGCACAATGGGAGTCTTTGACACCCTTAACAATTCATTTCCATTATCCTCTGGACTTCCTCTTCCTGAGGGTACAGCTGTTTTTGCGGACATGGCTGTTTCCAGTGTCCCTCTGCCCTGCAGACAGCCCACTGGTTCCTCCCCAACTGCTGTTTGGGTTGGGTCTCCCCTGCTGGGGAGAGAATGCCTCTGCCACCTCCTTGTGGCTGACCCTGTCCCCTCTGTCCCAGGGGACCCCTTGGGCCCTGCGGTTTTTCCCTCTTGGGCCAGAAAAATTCTGCCATCACCTTTGCCTTTCCTCCTTGTGCTCACTCTATTTACTACACACTGTATACCAGAGCCAGTCCCTGTCCTGCCACTGTCCAAACAGCTCCTCCCAGCTCCTGGCAGGCACCGCCGGCAGCACCACAGGCGGCCAGGGCATCCCGCAGCCTCATGGGGCCAGCGGCCACTGCCGCCCCTGCCTGGGGGTGTCGGGGTCAGGCACTGCCTGGCGCTGAGTCCCGGCAGCCCCACAGGCCCCCAGCCCGTGCTCCTGATCCCACACCTCCACACCTGGTATTTTCCTCCACCATATCTCTTCACACTCCCCTTTAACCAATTCTGTTCCAACACACCAACACGGTCTGTCCATCCCCTGTTGTCAAGACTCCTTGACTCTCCTTATTGCCCCCCCTACGCATGGATTCTCGAGATCCCTTCTCAACTCCCCTTATTGCCCCCCCCGGGCATGGAGTGTCAAGACCCCTTCTCGATTTTCCCTTATTTCCCCCTTTGGACATCTATATCCTTAATTACCTCAGGGAGAATGTGTAAACCAACTCCACATTCTTCCAAGGGATTCTTCGGAGATATTTTGGGTTCGTCATCTATTTTGCTGGGGCCCCTTCCTGGCTGTACCCTTGCAACCCTCCATGGGTGTCCTCCCAGGTTTGCTCCCTGAAGATCCCATTTTACTCACCAGTGAAGTTTTCAGTGGTCCTTCCCTGTGGACTCTTCACGGACCCCCCTGGTCCGCCACTCGTCTGTCTCCTGGACAGTCTCGGGAACCCAATCGATCGCCCGGTGCCGGCGGCCACCAAGGGGAGCTGATCACCGAAACTGGGTGAGGCGCGCCTTCAGCTCCACTCGCTGCCAGCCGGCCCAGACAGTGGAAATATCCCAGATAAGAGTCCCTATTTTGTCAGGAAAATTAATCCACAAACACCAGAGGTTTATGTCCAAAAAGGAGACAGAGGAGTCCTGTTACTTTATTCGAATAAAGGGAGAGGCCATGGGCCATTCTCTGGGATCTCTCAAATTTTTGGAGGGCGCAGCCTTCTTTTTATCCTAATTTCCCGGCCACATGTCCCTCTCTCTTTCCCCATAGGCTGAGGTACTTGAGAGGTACAGACTTCCCAGAATGCCTAATACCTAAGATTCCCCTCTAATGTGTAACCCCCCCTTAATTCTTAACTCTTGTGGAATTTATAGTGCTTCTCCAGTGTCCCTTTCATCTTTCACTCAATCAGTGGAATCCATCCCATTGTTTCTGTTATCTCTCAGTGATAGTTTCATCTTATCAGCAGACCCACAGCTTGTTTCTAAAGACAAACCCACCATTCCTCTCTCTTTTTATCCTAATTTCCCAGCTGCATTTCCTTCTCTTTCCCCGTTGGCTGAGGTACTTGGGAGGTACAGACTTCCTAATACCTAAGATTCCCCTCTAATGTATAACCCTCCCTTTTCATTTTTAATTTTTATGGAATTTATGGTGTTTCCCCATTTTTTCTTTCATCTTTTAATATCCAATTTCATTTATCAGCAAACCTACATTTTGTTTGTAAAGGCAAATATCTTTTTTCCATTCATCAATCAGTGGAATCCTTCCCAATGTTTCTTTTATCTCTCAGTACTAGTTTTATCTACCAATGTTGTAGTGCATTAAGAAATATGGTATAATCCTGAGATATACCCCTTGAGCTGCAGAGTGTTAGTTCCTTCCCCTGACAACTCCTTCCTAGTTTTGCCCTATTGGTTGTAACATATAACTCTTCCCCCTTCTCCCTCACTTCAAAAGGCATCGCGGGATCAGACTCTTCCTCTTTTCTGCACTGGATTTCCCCGAATAAAGCTGGGACACTGTCCCAAGAAAAAAAGAGCCTCGTTTTATTCCTTTAGTTCTCGCTATTAGTATCTTCCCCTCTCTCTGGGCAGCGGCTGGGCGAACTGTGGTTGCAGGGAGGCTGGGGAACATATAAAATATCATACCAGCAGACCCAGAGCTTGTTTGTAAAGACAAATCTGTCATTCCTCTGACTCCCAGTGCATGTTGTCTGCAGCACAGACGGAGCAGGAGAGACTCTCCTTTGCTTTTAGTTAGATTTTTTTTTAATCTAGCTGAGGCCAAGAAGTCCCCCGGACTGTGGCTTTTCTTTTTCTTGGAACTGATCAGCCCTTCTCTGGAGCAAAAATACAGAAAAACACCAAGAACTCATGGCTGTGGCCCACTGGGGCCTGGGCCTCTGCACTTTCCAGGGCAGGAGTGTTATAAATGCAAAGGCAAATTCGTGATACGAATAAAAAGAGAAATTTATTAATAAACAACAAAGAGAAACAACGATAAAAAACCACAATAAAATGGTCAGCACAGCGCTGGGTGGACAGGGTCTACACCAAAGGTATAGGATTCCCAAATCCACGCTTGAGGGCTCCCAAGCCTCGGTTTTTATAGGGATTTTATGTTCTTAGGCGAAAATTCCAAGCAGGTTCCATTCACCAAGTGTCCCTGATTGTCCAGTGAATGGATTTCCTGGCATGGAATAATGGAGTTAACTAGTGTCCGGACAGAATCTCCTCATATGTAAAGGAGATTCTGTATGTATTTCAACTTGTGTCATCAGAGCAGAGTAGTGGAATCCGGGCCGGTGCCGATGGATATCTCGGCCGTGCTTTCCCCTTTGTCCTTCTTGATTGCTTTTCCAACACTGGTTTGACAGGTGGGGTGTTCAGGTCTGGCGATGCCTATCTTTTTGGAGCTTGTCTTTTTGTCAACTTGATTGTTCCCCACAGAAATCTGCAGGGCGTTGTTCAGGTCCGGAGGTAGATATCTTCTCCGAGCCAGCTCCATTGTTGTTTTGATGGTCCTCATCCTGTCTATTTGTCCGAGTTGATGGGCCTGCCTGAGTTCGTTATCTGAGTGTTGGTTGCAATCTGTTGCTTTCCAGAGGGGATCCCGACCAGACCCGGAGAGGGGTTTTTTTACATTTCATATTTTTTCATCATTACAAACACATATGTCTTATTTATATCTTTCCGAATTTTTAATTCATACAATAATTTATTACAGGAGGGACTGATAAGAGACTGTGAGCTGAGCTACACCCTCATAAGGACTGCCTCTGAATTTGCCATCTCTTCAGAGCAACGAGAGGCTCCACTGTTTAATATTATTCATTTTTTCATGTTTGTGAGTACTTTGCTTGTTTAATAAGCAGGTTTTTTCCCAATTTTCTCGAAGGAGATTTACTTCCCAAACCAGTTAGGGAAGGGGCAGCTTGAATTTGCTTTCTAGAGGAGACCACTTCAAAAGTTGCCTCCCAAAATTTATCCTAAGTCAGGAGAAGGATTCAGGGCCCCCTCACTCAGGAACAATTGGTGGAATAGTGTAATAATTGTTGGTTGAATGTTGGAGGATAGGATTTCCCCCTTTTTACTTTCTTTTAGCTCAGGGAATTTACTCCCATTTGTTGCCTAAGAGATGGGAATGACAGATACTTAAGAGAGACAAAAGATGTAGCCAAGGAGGAGGGGGAAAAGTGCAGTTTGTTACCTCTCTGAGGTGGGGGGGTTTCTATTGGGAAGGGCAAAGATACCATGAGATTTTGACTGGGAGGTGAGGGGCTGCACTCGGCTCCTTTGTCTCTCTCTCTCAGGACTAGAGAGGGGACAGTGCTGCTGTTGCTGTTCTGTCCTTTATTGTTTCTCCTACCATGAGTGAGGCTTTGCTCGTAAGAGTGGCTGTTGAACTGGGACCTTATCAACACCCAATCTCACTCGAAAGGACCCTCAGCATCTACTCAGGTGCCTCAGGTGGAAACCTGGGACCCCAACCCCTGACGCCCTGCGGAGGGACCGTCTCCCGACTGTTTGCAGGAGCCCAGCTGCCGCTGCCCAGCCCCACTGTTTTCTGCCTCTGCTTCGGGCTTTTGCTACACTTTAACCCGACATCCTGTGTCCATCCAACCCCTGCAGCTCCTGCTACGGCTGCAGACTTCTTGCTGCATTTTGTTTGCCACCCTGGGGTCTACTCACCTCTGCTGTTCCAGCTTGCTGCTCTGAGCTTCCTTCTACAGTCCATTTCACCATCCAGAGTGGCACCGGGACCAGCTGCCCCATTTGTGAGTTTGCGAATGACGGCCCTTTTCTATCTCTTCCGCCAGCTGAGTCACCATTACCCACATGGAGAGAGGTGGCTGAGCTCGCGCCACAGCACCCCTTGTAGCCGCGGGGGAATCCTCGATCATCTCACTTGCCCTGCCTGGCCAGGAGCCAACAGCACCCCTGCCAGCTGTGGCCATGAGTACACCAAAGGGGAAAGTGCTTGATGGCTGAGAGAAGTCTGTTATTTTTTGTTGGTTTGTTGTTTTTTTGGTTTTTTTTTTGTCAAGATGAAAACGTCTTTTGATGGACATTTCGCATGACCAGTGTGATTGAGAAGGTGGTAATTATCCAATCCCTGGTCATTGTCGAGAATCTATAAATACTGGAGTCAGAGACTAAAGTGACGGGGTTTTGTTCTGACACTAAGAGTGGTCATGTGAACCATTTCATGTCCTTTAGCGACAGGCTCTGAAGATGGACATGCTGCTGGCCAAGGCTGGGCCAATTAAAGATGTGTTGGCATATGAATGTGAGACTCACAAGGTGAGAGCAAAATAAATCTGTTTATTGCAGAGTTAAAACAGTACTTATACACTTAGTGTGAGAATCTCTGTTCAGTCCTTCACATGCAACCCAGTTGCAAGCCTGTAATAAATCTGTTGGCCTGACAGTTTTTTAGTTTCCTCAAGGTTTGCAGGCTTTGAAGAAAGAGGACACCTTTCCTGTTCTCAGATAGTGTGTAATATACTTTCTCTTGTGCTTCCCAGGAATTTTCTGTAGTGTCAGACTTGCTTCTTTCTCACATCTCCCCCTTTTTTCTGTTTGGGTTGGGATCATAGATAAGGCTAAGGTAACCATGACTTGTTTTTGCATGCTTTTAACAGCTCTGCTTATGTTAAAAAGGACAAAACAGAAAATTAAAAAGGATATAATTGCCAGACAACTCAGTCCAATGAAAACCCAAACTCGTAAATTTATCCCAGAAAACAAATTTTTTGGATTTAGTCAAGAAAGATCAATTTTTAGATCTGTCAACACCTTCTGTTCCTCTAGAGTTTGTAAAGTTCTGAGTTGATATTTTAATTGAGTGTGATTGTATATTCTGTTGTAAGGATTTATCAAAGGTTCTTTGGAGGTGGTTATTACCTGTCTCCCAATTGTGTTCTGTGTCATTCCAGAGAAGAGGAGTGACACAAAGAATTATGGATATGTTCCAAATCACAGTGCAGGGATAGACAAGTTTTTTGGGCCTCAACTCTCTTGCCTACACATGTAAGAGCACTTTCCAAAGCATCTAATCTAGCCATTATTGCTTTATCAATGTTTTCTTGTGTTTGTAATTATTTTGTGATATTAGTTAAAGCCTGTCCCACAGTATGGGCAGTTTGAATGGAATGAATTAAGGCAGTGACAGCCACGGAGGCTGTGGTTAATGTTATTATGGCAGAAACAACAGCAAAGATTAACCAACCCAGAAATTTGTGAACTCATTTCTTACTCCTTTGGATTTCCTCTTGGACTATTCAAGCCGATTGTGAGAGACTATCCTGTCCTTCCCAAGCCCCAGTCAGACTTACAGGTACCCAAATTTCAGATCTTCTTTTAAATGGAAGAAGGACAGAACAGTTACACATATCTCCAAAGGTTATACATGATTTGATAACAAATAAATCAGTGGATAAAAAATACAAACCATTTCTATAACTGATCGAGAAAACATTAAAGCAAAAACATACGGGTGTGAAGTACAAGTCATTAGTAATTGTTCCTCTAGCAGTGTTTAATTAACAATTATAGCATTCTTATCTAATTTTACTTGGCATATCCTATTGCCAAAAGCAGGTAACAATATTTCCCACAAATGTTTGTGTACACAGAACTGATTATTACCTAAATAATATTTAATTAATGATCCGGACATCCCACCATCATGACAAACAATACTGTGGTTTGCCTTTTGGGACAGGAAAATGGTTGCATTGGTCTCACTTTATTTAAAGCTACCATATGGTCCCCAATCAATTGCCCTCCCATACTGTAAGAATTGTTGTGGTTGTTGTCCTATACATGATGACCATTCCAAACGCCGTATATTGGAGATGGGTGTAAAATGACATTTGGAGAAATAAGGTGGAGTGTCATCCACAGATTTGTTGGAGGTAGACAGAATGGCTGGCAATGTAATAGCAGACAATTTTTTTGCATCCCCTGAGTGTACATATATTAAATGCAATTGCATAGAAAAGTTAGCCCAAGGTAAAGAGGTACTTGTTCGATTCCATGTTAAGCATATAGGCGTGTCCTGGGTAGATTATGATGTTAAATTGTATCCCCATTAGTCCACCTAATCCAGACACAGGTTTTGTATTCTTAAAATTTCATCTAAGAGTAAAAGTGAGTGGAAAAGAAGCACCGAGTCTGTTATCAGAGACTGTACTTGCTCCCCCCGCATCGGGAGTTTTGACTACAGCACAGACAGACAACAAGACACAGATCGCCTTGGCTTTCCAAGTAGCCGAAGCAGCGAGGTCTTCCTGGACTGTTTTCTTTCCCTTTTCCTTGAACGGATCGAACCTACTCTGGACTGGGGACTCGGGGGAGCACCGGGAGCTTGCACCCGTGGATTACCGGGAGCCCAGCCTGGGCAGTGGCATTTTCCAGCACCAGAGGGACTGATAACAGAGCGAACACCCACAGGAAAGAGACCCTCTGAATTTTGTCATCTCTCCTGAACGGCGAGAGGTTTTGTAATTTGATATCATTCATTTTTGTGCTGGGTAGTGCTGTGCCTGTGAAATAAACAGGTTTTTTCCACTTCTCTCAGAGAAATCTCTTCCCGAACCGGTTGGGGGGTGGGAGGAAAGGGCCACGTGGGTTTGCTTCCCGGGGGAAGCCCCAATGGAGGTTTTCTCCCAAATTTGCCCTAAACCAGGTCAAGGCGGTAAATCAGTAATAAAATTTTGATAATACTATATGTATCTACAGTATCCTGATCCAGGGGTGTGACAGCTATAGCTGGTCTATAAGCTGCACAGATAATTTGGCTTAACAGATGCCAGCTCAACCAGCCTAGCTCGTTAAGAGAAACAAGTCCCCGGACACGGTAACAATAGGTCAGATTCAAACCCAAACATGGGATTTCAGCCAATTCCTTTGGAGCATGGATGCACCCATATCATTGGCCAGTGAACTGGGTGGAGTCGAGACCTTTGACCAGTCGTCTGTAAGCGTGGGAAAATTGAAAGCTCTATAAAAGAAGTCGCCCAACAATAAAATTTGGCTGTTACTGCATGATCTCAGTGTGTTTATGCCGCATCTTTGTCTCTGACATCTGGTAACCACCGACGCGATTATAACAGCTGCCGCGGTATTGCGGGGAGACAGGGCAGCAGAATTTACTATGGGTAGCCGGTAGGGCCGCGGAGAGTGGTGGATCTTGCCGTGGACAGTGGAATTGCTGTGGAGTCCTGGTAGACCAGCAGATATTGCTGCAGGCAGCGGAGAGTGCTGCAGAAGGAGGCAGAGTGTGCCATGTGGGTCCGGACCCTCCCCTCCCCTCTTTTTATAAAAAGAAGATGCTGCTGGTATGGGAGCATGGGCGTCCACACCAGAAGACCCCATTCTGAAGGCATGGACTTTCTTTCTGAAAAAGAGAGGGATCAGATACAGCAAGCGGCCTCTACTAGCCCTGCTGACATGGTGCGAGGGCCACGATTTGGATGTGTCTGAAGGGACCGCCCTAGACTTAAAAACTTGGGAGCGAGCTGGACAATATATACTTGCCGCAGCTTCCATTGGCGACGATACAGCCATCAATGTTATAAAGCCATGGAAGATTGTCCTGGACTTACTAAAACAACTAAAAAATAAGTGGGACGTGAGGACAGCAGAGGGGATGCAGCGGGCATCGCCAGCCGAGGAGCACGGTAAAAACGGCAAAGGGTGAGGTGGCGGGAAGTACAGATGTTGCACCAGGAGCACGGAAGAGAAGGATGGGTGGAGCGGCCACTCCGTGCTCCATCGCCCCTTGTTTTGCCATGCCAGCAGAAATCCCTGCTGTTCCATGACTTGCCGTTTTTCTGTTCTCTGACACTTCGGCTGAGATAGCCGAAACCACGACTGTCCTCCGCAAGATGTCTGGTTGCTGCGGAGTTGCCCCTGGCTGCTGCCAGGCAGCGCTCGCCCGCCGCAAGATGGCTAAGTGCTGTGGACCGCCTGGCTGCCGCCGCAAAGAAACACCTGCTGCTGGCCCTTGCCACTGCCAAGCAGCGCCTGCCACTGAGCCGCACTCTGTGATCCCCTCCGACTGTGATAGCTCTGTCACTGCACCGCAGGGACACACGGCTCCTACAGAGACAGAGCTCCCTGCAGCTGTCCCAACTGCCTCTGCGTGGCGATCCAATCAGTGCGCGCTAGGACCACACGCACCCCTTGCCAACACAGATGCGCCCGGACCGCCTCCTTCCGGAGCCCATTGGTCCAGCTCTGAGACTGTATCTCCGACCCCGCCTTCGTGGGGCGTGTCTGCGCCTTTGACCCAGCCTTCAGGGGCAGGTCGGGGAGAAGCGTCACCAGGAGCTCCCAGAGACGTAACAGCCGGAAGCGGTGCCGCTGTTCTGAGTGCCCTGCAGCTGCCGGAGCTGGACCTACCCCTAGATTATATACCAGCAAGGGACACAAATGAAACCCGCAGAGCCAGCGACATCGTCCCTCTGCGGAACACCACGAGTTTTCCCTAGATTATATACTGAAGCAATAAAATCGTTGACAAAGGACTCTCTAACTATTTAAAGTTAGGGAGGGTATGTTTATTAGTATTATGGCCGGGCGACACGCCGGAGTTGTCTCCCAAAGATGTGTGCGCCCCCCACTACCCCTTATTCTCTATTCCCCAAAGTATTACATATGCCTAAGGTTACACAGTACGCCTATACATATTCATTGCCAGACTCCACCTGCTCTTGTGTCATATGGTAATGAATTCCATGCCTCTCTAGGCATGCTCAGTTCTTTTAAAATGGGTCTGGAGTCTTTTTAATGAAATCTTTCTTTTCCTTGGGCTTGAACTTTTTGACTGTGTCCTGTTGACAGCTCTCCTGGTTCTTTTGTACACAGTCCAGATCCCTTGCTTGCAGGTGTAGACATGGTTCTTTTCTCTTCCACAATACTCCATCCTTCTTGTCTTCTTCTACAAATACAACTTAAGACAAGTGGAATGATATATATCCTTGGGCTATTCATTTCATTTTGGCAATCGTTGACTACATTTTTTCTACAAGCAAAAGATTTGTACCCTTGTTTTTAACTAACTACACCTAGTACTCATTAACTACCTATATTGCTCCTACCTTAAATTTTCATATGTTTCTTTTACTTTAAATTTTTTAAGTTGCTTCTATTCTAGTTAAAATCTTAATTTCCTAATTTTCTTAACTCAGTACTGGCAAGGGATGCAAGGGATCTCAGCAGAGAAAGCCAGAGCCATCATCCCTCTGCAGAACTTCGCAATATCGCAGCTGTGGCTTTGTTGCTGACAACCCTGCCCGATCCTGTGAGTGTCTGGCCAAAGGTAAAGTAAGTGCCTATTGCAAGCGGGGACTACGAAGAGGCAGAACTAATTGATGTGTCCATGTCGAGGAGTTGGGAGCCTGAGGATGGGACAGTTGCCATTTATCCAGTAATGAGGCAACGGAACTACTCCTGACAAGTATACTCCTTTTCAGTGGTCAGTTCTCTCTGAACTGCGTCAGCTTGTGGCCAAGCATGGTTTGGGTTCTACTGCCATTGTTAATATGCTACGATTCCTAACCACCAAAGAAATAACTGCCTTTGATATAAAGCAACTGGCAAAATTAATGTTTACAACCATCCAATAAATGGTATTCAAATCTGCATGGGAAAACAGCACTGAAAAACAGGAGTTAAAAAATCTAAAGGTTCCATGAGAGGACCCATGTTATGAGGCAGGGGTCACTCAGCTATTAGGACCACCACCAGTGGGGGATCCACGACTCCAAGCCAGGCTGCATCCATTAATACTGGCGCAGGTGAAGGAATTGGGACTACAGGCACTGTTTAAAGTAACTAACATGGCAAACCTGACCCAAACATATTCCAAAATCAGACAAGGAGTTAAGGAACCATATCTACAGTTTATAGAGAGATTACAAGATGCTATGGAAAAACAAATTGTTGAGGTCAGAAATCATCTAATTTTACAACTGGCAAAGGACAATGCCAATGAGGACTGCCAAAAGGTCATAGAACTGCTACCTAATGAAAATCCATCACTAAATGAATTGATAAATGTCTCTGCTAAGGTTGGATCTAATTCCCATAACATGACCATGCTAGCAGATTCCATAGCAGCTGCTGTAAAGGTAACACCTCAGTGCTACAGGTGTGGACAACAAGGCCACCTGAGAGCAAACTGTCCCCATGTTGGGCCATAAATAACAAGGGATGGGACCACTGTGCTATTTAGATGATTTATTGCCCAAATAAGTCAGATATCAGTCTTGAAGGTGTGAGATTTTGAGAGAAACAAGTCAGCCATAGCTCAAAGGTAGTCACAAGTTTCATCTTCACACAGTAATATATAACATTTTGGTCCAATAGACAGTTGACATGGAGTTTGTTTTTTAATTACTAACCTATCAGTTTTGCTAAGTTTTGCTGCACTCTGTCTGATCTTCATCCAATGAACTGTTAGATCATGTACACACATACATCTCTATTATAACTTCTAAATCCTTAGCCTACTCTATAAATTACACTATTACAACTTAAAACCTTTCACCATCTCACCCAATACAGTTTCTTATTTACTTAAAGCATATTCTTACTTGCAATTATAGGAACATGAGTTTACAACGCCTCCACTCAGTGTCTCTGTACTTTTATCATTACATTAACCCAAGCTTCTCGCAAGGCTATAAATCAAACCCTTCAGCATCTGTGGAAGTTTCTATTTTTCCATTTCCCACAGGAAAGTCTACTCCAATGGGGACATGTCAAGGACAAAGAAATATGATCATTAATTGTAATTGACGTGGGAAACCTGGTCACATGGCCAGGCAGTACAAATACAAAGTCTATACTAATAAACAGTCTTTTAAAGAATCTTTTAAGAACCAGGGAAATGGACAACCCAGCACAAGGGGGAGACACGTGAAGAAACAAGCATCTCCTCACCTTCCTGTGTAAGCATTTGTGACCAGCTCACAGGAAGGACTTGAGGAACAGCTGGAATGGATGTGTCCACCTCCATTGCAGTAACCATAAGTACCTCAAAGGTACATAAGATCCCTCTCAAGGCTCGGGGGCCTATCGGGAGAGGATTGATGCAGTGTTGATTGGAAGGCCCAGAACCACAATGCAAGGTATCTATGTGCACCTTGGTGTTATTGATGCAGATTTTACCAGACAAATACACTCAATGGTTTCAACCCCTACTCCACCCGTGACTATCCCTGAAAGAACCAGAATTTCCCAGCTTATCCCTTTTGTGTCCCAAATGCAGATCCCAAGGTGCGAGGAGACCAAGGCTTTGGGTTGACTGGAGAACCTCAGGTACTTTGGACCCAGGTCATGGGTGATAAGAAACTCAATATGGTGTGTACTATCACAATGCCTTGATCAAGGCCCTCACAAATAAAGTTCAGTGGGATGGTTGACACAGGGGCAAATGTCACCATCATATCTGCCAACACTTGGCCTACATCATGGCCCACCATGCCTGCAGGATCTGCTGTTGCTGGCCTTGGAAGGACCACACAGAGCTGTTTGAGCAGCAAACCTGTGTTGGTAAAAAATCCTGAGGGTCAAATAGTTACAATTCGGCCATACGACACTGCTGCACCACTGAACCTGTGGGGGAGTGTCGTGTTTTTAAAGCAGTAACTAAAAAAAATCACTAGAAAACTTACTTATTTCTTGCTGTGAGATATGGATTAGAACAAGAGCAAAACAGGCTCAAAACTTAAAAAGAATAAAGAAAGTTTATTAACAAAAAACATAAGAATAAGAAAACCAGAATAAAACTTCTAGAAAACCCTTTTCTCCCCCACTACTCAACCATTTCCTTGTTCACATGACAACATAGAGACAAAAAACTTTGGTGTTTAAAACAGTCCCAATTCTTGCTAGAGTCTTCTTATCAGTTTTTGTAGAGAAACAGAAGTCTTCTGCTAATCTATGGAGTTTCTCACAAGAAAACGAATTTTCTTCATAGCTTTCTATTTCTCTGATGCCAGATGCCCGAAAATCTGTTATCAGTTGTCTCCTCCCATTTCACATCGCTCTGAGGTATGTTATGGGTCAAATGAGTCTAAGGATGTCATTTTTAAGGATGAGTTATTCAAAGGCAAAAGTTCTTTTCACCTGTCTCTGTGAGCCTCTCTGGAAACAGTTTTTTCTTTGCTTCTACAAAACCACAAATCTTCAACTATTACTTCTCCCCTTCTGTTCCAGCACCTCACTGTATCACAACTACTTCACTTTTTGCTCAAAATCCACACTTTGAACTACTCTATTCCTCCCAATATACTCTGTCATGAATTAAATGAGTTTTTTCAGAACACTATTGTCCATCTCCATAGCTTTAACAGAAAAATATTTCAACTCATTAAAGCATCTTCTTATTCTCTACCTTTTCTGAAGCTTAATTCTTTTCTTTACTGTCTCTGATGGTTTATAAAGTCTCTTTACATGTTGATTACTCTCTCTTTCTCTCTCTGGAAAAAAAAAAAAGGATTAATCTGCAAGTCTCATCTGGGTAATGAAAAGGTTAAAATCTTTCCCAGGTTTTGTAGATGGTTCTGTGATCTCTGCCGGAGCAGTGGCTGGAGTTGTCTGCGATGGAAGATTCTTCATGGCTGCTCTGGAGAGTGTGGTCACTGTCTCAGCCTGCCGCAGGTTAAGAGCTCTTTTTTCTTTCTTTACTCAACAGTCTCTGGTGAATTCTGTCACGGCAAAAACTGCAGCCGAGCCAGGGACAGGCCTGGCCCGGCCAGAGCCTGGGGGGAAGCCCCGCAAGCCCCATCTCCCGGCCGGGAGCCGTGGCAGGTTCAGCCCAGCCCCTGCCCGGGCCGCATGGCCTGGGTAGGGGACGGGAGGCCAGCTAAAGCTCTGTTACCTTTCACAGCCAGGAAACAAAGAGACAAAGAAATTCCCAGGCTTAGGTCTTAAGGTGGTGTTCACAGGTTGATCTCACTTTTCAATGGTCAAAACTGCTGTCAGTTCTTAGAAATGGCCAGCTGTTGGCCGGGAGAAAAACTCTCACCAGCTTCCAGCAGTTTTAACTTCTTTAGGTGTTTCTCTTTGTTTTCTTAAATGCCAATCTATTACAGGGAGGGATGTTCTGTCTGCATGGGGAGTACGGGTGGGAACGAATTTTTAACAGGAACCACTGTATTAAAGGGTGTACGGTATCCCACACCAGCTCTGAAATGGCTCACTACTCAGCCTGTGTGGGTACCACAGTGGTCCCTTGGGAAAGAGAAGCTAGATGACCTAAAATCATTAGTACAAGAACAGCTAGCTCAAGGACATATAGGGCCAACTATGAGCCCTTGGAACAGCCCAGTATTTGTTATAAAAAGGAAATCTGGGAAATAGAGGTTGCCCCATGACCTAAGAAAATCAATTCTGTGGTGGAGAACATGGGCACTTTGCAAGCTGGTATGCCATCAACTACGATTCCTGCCTCCTGGGACATTCTGATTATGGACTTGAAAGACTGTTTTTACTATTCCATTATACCCAGATGATACCTCAACGTTTGCTTTTACAGTGTCTTCTGTTAATAATGCAGCACCAGTGGAATGTTATCAATGGCATGTTTTGCCACAGGGGATGAAAAACAGCCCCACAATTGGTCAATGGTATGTTGCACAGGCACTCTCATCAGTGAGAGAACAATTTCCAGGGGTGTACTGTTATCACTACACGGATGATATTTTGATTGCAACCCAAACCAAAAAAGAACTCACAGATTCAGCCAAGCCTGCTGCAAGCATTAAAAACATTTGGGCTGCAGGTAGCACCAGAGAAGATGCAGCAGCAAGCACCCTGGAAATACTTGGGACTCAAAATAATGAACCAGAATATACAGCCACAAATAATTCAGTTTTCAACCACAATTCAGACTCTAAATGATGCACAAAAACTTTTGGGTACCATCAACTGGGTCAGACCTTATTTAGGATTAACCAACTCACACTTATATGACCTCCTAAAAGGTGATCCTGAGTTAACTACCCCTAGAAAATTAACCCCAGAGGCAAAAGCCGCTTTTGAAACAGTAGAACAAGCTATCACAAACAGACAAGTCCACCAGATATGCCCAGAGGTTTGTATCACTGTATTTGTTCTCATTGTTAATTTTTACCCTACTGGTATTATTATACAGTGGGATACACACTGGCCTGGTCCTTTGCACATCCTAGAGTGGATGTTTTTACGTCATCAACCAAAAAAGACAGTGCCCACTGTCTTTGAGCTAATTGCACAATTAATTATCAAATGCCATCACAGGTGTTTTCAACTGAATGCTAGATATCCTTCAAAAATTATTATACCTGTGACACAAGGAACAGTTCAAATGGTGTTTTGCCAACAGTACAGCCATGCAAAGTGCCTTGCAAAACTTAACAGGACAAATCACTTATAATTTACCAAGCCATAGATTACTAAAGTTAAGTGGTGAAACTGCACTGTCTCTTAAACCTTTGAATAGCCAAACACCCTTAAAAGGTGTTACAGTGTTTACTGATGGCTCTGGGAACACATGGAAAGAGGAAGGTGAGTGGCAAACATTGGAGGGTTATGAGAATGGATCACCTCAATTGGTGGAGCTATGTGTTGTAGCTATGGCTTTCCAACATTTTCCCTACACTCCTCTAAATGTTGTAACTGACTGCCTATGTTGCTGTTATCACACTAAGATTAGATCCAGCACTACTAAAGGAAATTGACAATGCAAAACTATTTAACTTGCTAAAAATTCAGTGCCATACTCTCCAAGCCAGAACTTGACCTTATTACATATTATAGATCAGGAGTCACACAAATTTACCGGGTTTCATCACAGAGGGCAACACTAGAGCAGATATGCTAGCTAGCCCTGCTTGGACAGCACCATAGCCAGATATGCTGGCACAAGCAAAGGCATCACCTGATTTTTTCCATCAAGGTGTTTGTGCTGTACAGTGACAATTTCAATTGTCAAACACAGAGGCTCATAATATAGTTAACACCTATACTGACTGCCAAGGCCAAACAGCACCACTGCAGATGGGGGTAAACCCTCGTGGACTATGTGCTTTACAAATCTGGAAAACCAATGTCACACACATCCCTGAGTTTGGCTGTTTAAAATATACACGACTCGATACCTTTTCATCAGCAATATGGTCTACAATACACACAGGAGAAAAAGGTCTGAATGCCATTGCACATTGACAATCAGCTTTTGCGGCTTTGGGCATCCCTCTGAAATGCAGAACATATATTGTTGCCTTGAAACTAGAGCTGATTGATTAGAATATTGTTTACTTTCCTTTTTGATTGTTAGAATATTGTTCGTTTTTCTTTTTACTTTTTCTTTTTTTTAAAGGAAAAAGGGTGAGATGTTGCCCTGAAAATTTAGCCTTCTGATAATGTTTTCATAGTTTTAGTTACTTTCCCCTGAAAGCCTGTAAACATAAGTTGTTTATCACATTCCTTCTAAGAAACGTCTTTTGATGGATGTTTCGCATGACCAGTGTGCTTGGGAAGGTGGTAACTTAATTATCTAATCCTTGGTCATTGTCGAGAATCTATAAATACTGGAGTCAGAGAATAAAGTGACGGGATTTTGTTCTGACACTGAGAGTGGTCATGTGAATCATTTTGTGTCCTTTAGCAATAATATATGGTTTTGAAAATTCAGAATTTTAGAAGCCTATAATATGCTTAAGCAGGTGTATGATGGTTTGGCATTTAAGAAAAAAAAAAAGTAGAAAACATGGAAGTTAGGGCTCTGAGAGAAGCTTCTGGAGCCTGCTGGGAGTTTCTTCTCTGCTTGAGACCTGGCCAAGAGCTGGACAGTTCTGAGAATTGACAGTGTTGTTCACCATAGAGAAGTGAGATCAACCCTGTGAATACCACCTTTTAAACCAGCTTTGAAAGGTAACAGAACTCCATCTGGCTCCAGTTCTCCCCCTCCCACCCCCAGGCCCGGTGGGAGCTGGGCTTGGCTTGCCGTGGCTCCCAGATGTGGGATGGATCCTGTGGGGTATTTCCCCTGGGCTGGGGCCGGACTCTGCTGCAGCCCCCCGTGAAGCCTTCCGGGTCCCGAAAACCGTCTGCTGCTTTTCCAGTGTTGCCGAGCTGAAATCCGACACCATGAATACCTGCCGGGGTTTTGAGTCAGATTTAAACCTTTCACTACCCAGATGAGACCTGCAGATTTAATCCTTTCTCCAGTGATAAGATAGAGAAAGTGATCAACATGTAAAGAGATAACATAAACTATGGATGCTAACTCTGAAATAGAGAGCACGGTGCTTGTAGAAATTGCAGGCCACATAGCTTTCTCAGTCTTGCCTGAGAAAGTGGCCTGGGAAATCATGGGGAGGAATTAAAACAATCCTCAGAGACAGAAAACAGCCTTGCAGGTGCTGTTTTTCCGTTCCTTGTTTTCTTGCAAGAAAAGGTCGAGGGGTGGTGTGCCCCACTGACCAATGATGGTGATGTGTTAGTTTACTAGCCAATAAGAGTTTCTTTTCTGTACTTTTCACGTATTGGTCTATAAAAAAGACCTGAAGTAATAAACCGAGAGAAATTCTCCTGATCGACTCCCAAGAGAGTCTGTGTCGTTCTTTTCACCGTTTCTAATAGAGCGACAATAAACCATCAAAGTCAGTGAAAGAAAGAATCAAGCCTCAGATGAGAAGAGAATGAGGAGATGCTTTATTAAGCTGAAATATTCTTTTGGTAAGGCAATGAAGATGAACAATAATGTTCTGAAAAACTCCTTTAATTCATGAAAGCATTTTAGGGAGAATGAAGTATTTCAAAGTGTAGATCTGAGCAAAAGTATCCATTAATGAAGCTGAGCAGATGGTGAAGTAATTGTGATCCCATGAGATGCTGAAACAGAGAGAAGTGAGAGTTGATGAAGACCCTTGGCCCTTAGGGAAGAAAAGAGAAAACCTCTCTTCCCAGAGATGATCACAGAGACAGATATAGAGAACCTTTGCCTTTGAATAACCCATCCTTAAAATAATACCCCTTGAGTTCATGGTTGATGGACACACCTCAGAGTGGTGTGAAAATGGGAGGAAGGCATGATGGCAGAGAGTTTTCTTCTGGGTAGCTGCCATCATGGGAATGAAAAACCACGAGAAAACTATTTTCAGTGGAGAACTCTCCATGGAATGACAAAAGAGAACTCCTGTCTCTACAAAGACTGATGAAAAGACTATTGTATAGTTGGTACTGTTTTAAGCACCAAATTTTGTCTCTATGTTGTCAGTTGAACAAGGGAAACGTTGGGTGTAGAGAATATTTTAACAGAAGGTGGGCATGATATTTTAGTAAAGGCCTGTCTGCACAAACCAGCCTTTGGTATAAGTGGAGATATTAAGAGCTAATGTCCTTGAAACTCTCCTGAAGCAGAGAGAATGAAGAAAAACAATATCCTTGTGTATGAGAGAAAAAATGTAAACCTGTGTGTATTAGCCAGTAGTAACTTGCTTAGCCCGCGGACCCTGTAGAACCCTATAAAAGTGTGCTAAAGACAGAAATAAACGATGTTCACTATACCTCCATGAGGACTCAGTGAATAGTCTGAGCAGTTTCCCAATATCTGGCACCCGAACAGGGACCCTGCGGGCAGGGGGCTTTGGCAGGTCCATGTGTGGAGAGACGCAGTCGCAGACCAGGGCTGGTGGAGCGGATCCGTGCACGGAGAGACGCGGTCACGGATCGGTACTGGGTAGGCTCGCCCGTGCGCGGGCAGACGTGGTCGCGGGCAGCTGGGGGAAACCGGAGGCAGATGAGTAAGTGAAGGGTCACGACCCTCCGCCCGCCCATGGGCTGCCGACAAGGAAGTTGAGTATGAAGCAGCAAAAAAACTGCTTCTGAGTATTATCGTTAAATGAGGTGAAGCAGTCAGGGAAAAGGACCTGGACAGGCTCGTTTTATGGGCTAAAGAAAATGGGCGCCTTGCAGTGCCACCACTGCTTTTTGCAGTGGAAGAATGGAAAGATATCAGGGATCTGATGTGGGAAAAGACGATCACAGGGAAGAGAAAAAATGCGGTACCGCTTGGCTCAATCTGGAAAATTGCGTTGAATACCTTAAGAGATATGAATGCAGAGTCCACGGTTGTGGCTGCTGCTTTAGAAGCCATGGCTCGGCCAGAGATGGACATGCTGCAGTCACTTCCTGCCACATCAATCAGCCGTCTGGGTGCTTTCTTTGGGGTTGGGCATGTTCGGCCAGTGAAGGGGCTCACAGGAAGGCAGCGTAGCACCATATCGGAACTTTTAAAATCTCAGGGGTGCTCCGGATGGGGTAGATCCGCACCGGCAGAGCCCAAACCGGAAGTTACCCTGCCAAATGTGGATGTAGAAATTATGGCATACCCAGAAGGAGAGGCCGCCAGCACCAGCCAGGCGGAGCCTCACACGTCAGAAGAGCCACAGAGTGCAAACCAAAGATCTACCCTTTGTTGCCATCTACTGTTCACTGGGGAAGGCTGCAAGACGTCCCACTCCCCCCGGATGATGACATCTCAATGCACTCAGAGGACGGACGGCCTCCAGCCGGAGAAGAGCCAATAAATGGTAATGATACATCAAAGAAAGAACTACTGGAATGGCAACAACAAATAGAACAGCTCGTGCAACAGCTGCAAGCTCAGATTGAGCAGACACTATGTGCAAACGGAGCACAGCGTTATCAAGAGAAAGCAGCTCTGCAGCAAACACCAAAGCAGCAAGCAGAGTCAGTTCAGCAGCTGCAGGACATGATGCGTCCTGAACCATCTGCTCCACCTTTGGAGACACTGTTAACACCACAATCTTGTTCCAGCTCTAATTCTACTACCCTAGAGGAAGAGAACAGAAAACACATAGCAAAGCAAAGGTGGACTGGCATCATTCGAGATGCAGTCCGTGAAAGAGAATGGCAAGCAACAGGGGCAGTCGCTTGTCCCATTTTATATGATCAGCAAAATCCACGTTATGAACAGAACGACTGGAAGATCTTGCAGCAAGCCAAAAAGACAGTCACTGAGAATGACATCAAATCCGAAGCTGCAAACACTGCATTGGACTGGCTGTTCACTTCTGATGTTAACAGTCCCATAGACAGCCAAAATCTCCCATGTCTGCTTTTAACTCCATCACAGCTTATGGTGTGGGAGAAGGAATGGAAAAGGTTAGCAGTTCTAGAAGCCAATCGACCTCGAGATCAAAATGATGTATTGTATGGACTTAATCCTGACATGCTCACTGGTTCAGGAATCTACAGTCATATGGCTGTACAGTTAAACTACCCTCTTGCAATGCATCATTTGTCTGCACAGCTCGCTTGTCAAGCCTTCAATGCTGTGCCTGATTCTAAACCTCATCCTTCCTTTACAACAGTACAGCAAGGCCTCATGGAACCGTATCCTCATTTCATAGATCGTCTGTCAGCAGCCTTAAAAGCTCAGAATGACATGACTGAAGAGGCAAAACAGAACATGTTTAAACTGTTAGCTTTTGAGAATGCCAACTCGAAGATAAAGCCTATCCTTGCCACACTCCCAAAACAAGCAGATGTGGGAGACATGCTAGATATTGCCCTGCGAGTAAATCAGACGCAACAAGGACAGCTAGTAGCCAATGCTGTTGCAGAAGCCATCAAGCGAACTAAAAGTCTACTTGCTCCTGCACTCAGTAAACTGGGAAGTGGATGCAAATCTTCCACTACACCTCCAATCATTTGTTATCGATGTGGCGACAGAGGGCACTTTCGAAGGTCCTGTCAAGCTACTGTGTGGTGTGATCAGTGTCAGTTAGACAGTATTGCTACTTCTGTATGTCGTCACGCAAAAAACACCCACAAGAGCGCGAGGAGCTGCCGCGTGGGGACACAAGTTGCCGGCCCAACTCTATTCAGCAGCTCAACCCACCAGCAACCCGGGGAAGCCTGGGAATCGATTTGGCAGCATCAGTAGATGTCACACTCATCGACAACACCATCCATAAGATTCCGACTGGAGTTACAGGACCTGTTTATTCTGTCACCAGTGCACTTGGTGCTTTGTTGATTGGGAGATCATCTGCAGGAATTGCAGGACTTATTGTTCTCCCAGGAGTCATCGATGCTGATTATACTGGCGAAATCCAAGTTTGTGCCTACACCCTAGCTCCTCCACTTACAATCAAAAAGGGAACAAGAATTGCTCAATTGGTGTTATTTCAAAAGGTGGCAACTGAAAAAGACATTTTTTGAAGTGCTCCTAGACGTGGAGCCAGAGGATTTGGATCTACAGGAGACACAGTGGTGAATCTCGTTCAACAAATGAGTCATCGGCCAGTAACTGAGATCACCCTGTGCCATGGATCAAAGCAGCAAAGAGTCAAGATGATGCTAGACACAGGAGCTGATGTTACCATTGTCAGCCGAGTCTGGTGGCCAAGAGAATGGCCTCTCTACAGAGCATTAAGCTCAGTACAAGGTGTAGGAGGATACTCCACACCGCTGAGAAGTGTACACCCGATCCAGTTTCAATTTCCTGAAGGACAGACTACCACCTTATGTCCATACGTCATGCCTTTGCCTGGAAGCCTTGGAGGGCTCGTTGGTCGAGATGTTCTCAGCCAGCTTGGGGCAACACTAACTCTTCCTAATCAATCGCCTTTTCAGTAGTCGCCACTGCTGACAGGCCGCCAACCCCAAGGATTCAGTGGAAATCTAATGAGCCTGTGTGGGTTGAGCAGTGGCCTCTATCCCAGGAGCGGCTGGCAACTGCACATGAGCTTGTCAAAGAACAGCTACAAGCAAAGCATATCCAACCATCGCTCAGCCCAAGGAATACTCCAATCTTTGTCATTCCAAAGAAGTCTGGAAAATGGCGATTGCTGCATGATCTGCGCAAGGTAAATGACCAAATGTGGGCAATGGGAGCATTACAACCAGAGATGCCCTCACCCACAATGCTGCCACAAGAATGGCATCTTCTAGTTATAGATTTGAAAGACTGTTTCTTCACAATACCCCTGCAGAAGAAAGACACAGTGAGATTCGCCTTCACTTTGCCGTCAATCAACAAAGAAAGTCCATCTCAGAGATTTGAGTGGGTGGTCCTTCCACAGGGGATGAAAAATTCTCCAACAATGTGCCAACTGTTTGTACACTGGGCACTGACACCTGTGCATGCAAAACTTTCTCAATTATTGATCACTACATGGATGATATTTTGTTCTGTCAACGTGATCCATTTCAAGATGAAGATCTTTCATTTATCACCGCTCAACTCGCAGCAAAGGGCTTGGTGGTTGCCCCAGAGAAGATTCAAAAGCAGGCTCCATGGAAGTATCTAGGGTGGATTCTGACATCTTCATCAGTCCACCCACAGAAATTGGAATTGACTACTGAGATCAACACCCTCAATGACACACAGAAACTTATTGGAGATCTGCAATGGGTACGATCCATCGCTGGTATCCAAAATGATGAGATAGCACCCTTAATGAGACTTTTAAAAGGTACAGACCTGCAAACTCCAATTACCCTTTTTGCAGATCAAAAGAGCTGTCTCATTTATCTAGGGAAGAAACTGCTTTCAACACTAGCAGACAGAAGATTGCCAGATGTGCCTTTGGGACTTCTGATTTGTAACCACTCTGTTGCACCATGTGCTATCATATTCCAGTGGCCTGCTTGGCAAAAAGAGAAAGGGGGAGAAGGCCCATCTAAGAGCCGTCGAGGTGCCAAGCAGCCTGCCAAGAAGCTACAGTTAGTGCAATCAGCAAAGAAATGTGCAGAGCCTTTAGCGATCCTTGAGTGGATTTTTACACCATATACGCCACCAATGAGTATCTGGCAGAGGACAGAAGCAATTGCTTATCTCATCAAAAAGGCGAGAACACGAATAGTGGAGATTAGTGGTGCTGAGCTGGAACATATCAGTCTGCCAATAACGATAGAAAATTTTGAGTGGATGCTGAGACAGAACCAATTCAATTAGCGCTGCTCAGCTATCCAGGAACTGTATGCAACAGGCAACCTAGAGATCCACACCTGCAGATCATCTTAAAACAGCGGTGGTTGCAACAGCCCAAAGTCATGAAGCAGCCAGTAAAAAGCCTTACAGTATATACGGATGCAGGAAGTCGGCAGAAAAAAGCAGCCTGTACCTGGCAAGAAGACTCGAGTTGGAGAAGCAAAACCATAGATGGAGATGCACATGACTCACTGCAGACATTAGAACTTACAGCCGTCGCATGGGCACTGTCTCATTGGTGAGACAGAGAGCTGAACATTGTATCAGATTCATTGTACGTGGTAGGAGTGGTACAACATATTGAAGACGCTCTCATCAAGCCACCAGATAATAAGCAATTGTGTCAACTATTTTTTCAAATCAAAAGAGCTATAGAGGACAGAAATGAGCCCTGTTGCATCATTCACATCCGCAGTCATCAAACAGAATTAGGTCTCGGAGAAGGCAATGCAAAAGCTGATACGCTTGTCAGTCCTGTTGTAGCAGCACCAAGAGATTCTTTTGCAGCTGCAAGAGAGAGTCATGCTCTCTTTCATCAAGCCGCAAAAGCCTTACAGAGACAATTTAACATCAGCTTAACAGATGCACAAGGCATTGTAAAATCCTGTCCACAATGCAGTCAATATGGAACCACTCTAGGCTTAGGTGTTAACCCTAGGGGTCTTCAAGCCTGTGAGATTTGGCAAATGGATGTAACACATGTGCCTGAATTTGGTCGCCTCAAATACGTACATGTTACAGTAGATACCTTTTCAAAAATGGTTTGGGCCACTGCACAAGTAGGGGAAAAAAGCATACATGTAATTCGACATTTGGTAACGTGCTTTGCTGTAATGGGAGTTCCGAAAGAAATAAAACCAGACAATGGGCCTGCATATGTAGGAACACGAGTTTCTCGCTTCTTACAAAAATGGGGAGTCAAACATGTAACTGGAATTCCCCATGTGTCAACTGGACAGGCCATTGTAGAGAGAGCCCATAGAACCCTAAAAGAGTATTTAAGTAAGCAAAAAACACCTGAAAAATTAGACCCTACCATTCAATTGCAGCAAGTGTTATTCACTCTAAATTTCCTCAGTTTAGTTGGAGATTTAGAGCAACCCCCGGTGGTAATTCACAATAGTCAAGTAAAGATGCAAGCTACCCCAGAGGTTAAGTTATACTACAAAAACCCCAAAACAGGTATCTGGGAGGGACCGAGTCCATTGCTATTTAACGGGCGTGGTTACAGTTGTGTTTCCACAGATACTGGACCGCTGTGGGTGCCTAGCCGATGGACCAAACCAGCCACGAAAGATCTGAGGAACAATTAGAACGTTGATGCCCTCAGTCAATGTCTGATCGGCTGCCAGCTGACACCACGAGAGCAGCAGATGTTTCAAGACTGAATCGTGTTAAATCATAGTCTGCTTGTGAGAGAAACTCTGTAGAAGACCTAAAGGAGTGTAGAGACTCCATCTAACTGTATGCAAAACAAATTGTAGTTGTGTGTTTACATTTTGGGCAGGTTACTTTCACGCTTGGACTGCATGTGTGCCAGAGCACGTGTGTTAAAGGTGGTTAGATAATAGTTTAAGATAAAGAGTTATAGTTTGTGTGATAATTGTTATTTGTAGGTTATTGATAAGTCTAGAAAAGATATTAGTATAAGATATAAGTATTCCCCCTTCAAGAGTTCATGTAAGCCTCTTTGAAAGTTCATTTAACGTTAAAGTTTTAGCTGTGAGTTTGCAAGCATGGTGTCACTTGCATGGAACAAACTGCTTATGGTAACTGTGCTGTGTATTGTTGCTCTATTGGGAACAGTGAGAAGAATGACACAGACTCTCTTGTGGAGTCGAACTGGAGAATTTCTCCCAGTTTATTGCCTCAGATCTTTTTTATAGACTGATACATGAAAGTACAGAAAAGAAAAACTCTTATTGGCTAGTAAACTAACTCATCACCATCATTGGTCAGTGGGGTACACCACCCCTCGACCTTCTCTTGCAAAAAAACAAGAAACTGACAAACAGCACCTGCAAGGCTGTTTTCTGTCTCTGAGGATTGTTTTAATTCCTCCTTATGATTTCCCAGGCCACTTTCTCAGGCCAGACTGAGAAAGCTATGCGGCCTGCTATTCCACAGGCACTGTGCTCCCTTCTTCGTAGTTAGCATCCATAAATTACCTAGTTCCATATTCCTAATCTGTGGAGGTAGAGCATGGAATTGATTTCCTGCTAGTCCACATGGAGGAGGACCCTGTTATCTTGAGAAACTTACTTTTTTCCATCCAAACTTACACCAATTGCTGAACGCAGCTGGTAAAATAAAAAACATCAAACGGTCAAAGCGAAGCCTGAATTAATTACACTGTGATGATGTTAGAGACCCAGACTTTTGTAGACGTGGTATAATATGGTTAGCAGCCTTTTTCAGTCCAGGAACAGCTGCGGCTAAAGGCTTGTCAACTCTAAAAAGGCTCGCTTGTTGGACCAAGAAAGAACTGAACTTAACATCAACAATGTTAAGTGAACTTTCAGTTGATGTGAGCAGTGTACATCATGCAGTATTGCAAAATCGAGCTGCAATTGACTTCTTGCTCTTAGCACAAGGACATGGTTGTGAAGAGTTTGAAGGCATGTGCTGTTTTAATCTTCCTGATCATTCAGTTTCCATCCACAAGCAACTACAACAGCTACAGGATGGGTTACATGCCCTGAAAGAAGATAGTGACCCCATTGGAAGTTGGTTCACCAGCTGGGGAATCACTGGATAGTTAAGGTCTCTTGTGCTAGAAGGGGGACGAATTTTACTTATGGTGTTAATTGGGATGGTGGTTTTAAGCTGTATGTTATCTTGTCTCTGTAGAAGTGTAGAATGAGTTGCATCCAAAGCCTGGCTTGTACAAAAGATAAAAAGGGGGAATTGTAGTGAATATTTTAACAGAAGGTGGACATGATATTTTAGTAAAGGCCTGTCTGCACAAACCAGCCTCTGGAATAAATGGCGATATTAAGAGCTAATGTCCTTGAAACTCTCCTGAAGCAGAGAGAATGAAGAAAAACAATATCCTTGTGTATGGGAGAAAGAATGTAAACCAATATGTATTGGCCAAGAGTAACTTGCTGAGTCCGCGGACCCTGTAAAACCCTATAAAAGTGTGCTAAAGATAGAAATAAACGGCGTTTGCTATACCTCCATGAGGACTCAGTGAATAGTCTGAGTGGTTTCTCAATATATACACATACAAAATTATACTGTGCCACGGAGGCTGTAAGAGAAGACCATGATTATAGTGGTTTTACTTACAATATCCATGAGAAAGGCACATAATTAAAACACTGCTTTATGGACCTGATTTCTCAACATAAAAGAAATCCACACATAGGCTATGGTTTTAAGATCTTATTTTTATTAACTTTTGTCTCAGCATAAATCACAAAAATAGAACAAAGCAAATATCTGAAAACCAAGATAAACATTCTCACCTTTCTTACATATTTAAGGCACAGGTCTGCATGAGTACAAGGTATTCTTAACTCAGTGCTGTAAATATTATCATTCTGTGCTATATTTGTGCTTGCATTAGACTTAAATAGAGAAGCCAGACAATTATTAAGACATATACTATGCATGCAGATATTTCTGATGCTTTTTTTTCTGTCTCTGAGATTTGGGAAGCAATTCTTTATTAAGCTTTGCACTAAAAGAGTTGAGCTAATTTTTTTCAGTTATGGGGTGGGAAATTAATGTATGAATTTACAAAAACAAAGCAAATAAAGCACAACTTCTGCAACATGATCTTAAAACTCACCATCTTTAGCATATGATCCATGTCCCAGTTTAATCTGAAAATAAATGTTTCATATTATATAAGACTAAGCCATTTGCCCTGACAGTAGGGGATACATTCTTTAGTGTTATTCTGACAGGATGAGTTTTAGTACCATGAAGTGCTTTACCAGCTAGGTTGTGGGTTTGTTGGTTGGTTGGTTGGTGTTTTTTTACAGGGAAAAAACCCCCAAACCAACCAAAAAACTAACCAACAAAATAAACCAAAACCCAAACAAAAAAACCCAAACAACCAAAATCAAACCCAAAAGAACAAACACTAAAACCAAGAGGAAATTTTCTCCACAACATTAGTTTTATGAAAGCTTAAAAATAGTCACAATGTTTGAAAACAGACATAATGTAAACTGGCAGCATACAGCTTTATTATACCACTAATGAGCTTCTCAGGGAGAAATGAGGCCAAAGTAATTGACAGTTGTCTTAGAATGATTCTAGTAAAGTTAGCATACTCTGTAAACTTGGGCTTACTTAAAGTCTTTCTATCTCAATCATCTACTGCCCTGAAATTTTCAAGTCCAGAATTCCATCACTGATATTTCCAGCTGATAAAGGTTTAGAAAATATTCTGATACAAACAAGCAAATTTTGCACAACAGCTGCTACTAGTAGCAACCATACAGGGAACAGTATTATAACACTAAAATGGATTAGTGTATCAAACAAAATTACTTTATTTATATAGTTTAACAAACGATTTATATGGTTTAACTCACCTAGTGAAGTAGGCCTTTTAATTAACCAAAGGACTGTAACATGCATTTTTCATTCCTCACAAAGTACAACTAATCACTAAGTTTTTAATACAAAAACCTCTTCAGATAGTATGAAATTAAACACTTTATGAAAACATAAACATTGTTAACATTTATAGTCAAACAGTTAAGTTCCATATCTATGATCACTTTTGTCAAATTTTGTCCAAAAATTACAATTCTGAAGAACTTCATGAGGAGTAACATTCCAAGATTGAAGAAAATAAGGTATGGCAGGAGAAAGGATTAAAAAAGCAAGACACTAGCAAGGACTAATAAAGCCTGATTTTTGGAAATGCATTTTGTTTTAAGGATACACCTGTTTAATAACAAAAATTTTAAGTTAGAGACCAGGTAGCCCTTGAAAAACTTAAAAATGTAGTGAGACTGAAGCTAGTCTGACTTCTTGGGGAAAAAAAAAAAAAGTATTAAAGATGACTTAACGGGATCATTTAAACAAAACACTCTAGAAAAAAAATCTTTCCCTGTTACCCATTAGGCTGGTAAAAAAAAAAAAAAAAGAAATCATTAGGCAGCTCAAGAGCAACCAGACACTTAATCACACACTGGGAAAATATTCTGACACCTTTTTAATAGCAACAATTTGGTTGGTGTTCTTACCCATTACTTTATACACAGTGAGAGTGTTAGCATTAAGGAGCACACATAATCACGGGATGATTATATGAAGGTGCTTTATTGAAGAGCTCTGGGTGTCAGGGGTACACATACCCAAATCTGACCCGATTTGGTTTTGAGATGAACATGTTTTATACTCTATCGTTATACAACTTACATATTAATTATTAAACTTACATTGTTCTATTGTAAGCATTGTTTTTACCCAAGCATGGATTTCTCGTGATCCCCCCTAGCCCCCTAACATTGTTCCTCATGTTCTTTAAACAATAATTATATCTAATCACATCTAACAATTGTATCATTTATCATCTACTGACTACACAGGTGCAGTTTGACCTGATCTTTAGCAAGTACAAGGCCTAACATTTCCCAGGGCCTACTTTTCCCAGGGCTTTCCAAACCTAACTTTCTTTCTAAGTCCCCGAATTTTCTAAGATTTTAAAACCTTTTACTATCAAGAGGAGCTAAACAAAGAATTTTGCATTTTTGCCTAGTTTTGTAGTTTGTTTCTACTTGATTTTGTAGTTTGCTTAAACTTTGTAATTTACGTTGTATAGTCGTTTTGTTTTGTAACCAGCATTCATAGCTTTGTTTTAATTGCTATTTAGACCATTAGCTTGTAGTAGAACATTGATAACAAGAGGCTGAGAAAATGAGCAAAACTCGCCAGCTGTGGCTTGATTACAAGATAAAGGGTTGATAAGTCACCCTGACAATTCAAACGGAGGACGTAATAAGACAAGGAAATCATATAAAATCAAAGTAAACAGCCCAAGAACCCCAGAAAAAGCACTGCAGTTCTGAATATCGGACAGTTGATGGCAATCTTGATCATCAAAAACAAAGGACACAACTCCAAAAAAGTCTCAGGTGACTTACAGGTTACGTACCAAGTGAGGAGGATTTGAAGAGTGGTTTGGGAAGTCATTTGAATGTTAGAATGCATATAAACCCGAGGGAACAATGCCAAAACAGACGTGTTCATGGAGGGACACCCCGAACACAATCCCCGATATTAAATAAAGGAATGCTTCCTTAAGTGTCTCACTGTTAAGTGATTTTCTTTGAATAAACTATAGCAAACTAATGTTATAAATCCATATTGTGATGTTGGCTTTTCGCAAGTATTAAGATGAATGTTATATGTTATATGCTTTTACTATGTCTTTTCCTTTTTTCTCCTGCTAGCAGCTAACAGGTTTTAGGCATAGGTCAAGAAGAATTTTGGACGTTACGGCTAGGTCCTCTCTGTGCAAAGCAAGATAACCTCCAGGAAGCAGATGATGGGGCCCAAGCTGCTATCAACACTGACTGCCTGCAGAAGAAGGAACCCCTGCCCAAATAAAAAGATGATAAAAGAGAAATTAAAACCAAATGCGTGTGCTCTAAAAAAGGCAGACCCGGGGAGTGGCTATGCAAACTACTTCTTGGAAAAGTTTGAATATGTATTAAAGTCCTACAGCAGAATGGGATAAAAGGAGGGTTTCAAAGACAGCTGGTGTGCCCTTGGCAGAGAGCTAAGCACACGGCCATTTTAACCCTTTGCTTTATTACCTTTGTCTTTTAATTGTCTTTTTGTTTATATTAAACCTTTTAAAATTTATTAGGCGAGTGAACCTCATTTTTCACACTAAGGAGAGGCTGGCAATTACAGGGGCATGCTAACGTAACCTGTGCAGAGGCTTGGACATTGCCATCTCAGACACAGCCATCAAGTCACAGAAAGCAGCTCCTCAAGCTGGAGAGGTGTCAATGCCAGGGCCTTCCCTCAGGAGAAGGTTATGAAAACCTGATGTCAGGACAGTGGTGGGGGATCAATCTGCCTCCTCCAGCCGCCTCCCCCGCACAAGGCCGACCCTCTCACCTTATAATCGCAGTATTGCCCCACCTCACAGCAGGGCCCCATCGTTGTGTGTGGAAGGTGAGATGGGGCCGGGCCAGTCCACAGACCAGGCAGAGGCCACCAATGCTAGTGTCGCTGCAGGCAGCCCCAGGACTACGGGACTCCCCTCCATCACAGTCCAACCCAAGTCACAAGAGGGCCATCACAAGAGCCCCTTGACCATCTATCAAGAAGCATCTGGGCCCAGCCAACCCATCAGAGGTCAAAGGAAGGAGGGCGAGGTGTCTTTACAAACTGGCCTGCTGGTAGATAAAGCCAGATATTGATAGGTGAAAGAAGCAATGGGTGGAACCGTAAATTCCAGAGGAATTCCACTAATTGACACAGACTATTACTTACCCAAGGCAGTGCTAAATTCCTGGACTTAGAGAAAAAGAACAGAGATACAAAGGAAAACTGAGTCTGTATTAGGCAATGCAGGAAGTCTGTACCTGTCAAGTACCTCAGCCAATGGGAAAAGAGAGAGGCAAATGAGGTCGGGAAATTGGGATAAAAAGGAGACTATGTATTCCAGCAGTTTGAGAGATTCCATGGGAAATGCCCCGTGGGATCTCTCCCTTTATTCAAATGAAGTTACAGGACTCCTCTGTGTCCTTTTTGGATGTAAACCTCTGACATCATGGATTAATTTTCCTGACAGAGGGGACCCCTGGCACTATGTGGGCCAAGGGGAGCTAAGGAACTCTGCATATACGAACCTGTCCCTCTCAAAGAAGTTAAATTTCTCGTCATACTTGGCACGCACTCATATATTCATTGCTGCCGGGGCAGGAGAATAGGGGAAAGGTGGAGGGGTGGAGAGTTTGTTGATGCCACCACACCCCTCACCACCCCACCCACTGCGTACGTACACTTCACACTAGCAACTCATGAGAGCTGCCTGCAATTATCCCCAGTTCCTAGTAACTCGGAGACTCGAAGGAGAAGAGGTGATAAAGCATTCAGTACTGCTCTCTCTAGTGCTGGAGTAGACTGGGGAGGGGAACATGCAGCTGCTCTTCCATGCCATAGGTTGCAGCACTATGTGGCCCCTTGGCTGAAAGCTGCATGACTAAAGGCTAAAGCCAAGGCTGTTGGCTGTACCAGGCTGAGATGCACAGGTAGACTCTAGCTCACTTTGGTTTGCCACATAAAAGAAAGGCTTTAGTTATGGACTAGGCATATTAAGGACTATGCAAATTAAGCCTAGAGATCAGGTATATTGTGGCCTTCTAGCTGGAATTAGACCAAAAGGACTCTCTTCTGAAACAGCTAATAATTTAAATATTCCCTATTTCTATATTTATTTTCCCAACCTCAATTTGATATTCAGGTGCAAAACTACTAAAATAAATCCCTATCTTAATAACATTTGGAAAATTTCTGTGTCCCTTTTCTGCCTGTAAAATCAACCCTGATGAGACATTTGAATATTTTTAAATAGAAAACTCAGTTCCATCAGAGAGTTTGTAAATGACTAATTAGAAAAATACATAAAATGCTAGTTAGATTTTCAGTTGATGGTTTTCTCAATAACAAATTAATATAGTGTGTTGTGTCAACCTTCTCACCTTTCATATGGGTTTTTATTAAAGCTATTAGTATATAACTGTTGCCTTTTTTCCAACCTGGAAATGAAACTCAAGATAATTTTAGTAAGGAGGTAATATAAGATTGGATCGTTATTTGAAGGCCTTCAGGAGCAGTTATGGAAAGATGTCCACAAAAGCCCACCCCCCCCAGGGATGAGTACATTTTTATAGGTTTTAGGAAATTAGCATAATTTATAAAAAACACCAATTAGGAGGACAAGAGGTGATGCAATTCCCCCCCCCAGGTCAAGCCCCTTCTCTGGAGTTCCCCCCCTCGGCACTAGCTGTACTTTGTCAATGAAAACATATCTTGAAGAGTTGTTCTCAGCCTTGGTTCCCAGGAAGAACCAAGATAGCATTGTAGCCTTGTACCCCCCCCCCCCCACCCCCCCACCCCCCCCCGGGGCTTAGAGCTCTGGAATTTGTTTTGTCTTTCTGCCTAGGGAAAGGCAATGGAAAAGTACTAGGAAAACTAGCTATTAATACAATAGGCTACAGAGCTACAAATATATGTGCAAAGAATACATATAAAAGAAAAAAAGCAAAAACCAAAACAGCATCTCAATCATAAAATTAAGGAAATGCCTTTATTGTGAATATAACATTTCATTCTTCAACAGTGGCAAATAATCTTCTATATTTATTCTGGACCTCCACGCTGTAAAATAAAAGCATATAGTTAAATGTATTCCACTAGAAGAATGGAAAATGGAGATGAAATCTTTTTTACTGTTCTAGATTAACAAATAGGGTTTTAGTTTTAATTTTTGATTTAGACATTGATTTTTAACCTGTATAGGAACATGCACAGAGTGTCAAAGTATCAGCATCTACCCATAGGAATTCAATTTTTTCAGGGGAAAATACAAAAAGATCAATACCTGCAACCTATATTTATAGCTTTTTCCAGTTCTCCCACTCTGAAGAAACATGACTCTTACTTTAGAAAGGTCTGATAAACACAGCAGTAGTAAACAGAAGTTTTAGAATTACTTTCACTGCCCAAATTCCAAAGCAAAAACAAACTCAAGGTCAGCCATTACAATCTTTATGAGAAATTAGAAAGGTACTCAGTTCATTATTTTGCTAATAAAATTATTTTTCAATTTACATCACCATTAGAAAATTTATGCTAGAGGTCAAGGAGTGTATTACTATGCAAAATGATTAATTTTATTTCTAATTATTATACTGTACTGATATACATGAAGGAAAACTGATTTCCTCTATTAATATGATCACACTGTAAGTGTCCTTATAATTTAACAAAGCTATGTGTCTTTTCATATCAAACTCACACCCGTCTCTCCAGTTCTTCATATTTTGTGCATTCTCCCTTTTTAAGCATTGGTGTTTACAACTGAAAATTGTTACAGAATAAAAGCAGGTTTTTCTTGCCTTTTATGTACAATGGCATATTTGCAAATAATGCAAAAAATATTTATATGAAATTTAATAAAATGTTTCTACTAGTAGAAATACAAGCAGTAACTTACTAATACATAACTTATAGAAACTAGCTCAAGGAATATTTTGGACTTCAGTTAGCTGGTAATAGCCTTTGCTGGTCTAAGAACAGACTCTTGTGCTCCTGTACAGCCTATTCAAATTACATGTTAAACAGCTGTTACACAACAGGTAGTGACTGATTCATGTAGGCTATGACTATCACAAGCTGTCTGCATGTCTGTATCTTTCTAATTAGTGACACCACAAGCTACTAATTAGTGAGAGTTTGGTACCTTGTGTATTAAGATTTTGTAGTTTGGGTATTGTGCATCAAAGTGGTTTTCACCACTGAGTATACACTTGCCAAGAATTACAATGTAATATATTTTAAACTTGGAAGGAGGTGTAAAAATCAGATAAATACTAGGTAAATACTGTTATAAATGCATATTGTGATATTGACTTTTTGCAAGTATTAAGATGAATATTATATGTATAATGTTAGAATGGCTTTTGCTGTGTGAATGTAGTCTTTTTCTCTTTCTCCTGCTATTAGCTAGAATTTAGGCATAGGTCAGAAGAATTTTAGATGTTAGGTTCAGGTCCTGCCTGAACGGGCAGGATAACCTCCAGTGAAAGGATGATGTCGCCCAGGCTGCTGTCAACACTCACTGCCTGTGGAACAAGGAGCCAAAGCCCAAATCCAAGGATGATAAGAAAGGAATTAAAACCGCAAAGCCAAGAAATGCGCATGCTCTAAAAAGGCAGAGCTAAGGAGTGGCCATGCAAAACAGTGCCTGGAGAAGTTTGAATATGCATGAAGTCCATGCAGTACAAATTGTATATAAAGGGTGTTCCCAAAGCATCAGGTGTGCCCTTGGCAGAGAGCCTAGCACCCGGCCATTTTAACCCTTTGCTTTATTGTCTTTGTCTCCTATTGTCTTTTTGTTTTCATTAAACCTCTTAAAATTTACCAGAACAGTGAACCTCGTTTTTCACAATACAGACAATACACAACAATAAATGAAACTTACTTGAATATATTCAATCTCTTCATCTGACATTAGTTTTCGTCTGTATTTCTGAGGTAAGGTTCTTGTTAATTCAGAAGTGTCTGGTATACCTTGTACTCTACTAACAGGTGAAATATTTTGAAATCCTGGTGATCTGCCTTCTACAGACTCCTGTGCTTTTGAAACACCAGGCAATGGCATACTTGTTTGTAGAGATTCCAGTACTGAAATCCAGATTGCAAAACCATTACAGAAATATAACAAGACTGTAAAATTAATGAGCAGCCAATAAAAGTTACCAGTTATTGACAATATTCTTAATTATAAAAAATACTTAAAAGAATTAAAATAATTAAAATATACTCTACTTCTCCCAAGCTGTTTCTATTGTTAAATTTACCAAGAACACAGTGAAAAAAAACTGAAAGGAAAAGAAAGCACATTAGAGTGGCAGAAATACTGATGTGGAGACAGAAGATAAATCAACATAGATCCTAACAAAGGCTTTTTCACTGGGAAGCTGTACTTGCAGAAGCAGCATGAAGTATCAAATGTGTGTGTGGAGGGGATTATGTAGAAAGATAAATAAATAACTAATATCCAATTAAGATTATGCTTTTTGTTTACTGCAACTGTAAAGACAAACAAATGAAAAAGAAGTAGAAGCTTAGAGAAAGAAAAAGTTTACAACTACGTTATACCACAACATGTAATAAAATGCTATACCCATTCTTAATACTACAAAATGACATCAAGAAAGGTCCCAAACAGAGCAAGGAGGAAGAGAACCCATCAGAAGGAGCAGAATCTGAACAGGGGACATGCCATTAGACTGAAATTTGAAAATTTAAGATCAGAAGGCAAAGGGAACAGAAGATGAAAACAGAAGAAAACAACACACAGGTGATAATAGCTTTGACTAGTAATGACTACAAAGTATTTATAAAGAGTAACATACCTTAAATATGAAAAAAAAAGTTTCTTCAAATTTTATATACCACATAAATATTTAGAGATTTGCCTAAGATTTTCTTCTATTTTATTTATTTGAAGTCTGAAATGTATTTACAATAGAAGCATTAGCCAATCAAAAACCAAAAGTCGAGACAAAAAAATACCTGACCTAATACTGCTGTTGCTTAAGGTCAAATACAGTCCCTACTACAGTTTTCCTTTCCCTGTTGGAGACTATCATGTTGCAGTAGTAATATGATAATAGAATTTGTCTGGCCTTTAAAGCACTCAAATCCCTAAAAGTATAGTCTTGATCTGCAGAGCTCTGTGTAGCTATGTAGAAGCAACATTCTGGTATGGTGAAACTTACTGCTACAGCATTCAAGCAAAATGAAGTAGATTGCAATTTACCAGTGAGGCAGCAGAAACTAATTAATGCAGAAAGGTCTAACAACATACTAAAAATATAGAGCCACAAAGATCTTGTGATGCAAAGATAAGCATAAGCTAAGCAACATGTTTTTAAGCCTTTGAGAAAGCAATTCACTGGCATGAAAGGTGGTGCAATTGGCTGAACTGGGCACAACATACAGAATTCCGACTGAAAGTTATCGCAGAATATAGTTCCTGAAGAATTCACAGGTAAGTCAGAAGTGACACTGATGATCATTGTAAATACTTTGCAGCGTTAATGGATAAACTAAAAGCTAAATCCTAAATATAATGCTGTGGCAAATACATAGTATGGTATAATTTCTAAACAAGTGAGAATAACAACAGAACTTCTTAAAATATCTACTACTTTAGCTTCAAATGTTTTATTGACTCAAAAGGAATATTAAAACAACATATAGCTCATTAACTTTGATGCTCTAAATGTAACAGTATTGAGGTTCCTATAAATATAAACATAGCTATAGGTGTAAAAATTAATGTCAAAGATTGCAGTGAAGGTCATTTTTTTCTCAGCATTAATTATTAGCACAAAGAAACACTTCTTAAAATGTACAATGGAATGGCTCAGCCATAAATCAGGGTTTTTAATACCACCATCACACACTCCAATTAGGAAAAGAATGGATGAGGAAAATGCAACATTTTCTGCAAAGATCACCAAATACCTAAGGGTGTTTCAAATTCACTTGGATACTGTCACTTCAGGCAAATATTAGTATTTTCAAAAATATGACTGTGGGAACTGACAATAGTCAAATAAGAGATTTTTGGGCTTCAGGCATTAGCTTGAGCCTGTGTGAAACCAAGTCACACAACTTTCTAACTCTGGCCTGAGAAATCATAATGAAGAATCCAAACAGTCCTTAGAGAAGGAAAACAAACTTTGCAGGTGTTGTTTGTCACCTTGTTGCTTACTTGTAAGAAACGGTCAAGGGGTGATGTTCCTAACTTCCCAATGATGTTGATGTGTTAGTTTCATGACCAATGAGAGTTTTACCTTTTCGGACCTTCTTGGAACTGTCTATAAAAGAAGATCTGGAAGAATAAAACTTGCTTGCTCTTTGCAACCAAAGCTAGAGAGTCTGTGTTGTTACTTTGCCATTCCTAATACAGTGCGACATCTGACTTCTTATATAAGTAGAAAACATCACTAGAGATCCTTGTGAATCTGCCTTGACCAAACAATAAAGGCATGCATGTAGTATTTATATTCCCACAGTTGTATAGAGTCTGAAAAGGAAGCCTTCAAACTAAAACTTTGATTCAGAAACCCTGCTCAAAATCAGTTGAGTTGCATAGTCAAAGCAGAAAAATTGTGTGCTGATTCTTATATACAACAGTTTATGCAAAGAAATATGGCATAACTTGTAGCTATAGATGAAATACTTACTTTTAAGTCTGAGACTACTTTTTCGGTCTGGGAACTTTATTAAGGGAGTATGTGGCTTGATTACCTAGAACAAGACAATGTAGTAGGAGAAACAGGGAGAATAAAATATATTTCTAGACAAACATTAACTTTACACTAATAAAATGGAATGTACAACAAATTAAACAACCACTTCTATACTGCTGTTTTGTGCACAAGCACTGTGATAAAATTAGTACTTGAATTTTATTTTTATCCAAGAAGAAATTTCACCTTTAAAGGCACTACCCCACCCTAGTGTTCAGAACAAGAATAAGCATTCTCTTCCTTTTGCCACAGCAATTAGTGTGTATGCAGAAATAGCTACTACAGTAGCAAAAATGGAATGATGAAATTCTAGCATGTGAAATTGCTAGCAGTGCTCTCTACCTGTACTTCAGCTGGCTGGCTGGGATTGACTAGTTCCATTAAGAAAAAAAACAAACTATAAATTATAACGTCTGGTATTCAAAGCCACTGTGCTTATTTTTTAAATGTCTTTTCAAGAAGACTCTATGTTTCACCTTTGAAGGAAGGAAGGATGGCTTAGAAAGGAGATACTGATTAACGCCCTCCCTTTTTGAAGAGCGACCGAAAAGGGACAGACTGCTCAGTAACATCCTTTGCTACCAGAACCAGGCACAGGAATCAAATGACTGGCGCCACTGGGCCGGCCCCGTCGCATGTTTCCATGCTTCTTCCCCCGCGCCAAGGACATCAGCCTCTCCAGCGGCGCCTCGGGCCTGGCCACGTCAGGCCCCGGCGGCCGCGCGCGAAGCGAACCCTGCCACCCACGCCAGGTTCCAGACCCCAGGCCCCAGCCGCCTCCCGGTCCGCAGGCCGCGCACCACTACCTGTATGACTCTAGTGGCAGCCGCCATCTTACTGCCCATGGTGACGGCACATCTCAGCGCCCTGAGGAGCAATACCAGGCCACGCCCACTATGAGCGGGGCCCAGAGAAAGGGCTGTTTGAGGCAGTGCCAAAATATAAATAAAATAAAGAGGCAACACATTAAAATTTTAAAATCGCTTCAAGTAGCTCTGCATTTTATTTGAATTCTATCAAGACACAGAAAATCAACATTTTAAAAACTGACTCTCACTTATAAAGAGTATCGATGTTTTAATTTAACGTATTACTTTGGTGAGTTGACTTTGGTTAGACATCAGATGCCAGCCAAGCTGCCTTATCCCTTCCCCTCCTCAGCAGAACAAGGTGGAGAAATAGACGACAGAAGGTTCATGGGCTGAGATAAAGACCAGGAGATCACTCAGCACTTACCATCACAGGCAAAACAGACTAATTTGGTTCTCAGTTGATATCTTCCCAATTATTGTTATAAATGCATATCACATTATTGGCTTTTTGCAAACATTATAATGAATGTTATATGTATAAGGTTAGAAATTTTTTTTATATTAATATAGTTTCCTATATTTCTGTTATTGATAAAACTTTGAAATAGTGGAGTTATAGATACATATTATATTGTTGGCTTTTCACAAATATTGGAATGAATGTTATATGTATAAGGTTAGAAAACTTTGTTGTATTAGTGTGGTTCCTTCTATTTCTGTTGTTGATGAAGTTTAGAAATGGTAGTATAATATACAAATGTGTTGAGTTATGGCATGGTATTGGAGTGGGGACTACTTTTGTATAACCCAGGGACTAGAGGAGATGGTCAGAGACCCCCCTGCATTCTTAAATTATCTTATCCAGATGAAGACAGCAGTGACCAGAGCTCCAAGGGAAGAATTTATTGAACCTCTGTTATCAAGGAGTGTGAGACTCAAGGGAGCCAAGAAGACTGATCTATTGGGGAGGGGACGAGTTGAAGCTAAACAAAGGAACACCCCAAACTTAAGAGGAATGTTTGAATCATGTATGAGAATTTATGAATATGTAATAGGTTTCTGTTTTTAAGAGACACTCCTTTGTTAGTAAGGTGTGCTCTCTTGGCTGAATGCAGAGACACCCGGCTGTATCTGTATACTTTATTTTTTTCTCCTAATTGTCTTTCTATTAAACATTTAAATTCTATATAAAAAAAAAATATATGAACCTCGTTTTTCACAGTGGTATAATACATATATGTTAGGCTATAACATGATATTAAAGCACAAATTACTTTTTGTTTATATAACCCAGAGACTAAAAAAAAAAAGTCAGAGAGCCCCCTGCATCCTATTATCTTGTCCAGATGAAGACAAGCAGTTCTCCAAGTGCTCCAAAGGAAACATTTATGGCACCCGTTATCGGAGGACATAAAACCTAGTGGCGCCAAGAAGATTGATCTATTGGGAAGGGGGCAAGAGAAAACTAAACAGAAGAACCCCAAAGATCCTCAGAAGAATGTCTGAATATGTATGAGAATTTATGGATATGTAGCAGGGTTCTGTTTTTAAGGGACAATCCTTTGTTAGTAAGGTGAATGCAGAGACACCCAGCTGTATCTGTATACTTTACTTTATTTTTTTCTCCTAATTGTCTTTTTTTATTAAACTTTTAAATTCTATGAACAAATATGTGAACCTTGTTTTTCACATTACTGATACTTCTTTTTTATTCTCCACAAAGCACTTGCAGTTTGATTTCAAATTATTTTGATTAATGCTGAAATATTCACAATTTCTTTTTCCAATTCACTAACTCCTAACCAGGGGACAAACCATCTGGCAAAGGAATGGAAGGCTGTGGATCTCTTTATCAAACAATTGCTAATTCTTTTGGTTCATTTTAGATCAGTATGATAAATTGGTATTTAATAAAACAAAAGGAAACACCTAAAGAAGTTCAGGCTGCTGGAGGCTGATGGGAGTTTTTCTCCTGGCCAATAACTGGCCATCTCTGAGAAATGACGGTAGTTTTGACCACTGAAAAGTGAGATCAACATGTGAACATCACCCTTTAAAACCTAAGCCCGGGAATTTCTTGCTCTTTTTAGTTTCCGGCTTGAAAGAAGTACCAGGGCTCAGGTTCAGCCTCCTCCTCCCCCCAGGCCGGACAAGGCCGTGGGGGGGGAGCGGGGCTGGCCAGAGCTCTGTGGTTTCTGGGGAAGATGGAGACTGTGAAGTGTCAGGAGCCCCTTCTCGGAGGGCTCGCTGGGCCTTGTACAGGCCGGTCCCTGGCTCAGCTGCAGTTTCTGCCGCTGCTGAGTTTCACCGAAAACTACTGAGTAAAGAGAGGGAAAGCCATTGACCTGCAGCATGCTGAGACAGTGACCACACTCCCCCAGAGCAGCCATGAAAAATCTTCTATCGCAGACAGCTCCAGCCACTGCCCCAGCAGAGATCACAAGACCATCCACAAGGCCTGGGCAAGATTTTAACCCTTTCATTACCCAGATGAGACTTGCAGATTAATCCTTTTTTCCAGAGAGAGGGGAAGAGAGAGAGTGATCAACATGTAAAGAGACAACATAAACTATCAAAAACAGTAAAGAAAGGAATTTAGCTTCAGATGGGGGAGAGGAATAAGGAAATGCTTTAATAAGCTGAAATATTCTTCTGTTAAATCTATGGAGATGGACAATAATGTTCTGAAAAAAACTCCTTTAATTCATGACAGAGTATTTTGGGGGAATGAAGTATTTCAAAGTGTAAATCTAAGCAAAGGTAATCTATTGATAAAGCTGAGTAAATGGTGAAATAGTTGTGATCCTATGAGATGCTGGAACAGAAAAGGAGAAGTGAGAGTTGTTGATTTGCGGCCCTTAAGAGACAAAGAGAAAACTTCTGTTTCCAGGGAGGCTCACAGAGACAGATGAAGAGAACTTTTGCCTTTGAATAACTCATCCTTAAAAATAACATCCCTAGACTCATTGACCCATAACACAACTCAGAGTGATGTGAAATGGGAGGACAGAACTGATGACAGAGTTTTCTGGATGGCTGGCATCAGAGAAATAGAAAGCCATGAGAAAATGGTTTTCTTGTGATAAACTCCATAGATTGGCAGAAGAGGACTTCTTTTTCTCTACAAAGACTGATGAAAAGACTATAGCAAAGTTGAGACTGTTTTAACCACCAAGTTTTTTTTGTCTCTGTGTTGTCATGTGAGCAAGAGAAAAGTAATGGGGGAAAAAAGGGTTTTCTGGAGGTTTTATTCTGGTTTCTTATTCCTGTAGTTTTGTTAATAAATTTTCTTTATTCCTTTTAAGTTTTAATCCTGTTTTGCTCTTGTTCTAATCCATATCTTACAGCAAGAAATAAGTAAGTTTTCTAGTGATTTTTTAGCTAATGCTTTAAAACCATGACAATCAGCCTTCAAATTCTTGGTGTGAAAAACAAGGTTCACATAATTTTTATAGAATTTAAAAGTTTAATGAAAAAACAATTAGGAGAAAAAAATAAAGTATACAGATACGGCCAGGTGTCTCTGCATTCAGCCAAGAGAGCACACCTCAGTGAAAAAGTATTGTCCCTTAAAAACAGAACCCTACTACATATCCATAAATTCTCATACATATTCATGCATTCTTCTTAAGTTTTTGATGTTCCTTTGTTTAGTTTTTGACTCACCCCCTCCCCAATGTTGTGAATCCATATTGTGATGTTGGCTTTTCACAAGTATTAAGATAAATGTTATAGGTTATATGCTTTTGCTATGTCTTTTCTTTTTCTCTTGCTAGCAAGTTTTAAGGCATAGAAGAATTTCGAACGTTAGAGCGATGTCCCTCTGCACAAAGCAAGGAAACCCCAGAGGGCAAAGACAGTGGGGCCCAAGCTGTTATCAGCAGCAGGACAAGGAAGCCCAGACTGTTATCAGCACTGACTGCTTGCAGAGAATGGAACCCCAGCTCAAATAAAATGATGATCAAAAGAAATAAAAACCGTATGGAGCATGCTCTAAAAAGGTGGACCCAGGGTGTGGCCATGCAAACTACTTCTTGGAAAAGTTTGAATATGCATAAACCCTCACAGCAGGATGGGATAAAAAGAGTGTTCCAAAGATACCAGGTGTGCTCTTTGACAGAGTGCCAAGGCACCCGCCCATTACTCTTTGCTTTATTTTCTGTTTCTTATTGTCTTTATTAAACCTTTTAAAATTTAACAGGAGAGTGAACCTTTTTCACAATCTCCATTGCCTTACCAAAAGAATATTTCAGCTTATTAAAGCATCTCATTCTCTTCCCATCTGAGGCTTGATTCCTTCCTTCACTGACTTTGATGGTTTATGTTGTCTCTCTACATGTTGATCACTGTCTCCCACTTTCTGGAAAAAGGATTAAATCTGCAGGTCTCATCTGGCTAGTGAAAGAGTTAAAATCTGGCTCAAGCTGCAGCAGGTATTCATGGTGTCGGATTTCAGCTCGGCAGCGTCTAGGGCCGAGGCCTCCATGGGAAAAGCTTCAGCCACCCTGCTGGAAGAAGACCCATAGGCTTCCTGGGAAGGCCGCAGCAGAGCCTGGCCCTGGCCTGGGAGGAAAGCCCCGTGGGCTCCATCTCCTGCCCAGGAGCCTCGTCAGGCTGAGCCCAGCCCCCGCCAGGCCGCACGGGCCTGGGAGGGGATGGGAGCCAGCTGGAGTTCTGTTACCTTTCAAAGCCGGAAACAAAGAGAGACCGAAAGTCCCGGGCTTAGGTTTAAAAGGTGGTATTCACAGGGTTGATCTAATTTCTCTATTGTGAACAATACTGTCAATTCTCAGAAATAGCCAGCTATTGGCCAGGTCTCAGACAGAGAAAAAACTCCCAGCAGCCTCTCTTTCAAAGCCTTCACTTCTGTGGTTTTTTTTTTCTTTTTTTTTCTTAAATGCCAAACCATCACACCACGGAAAACTGGAAAAAAAACAGGAAAAGTGGGAAAAATCAGGAAAAGGCAGGGAAAAAAGAGGGAAAACCCAGGGAAATAGTGGGAAAACACAGGGAAAACCTGGAAAAAACTGTGAGAAACCTAGGAAAAAATAGGGAAAAAGTGGAAAAATCCGGGAAAAAAACAGGGAAAAACGGGGGGAAAAGTGGGAAAAGGCAAGAAAAAGCAGGGAAAAAGTGGGAAAATCCGGGAAAAAGCAGGGAAAAAGTGGGAAAAGGCAGGGAAAAGCAGGGAAAAAGTGGACAAAATCCAGCTAAAAAGCAGGAAACCCCCAGGGAACAACCCCGCCCTCCAAGGCAAACCCAAATCCATGGAAACCGCTGAAATCCCGCCGGGAATTTCTCCTTTCCAAAGGTTCCATCTGTTCCCTCCAGCAGAAATCCATGAAAAAAAAAAAAAAAATACAAAATAAACCCTCCCCCCCCCCCAAAAAAAAAAAAAAAAAATCCCGATGGGAATTTTATTATTCCGAGGATTTTTGGAGCAGCTGGTGGGAGGAAATTTCCATGAGAAAAGAGGGAATTTTTTATTATTTTTGGGGGTTTTTTTTTGGGGGAAAGAGGTGGGGGATGGGGAGGTTTTTTTTGGGGTTTTTTGGTTAAAAATGTGGAGTTTTGGGGGGTTTAGCTTGGGTTTTTATGGGAAAAATTGCAGGATTTTATCCTGATTTTTTGGCCTTTAAATGGGAAAAAACCCATTTTTTTTTCCTAATTTTTTTTGTATTGTAATGGAAAAAATTCGGGATTTTATCCCAAATTTTTGGGGTTTTTATAAGAAAAAATTGAGGATTTTATACAAATTTTTTTGGTTTTTATGGGAAAAAATTCCAGGATTTTATCTTGATTTTTTGGGGTTTTATGGAAAAAAAAATTCAGGATTTTATCCTGATTTTTTTTGTATTTTAATGGAAAAAAAATAGGGACTTTATCCCAAATTTTTGGGGTTTTTATGGGAAAAAATTACAGGAATTTATCCTGATTTTTAGTCTTTAAATGGGAAAAAAATCCTCCATTTACTGGGAAAAAATCCAAGATTTTATCCCAAATTTTTTGGGTTTTTATGGGAAAAAATTACGGGATTTTATCCTGATTTTTTGGCCTTTAAATGGGAAAAATTCCAGGATTTTATCCTGATTTTTTTGGCCTTTAAATGGGAAAAAATTGAGGATTTTATCACCTTTTTTTTGTATTTTTATGGGAAAAAAATCAGGATTTTTTGGGGTTTTTATGGAAAAAATTCCAGGATTTTGTCCCTTTTTTTTTGTTTTTAGTTGGAAAAAAAATCAGGATTTTATCCCATTTTTTTTGTGTTTTAATGGAAAAAATTCGGGATTTTATCCCAAATTTTTGGGGTTTTTATGGGAAAAAATTCAGGATTTTATCCCAAATTTTTGGGTTTTTTAATGGGAAAAAATAAGGATTTTATCCCCATTTTTGGGGGTTTTTATGGGAAAAAATCCAGGATTTTATCCCATTTTATTTGTATTTTAATGGGAAAAAAATCAGGATTTTATCCTGATTTTTTTGGGTTTTTATGGGAAAAAAAATAGGGTTTTATCCTATTTTTTTTTGTATTTTAATGGAAAAAAAATCAGGATTTTATCTCCATTTTTGGGTATTTTAATGGGAAAAAAATCCAGGATTTTATCCTGATTTTTAGTCTTTAAATGGGAAAAAAATTCAGGATTTTATCCCAATTTTTGGGGTTTTTATGGGAAAAAAATCAGGATTTTATCCCAAATTTTTTGGCCTTTAAATGGGAAAAATTCCAGGATTTTATCACCTTTTTTTTGTATTTTTATGGGAAAAAAATCAGGATTTTTTGGGGTTTTTATGGAAAAAATTCCAGGATTTTGTCCCTTTTTTTTTGTTTTTAGTGGGAAAAAAAATCAGGATTTTATCCCATTTTTTTTGTATTTTAATGGAAAAAATTCGGGATTTTATCCCAATTTTTTGGGGTTTTTATGGGAAAAAATTGAGGATTTTATACAAATTTTTTAGTCTTTAAATGGGAAAAAAATTCAGGATTTTATCCCAAATTTTTGGGGTTTTTATGGGAAAAAAATCGGGATTTTATCACATTTTTTTTGTATTTTAATGGGAAAAAATAGGGATTTTATCCTGATTTTTTTGTATTTTATGGGAAAAAATCCAGGATTTTATCCTGATTTTTTGGGGGGTTTTTATGGGAAAAAATTCAGGATTTTACCCCAACTTTTGGGTTTTTTAATGGGGAAAAATCCAGGATTTTATCCTGATTTTTTGGGGTTTTTATGGGAAAAAATCCAGGATTTTATCCCATTTTATTTGTATTTTAATGGGAAAAAAATCAGGATTTTATCCCAAATTTTGGGGTTTTATGGGAAAAAATTCGGGATTTTATCCTGATTTTTTGGGGTTTTTATGGGAAGAAATCCAGGATTTTATCCCAAATTTTTTTGGTTTTTATGGGAAAAAAATCAGGATTTTATCCCAAATTTTTGGCCTTTAAATGGGAAAAAATTCAGGATTTTATCCTCATTTTTTTGTATTTTAATGGGAAAAAAATCAGGATTTTTTGGGGTTTTTTATGGGAAAAAATTCAGGATTTTATCCCAAATTTTTGGGTTTTTTAATGGGAAAAAATCGGGATTTTATCCCAAATTTTTGGGGTTTTTATGGGAAAAAAATCAGGATTTTATCCCATTTTATTTGTATTTTAATGGGAAAAAAATCAGGATTTTATCCCAAATTTTGGGGGTTTTATGGGAAAAAATTCGGGATTTTATTCTGATTTTTTGGGGTTTTTATGGGAAGAAATTGAGGATTTTATCCCGATTTTTTGGCCTTTAAATGACGGAAAAATCCTGGAAAAATTCCCCAAAATTCCAGGAAAATCCTGGAAAAATTCCCCAAAATTCCAGGATTTTATCCCAATTTTTTGGCCTTAAAATCAGGGAAAAATCCTGGAAAAATTCCCCAAAATTCCAGGAAAATCCTGGAAAAATCCCTCAAAATTCCAGGATTTTATCCCAATTTTTTGGCCTTAAAATCAGGGAAAAATCCTGGAAAATTCCCTCAAAATTCCAGGAAAATCCGGGAAAAATCCCTCAAAATTCCAGGATTTTATCCCAATTTTTTGTCCATGAAATGAAGGAAAAATCCTGGAAAAATTCCCAAAATTCCTGGAAAATTCCCCTTCCAAAATCCCAGATTTTTGGGAATTTCACCCAGAAAAAAAATTCCCAGAATTCCAGAGAAAATCAGGAAAAAATTCCCAAAATTTCTCATTTTTTCCTGCAGGAAATGCTCAAAAAATTGGGAATTTTCCGGGAAAAATCCAGATTTTGGGATGGAATCTTTGGAAAAATTGCCTGGAAAAATTTGGGAATTTTTTTTGGTGGGAAATGAGGAAAAAATGGGAAAAAATTGGGAAAAATGGGGAAAAAATGGGAAAAAATGGAAAAAAAATTGGGAAAAATTGGATAAATCTGGGGAAAAATTTGGAATAATTGGGAAAAATGGGAAAAAATGGAAAAAAAAAATTGGAAAAAAATGGGGAAAAAGTGGGAAAATTGGGAAAATTTGGGAAAATGGGAAAAATGGGAAAAAAATGGGAAAAGTGTAGAAAAAAAGGGAAAAATGTGAGAAAAAATGGGAAAAATCTGGGGAAAATGGGAAAAATTGGGAAAAGAGTGGAAAAAATTGGAAAAAATCTGATAAAAAATGGAAAAAATGGGAAAAAATGGGAAGAAATGGGTAAAATTTGGGAAAAATTGGGAAAAAATGGGTAAAATTTGGGAAAAAATGGGAAAAATCTGGGAAAAGTGGGAAAAATGAGGAAAAATGGGAAAAATCTGGGAAAAAATGGAAAAAATGGGAAAAAAATGAGAAAAATGGGAAAAAATGGGAAAAAATGGGGAAAATTTGGGGAAAACTGGAATAATCTGGGAAAAATGGGAAAAAAATTGGGGAAAAAATGGGAAAATCTGGGGAAAATGGGGAAAATGGGGAAAAGGGGGAAAAGGGGGAAAAATGGGGAAAAGTGTGGAAAAAATGGGAAAAAATCTGAGAAGAAATGGGAAAAAAAGGGAAAAAATGGGAGAAATAAGAGAAAAATGGGAAAAAATTGGAAAAATCTGGGAAAAAATGGAAAAAATTGGGAAAAAATGGGAAAAATTTGGGGAAAACTGGAATAATCTGGGGAAAATGGGAAAAATGGGAAAAATCTGGGGAAAAAATTGGAAAAAAATTGGAAAAATTGGGAAAAATTGGGAAAAAATTGGGAAAAATGAGAAGAAATGGGAAAAAGTGGGAAAAATATGAGAAAAATGGGAAAAATGAGGAAAAATGGGAAAAAATTGGAAAAATATGAGAAAAATGGGAAAAATGGGAAAACATTGGGAAAAAATGGGGAAAATGGGAAAAAATGTAAAAAATTGGGAAAAAATAGTAAAAATTCGGAAAAAATGGGAAAAATGGGAAAAAATGGGAAAAAATAGGGAAAAATGGGAAAAAAATGAAAAAATGGAAAAAATTGGAAAAAATGGGAAAAAATGGGGAAAATTTGGGGAAAATTTGGGGAAAACTGGAATAATGTGGGAAAAATGGGAAAAATGAGAAAAAATGGGAAAAAATTGGGAAAAATGGGAAAAACCGGGAAAAAGTGGGGAAAAATGGGAAAAAATGGGAAAAGTGTGGAAAAAATGGGAAAAAGTCTGAGAAAAATGGGAAAAATCAGGGAAAAAACTGGGGAAAAATGGGAAAAAAGGGAAAATATGGGAAAAATTGGGAAAAATGGGAAAAAATAGGAAAAAATGGGAAATATGGAAAAAATGGGAAAAATGGGAAAAATGAGGGAAAATGGGAAAATCTGGAAAAAAATTGGGAAAAAATGAGAAAAAATTGAGGAAAAAATGGAAAAAATGGGAAAAATGGGAAAAATGAGGAAAAATGGGAAAAAATTGGAAAAACATTGGAAAAATGGCAAAAAAATGGGAAAAATTGGAAAAATTTGGAGAAAACTGGAATAATCTGAGGAAAATGGGGAAAAATGGGAAAAATTGGGAAAAAAGGGAAAATATGGGAAAAATAGGAAAAAATATGAAAAAAATGGGAAAAAATTGGGAAAAAATAGGAAAAATGGGAAAAATTAGGAAAAATGGGGAAAATGAGGAAAAATGGGGAAAATTTGGGAAAAAGTGGGGAAAAAATTGGAAAAATGGGAAGAAAATGGGAAAAAATATGAGAAAAATGAGGAAAAATTGGAAAAAATTGGAAAAATATGGGAAAAATCGGGAAAAATTGGGAAAAATTGGGAAAAATGGGAAAACATTGGGAAAAATGGGAAAAAATAGGAAAAAATGGGAAAAATGGGAAAAATGGGAAAAAATGTAAAAAAATTGGGAAAAAATGGTAAAAATTCGGAAGAAATGGGAAAAATGGGAAAAAATGGGAAAAATTGGGAAAAAAGGGAAAATATGGGAAAAATGGGAAAAAATGGGAAAAATGGGGAAAAATTGGGAAAAATTGGGAAAAATTGGGAAAAATAGGAAACCGTTGGGAAAAATGGGAAAAAATTGGGAAAAAATGGGAAAAATGGGAAGAAAATGGGAAAAAATGGGAAAAAATGGGAAAAATCTGGGGAAAAAATGGGAAAATTGGGAAAAAATGGGAAAAAATGGGAAAAAATGGGAAAAATGAGGAAAAATGGGGAAAAAATGGAAAAATATGGGAAAAAATAGGAAAAAATGGGAAAAATGGGAAAAATGAGGAAAAATGGGCAAAAAATGGAAAAATATGGGAAAAATATGGGAAAAAATTGGAAAAATTTGGGGAAAAAATGGGAAAATCTGGGGAAAATGGGGAAAATTGGGAAAAATCTGGGAAAAATGGGAAAAAATTGGAAAAATCTGGGGAAAAAATTGGAAAAAAATGGGAAAAATTGGGAAAAATTGGGAAAAAATTGTGAAAAGTGGGAAGAAATGGGAAAAAGTGGGAAAAAATATGAGAAAAATGGGAAAAATGAGGAAAAATGGGAAAAAATGGGAAAAATATGAGAAAAATGGGGAAAATGGGAAAACATTGGGAAGAAATGGGGAAAATGGGAAAAAATGTAAAAAAATTGGGAAAAATAGTAAAAATTCGGAAAAAATGGCAAAAATGGGAAAAAATGGGAAAAAATGGGAAAAAATGGGAAAAAATGGGAAAATCTGGGGAAAATGGGTAAAATGAGGAAAAGTCTGAGAAAAAATGGGAAAAATCTGGAAAAAATGGGAAAAATTGGGAAAAAGGGAAAATATGGGAAAAATGGAAAAAAATGGGAAAAATGAGAAAAAGTGGGAAAAAAATGGGAAAAAATTGGAAAAATATGGGAAAAATGGGAAAAATTGGAAAAAATTGGGAAAAATTGGGAAAAAATGGGAAAAATGGGAAAAATGAGGAAAAATGGGGAAAAATTGGGAAAAATGGGAAAAAATGGGAAAAAATGGAAAAAATTCGAACAATCTGGGGAAAAATGGGGAAAAAAACTGGGAAAAACCTGGGAAAAATGGGATTAATGAGGAAAAATGAGGAAAAATGGAAAAAATTGGAAGAATATGGGAAAAAAATTGGAAAAAAGTGGGAAAAATGGGAAAAAATGGGAAAAATGGGAAAAAGTGGGAGAAATGGGGGAAAATGGGAAAAAAACAGGGGAAAACCTGGGGAAAATCAGGAAAAATCAGGAAAAATGGGGAAAAAATGGGAATAAATGGGATAAAATTGAGGAAAATTGGGAAAAAGTGGGAAAAATTGGGAAAAATTGGGGAAAAATGGGAAAAATGAGGAAAAATGGGGAAAAATTGGGGAAAAAATTGGAAAAATGGGAAGAAAATGGGAAAAATCTGAGAAAAATGAGGAAAAATTGGAAAAAATTGGAAAAATATGGGAAAAATCGGGAAAAATTGGGAAAAATTGGGAAAAATGGGAAAAATGGGAAAAATGGGAAAAATGAGGAAAAATGGGGAAAAAATGGGAAGAAATGGGGAAAAATTGGGAAAAATGGGAAAAAATGGGAAAAATTGGGGAAAATTTGGGGAAAACTGGAATAATCTGGGGAAAATGGGAAAAATGAGAAAAAATGGGAAAAAATGGAAAAAATTCAAACAATCTGGGGAAAAATGGGGAAAAAACTGGGAAAAACTTGGGAAAATGGGAAAAATGAGGAAAAATGGGGGAAAATGGAAAAAATTGGAAGAATATGGGAAAAAAATTGGAAAAAAAGTGGGAAAAAATGGGAAGAAATGGGAAAAAATGGGATAAAATTGAGGAAAATTGGGAAAAAGTGGGAAAAATGGGGGGAAAAAGTGGGAAAAATGGGAAAAATCTGGGAAAAAATGGGGGAAAATGGGAAAAAAATGGGAAAAAACTGCAAAAAAATGGGAAAAAACTGGAAAAAGTGGGAAAACTGGGAAAAACTGGGAAAAATTGGGAAAAATTTGGGAAAAGAGGGAAAAATCTGGGAAAATCCCAGTTTTTTGCCTCATCCCTCGGATCCGGAGCCGCTTTTGGCTCCATCCCAAAATTCCTGGAATTCCCAGCGGGATTCAGCCCAAAATTTTGGCAGCTGGGGCTCGTTTGAATTGATTTGCATAAATTTGCATTAATTTGCATTAATTTGCATAATTGGGGTTGGATGAGGCCAGGGTTGGGGGGTTGGGTTGGAGGGGGAATTTTGGATTGGGAAAAATGGGAAAAATTGGGAATAAAAGGGGGAAAAATGGGCAAAAATTGGGAAAAATTGGGAAAAAAATTGGGAAAAAATGGGAAAATATTGGGAAAAAATTGGGGGAGAAATGGGAAAAAATGGGGAAAAATTTGGGAAAAAATGGGAAAAAATTTGGGGAAAATGGGAAAAAATGGGGGAAAATTGGGAATAATATTTGGGATAAAATGGGGAAAATTGGGGAAAAAAATGGGGGAAAATTGGGGGAAAAATGGGAAAATTGGGGAAAATATTGGGAAAAAATGGGGAAAAATTTGGAATAATATTGGGGATAAAATGGGGAAAATTGGGAAAAAAATTGGGGGAAAATTGGGAAAAAATTGGGGAAAAATGGGGAAAAATTTGGAAAAATATTGGAAAAAATTGGGAGGAAAATTTGGGAAAAAAAATGGGGAAAAAATGGGGGAAAAATTGGGGAAAATTGGGAAAAAATTGGGAAAAAATTGGGAAAAAATTGGGGGAAAATGGGAAAAAATTGGGAAAAATTTGGAATAATATTGAGAAAAATATTGGAAAATATGGGAAAAAATTTGGGGAGAAATTGGAAAAAAAGTGGGGAAAAATGGGAAAATTTTTGGGAAAAATATTGGGGAAAAATGGAAAAAAATGGGAAAAAATTGGGGGAAAAATTGGGAAAATTGGGAAAAATGGGGGAAAATGAGAAAAATGTGGGAAAAATGGGGAAAGAAGAGGGAAAAGGGAGGGAAAAACTGGGAAAAAGGGGAAAAAAGGGAAAATCGGGAAAAATCCAGGAAAAAACAGGAAAAATCCAGGAAAAATGGGAAAAAAACCTGGAAAAACCTGGGCAAAACTGGGAAGAATCCGGGAAAAATGGGAAAAACTGGAAAAAATGCAGGAAAAACTGGGAAAAACTGGGAAAAACCGGGAAAAATGCAGGAAAAATCCAGGAAAAACCGGGAAAAGTCCTGGAAAAAGGGGAAAAAACCAGGAAAAATGGGAAAAATCCCGGAAAACCCGGAAAAAACCGGGAAAAACCGGGAAAAGTCCTGGGAAAACCGGGAAAAATCCGGGAAATATCTGGGAAAAATCGGAAAAAACTGGGAGAAACCGGAAAAAATGCAGGAAAAATCCAGGAAAAAACTGGAAAAGTCCTGGAAAAAGGAGGAAAAACCGGGAAAAATCCAGGAAAAATGGGAAAAATCCAGGAAAAACTGGGAAAAAAACGGGATAAATCCGGGAAAAAACCGGGAAAAATGCAGGAAAAATCCAGGAAAAATGGGAAAAAACTGGGAAAAACCGGGAAAAATCCGGGAAAAACTGGGAAAAGTCCAGGAAAAACCAGGAAAAACTGGGAAAAAACCGGGAAAAATCCGGAAAAATCCAGGAAAAATGGGAAAAATCCAGGAAAACGGAAAAAAACCGGGTAAAAACCAGGAAAAATCCAGGAAAAATCCAGGAAAAACTGGGAAAAAACGGGAAAAATCCCGAAAAAATGGGAAAAACCGGAAAAAATCCAGGAAAAATGGAAAAAAACCCAGGAAAAATGGGAAAAGTCCAGGAAAAACTGGGAAAAATCCAGGAAAAATGGGAAAAAACCGGGAAAAATGCAGGAAAAATGGGAAAAATCCAGGAAAACTCCGGAAAAACCGGGAAAAATCCAGGAAAAAACTGGAAAAGTCCAGGAAAAATGGGAAAAATGCGAAAAATCCAGGAAAAATGGGAAAAATCCGGGAAAAATGGGAAAAATCCGGGAAAAACGGGGAAAAAACGGGGAAAATCCAGGAAAAATGGGAAAATCCGTGAAAAAACCGGGAAAATTCCAGGAAAAACCGGGAAAAGTCCTGGAAAAAGGAGGAAAAACCGGGAAAAATCCAGGAAAAACTGGGAAAAAACCAGGAAAAATGGGAAAGGTCCAGGAAAACCGGGAAAAACTGGGAAAAATCCAGGAAAAATGGGAAAAATGGGAAAAATCCAGGAAAACGGAAAAAAACCGGGAAAAATCCAGGGAAAAACCGGGAAAAGTCCAGGAAAAAATGGGAAAAATGGGAAAAATCCAGGAAAAATCCGGAAAAACCGGGAAAAATCCAGGAAAAAACTGGAAAAGTCCAGGAAAAATGGGAAAAATGGGAAAAATCCAGGAAAAACCGGGAAAAATCCGGAAAAATCCCGGAAAAAGCGGGAAAAGTCCTGGAAAAAGGAGGAAAAACCGGGAAAAATCCAGGAAAAATGGGAAAAATCCAGGAAAAACTGGGAAAAACCGGGAAAAATCCGGAAAAAACTGGGATAAATCCGGGAAAAACCGGGAAAAGTCCTGGGAAAAGGGGACAAAAGGGGGAAAAACAGGGAAAAGTCCAGGAAAAATGGAAAAAAAACCAGGAAAAATGGGAAAAATCCAGGAAAACCGGGAAAAGTCCAGGAAAAACCGGGAAAAATCCAGGAAAAATCCAGGAAAAATGCAGGAAAAATCCAGGAAAAATGGGAAAAATGGGAAAAATCAAGGAAAAATGGGAAAAAACAGGAGAAACGGGAAAAATCCAGGAAAAAGGGGAAAAAACCGGGAAAAATCCGGAAAAATCCGGGATAAATCCGGGAAAAACCGGGAAAAAACTGGGAAAAACCGGGAAAAATCCGGGAAAAACCGGGAAAAGTCCAGGAAAACCGGGCTAAAAGCCAGCTCACCCCTCCCCCATCCCTCCACCTTCCTCTTCCCCAAAAAAAAACCGGGAATTCTCTCCAGGAACCTCGGGGGGCGCTCGGGAGCGGCCCCCGCCCCGAAACCGCTTCCATTCAGAGCCTTTTTTTTTTTATTTATTTTCCATCTTTTCCTTGGAATTTCTCCCGGATTTCAACCTTTGGATCCGAGCATGGAGCGGTGATGAATTCCCGGATTTTCCAGGAGAGGAAGAGGAAGAAAAAATTCCAGGTTTTTTTTTTTTGGGGGGAGGGGGGGGGATTTCTTTGTTTTATTTTAATTCATTTTTTTTCCCTCTCTCCAAGGTCCCGAATCCCGGGATTTTTCCTTTTTATTCCCATTTTTTTTTTTCATTCCCATCCTTTTAAACCTTCAAATCCCGGGATTTTTCTTTTCTTTTCAGGCCCCGATTCTTGGGATTTTAACCCCAAAAATTCCAGGGATTTTTTTCCCCTTTCCCAACCCCCAACCATTCCAGGGGTTTTTTTCTCCTTTTCCAGGCCCAGATTCCCTGGATTTCCCCCCCAAAATTCCCTGGATTTTCCCCCTCCCAGACCCCCAAATTCCCGGGATTTTCCCCCAAAATTCCCGGGATTTTCCCCATCCTGACCCCCCCAAAATTCCCAGTTTTTTCCCTTTCCCAACCCCAAAATTCCCAGGAATTTTCCCCTCTTCAGGCCCCAAAATTCCCGGGATTTCCCCCAAAATTCCCGGGACTCTTCCCCTCTTCAGACCCCAAAATTCCCGGGATTTTCCCCCTTTCTTGACCCCCAAATTCCCAGGATTTCCCCCCCAAAATTCCCGGGATTTTCCCCCTCCCAGACCCCAAAATTCCCGGGATTTTCCCCTTCCTGACCCCCCAAAAATTCCCATTTTTTTTCCCTTTCCCAACCCCCAAAATTCCCTGGATTTTCCCCTTCCCAGACCCCAAAAATTCCCAGAACTTTTCCTTTCCCAGACCCCCCAAAATTCCCAGATTTTTCCCCAAAATTCCCGGGATTTTCCCCCAAAATTCCCTGGATTTTCCCCTTCCCAGACCCCAAAATTCCCAGAACTTTTCCTTTCCCAACCCCAAAATTCCCAGGATTTCCCCCCCAAAAACTCCCAGGATTTCCCCCTTCCCAGACCCCCAAATTCCCGGAATTTTCCCCTCTCCAGACCCCAAAAATTCCTGGGATTTCCCCCCTTTCCCAAACCCCAAATTCCCGGGATTTTCCCCCTCCCAGACCCCAAAATTCCCGGAATTTTCCCCTTCCTGAACCCCCCAAAATTCCCAGTTTTTTTCCCTTTCCCAACCCCAAAATTCCCAGGAATTTTCCCCTCTTCAGGCCCCAAACTTCCCTGGATTTTCCCCCTTTCTTGACCCCCAAATTCCCGGGATTTCCCCCAAAAATTCCTGGGATTTTCCCCTTCCCAGACCCCCAAATTCCCGGAATTTTCCCCTTCCTGACCCCCCAAAATTCCCGGGATTTCCCCCCCTCCGAGACCCCCAAATTCCCGGGATTTTCCCCCAAAAATTCCCTGGATTTTCCCCTTCCCAGACCCCAAAATTCCCATTTTTTTTCCCTTTCTTGGACCCCCAAAAATTCCCAGTTTTTTTCCCTTTCCCAACCCCCAAAATTCCCTGGATTTTCCCCCAAAATTCCCGGGACTTTTCCCCTTCCTGACCCCCCAAAATTCCCAGTTTTTTTCCCTCTCCAGGCCCCAAAATTCCCAGGATTTTCCCCTTCCCAGACCCCCCAAAATTCCCAGATTTTTCCCCAAAATTCCCAGAATTTTCCCCTTCCCAACTCTCCAAATTCCCAGGATTTCCCCCCCAAAATTCCCAGAATTTCCCCCTCCCAGACCCCCAAATTCCTGGAATTTTCCCCTTCCTGACCCCCCAAAAATTCCCATTTTTTTTCCCTTTCCCAACCCCAAAATTCCCAGGAATTCCCCCCAAAAATTCCCGGGATTTTCCCCTTCCCAGACCCCAAAAATTCCCAGAACTTTTCCTTTCCCAGACCCCCAAATTCCCAGGATTTCCCCCCAAAATTCCCTGGATTTTCCCCCTTTCCAACCCCAAAATTCCCGAAATTTTCCCCTCCCAGATCCCCAAAATTCCCATTTTTTTTCCCTTTCTTGACCCCCAAATTCCCAGGATTTCCCCCCAAAATTCCCGGAATTTTCCCCTTCCTGACCCCCCAAAATTCCCATTTTTTCCCCTTTTCCAACCCCAAAATTCCCAGGAATTTTCCCCTCTTCAAGCACCAAAATTCCCGGGAATTCCCCCCAAAATTCCCAGGATTTTCCCCCTCCCAGGCCCCCAAATTCCCAGGAATTCCCCCCAAAATTCCCGAAATTTTCCCCTCCCAGACCCCAAAAATTCCCAGAACTTTTCCTTTCCCAGACCCCCAAATTCCCGGGATTTCCCCCCAAAATTCCTGGGTTTTCCCCCCAAAATTCCCTGGATTTTCCCCCTCCCAGACCCCAAAAATTCCCGGAATTTTCCCCTTCCTGACCCCCCAAAATCCCAGGATTTTCCCCCTTCCCAGACCCCAAAATTCCTGGGATTTCCCCCCCTTTCCCAACCCCAAAATTCCAGGAATTCCCCCCCTCCCAGACCCCAAAATTCCCGGAATTTTCCCCTTCCTGACGCCCAAAAATCCCCAGGATTTTTCCCTCTCCAGGACCCAAAATTCCTGGGATTTCCCCCCCAAAATTCCTAGGATTTACCCCCAAAATTCCCGGGATTTTCCGCTTCCCAGACCCCAAAAATTCCCAGAACTTTTCCTTTCCCAGACCCCCAAATTCCCAGGATTTCCCCCGAAAATTCCCGAGATTTTTCCCCTTCCCAACCCCCAAATTCCCAGGATTTTCCCCCAAAATTCCCGGAATTTTCCCCATTTCTTGACCCCCCCAAAATTCCCTGGATTTTCTCCCCAAAATTCCCACGATTTTCCTTTTAAGGTCCCTGGAGTTTCCCCCCAAAATTCTTGGATTTTCCCCTTTTCTGACCTCCAAATTCCCAGGATTTTCCCCCAAAATTCCCTGGATTTTTCCCTTTCCCAACCCCAAAATTCCCAGGATTTTCCCCCTTTCCAACCCCAAAATTCCCAGGATTTTTTCCCTCTCCAGACCCCCAAATTCCCAGAATTTCCCCCCCAAAATTCCCGGGATTTTCCCCTTCCTGAACCCCCCAAAATTCCCATTTTTTTCCCTTTCCCAACCCCCAAAATTCCTGGGATTTCCCCCCAAAATTCCCAGAATTTCCCCCAAAAATTCCTGGATTTTCCCACCAAAATTCCCAGATTTTCCCTGAAAATTCCCGGGATTTTCCGTGAAAATTCTCAGGATTTTCCAAAAAAAATTCCTGGGATTTTTTCCCCCAAAATTCCTGAGATTTCCCCCCAAAATTCCCAGGATTTCTCCCCAAAATTCCCAGGATTTTTCCCCCCAAAATTCCCAGGATTTTTCCCCCCAAAATTCCCAGGATTTTTCCCCCATAATTCCTGGAATTTTCCCTGAAAATTCCCAGTTTTTTCCCAAAAAAATTCCTGGGATTTTTTCCCCCAAAATTCCTGGGATTTTCTCTGAAAATTCCCAGATTTTCCCCTCAGAATTCCCGAGATTTTGCCCCCAAAATTCCTGGGATTTCCCCCCCAAAATTCCCAGGATTTTCCCTGAAAATTCCCAAGATTTCCCCCCCAAAATTCCCAGGATTTTTCCCTGAAAATTCCCAGGATTTTCTCCCCAAAATTCCCAGGATTTCCTTCCCAAAATTGCCTGGATTTTTCCCCAAAAATTCCCAGGATTTTTCCCCCATAATTCCTGGAATTTTCCCTGAAAATTCCCGGGATTTTCTCTGAAAATTCTCAGGATTTTCCCACTAAAATCCCCAGGATTTTTCCCTGAAAATTTCCAGGATTTTCCCCCCAAAATTTCCAGGATTTATCCCCCAAAATTCCTGGGATTTTCCCCCTTTCCAACCCCAAAATAACCAATATTTTCCCCCCAAAATTCCCAGGATTTCCCCCCTCCCATACCCCAAAATTCCCAGAATTTTTTCCCCTCCCAGATCCCCAAAAATTCCCAGAACTTTTCCTTTCCCAACCCCAAAATTCCCAGGATTTCCCCCAAAAATTCCTGGATTTTTCCCACTCCAGACCCCCAAATTCCCAGGATTTTTCCCCAAAATTCCCAGGATTTTCCCCATTTCTTGGCCCCTCAAATTCCCTGGATTTTCTCCCCAAAATTCCCAGGATTTTCCCCCAAAATTCCCAAGATTTTCCCCTTAAGGTCCCTGGAGTTTCCCCCAAAAATTCTTGGATTTTCCCCTTTTCTGACCCCCAAATTCCCAGGATTTTTCCCCCAAAATTCCCTGGATTTTCCCCCTGAAATTCCCAGATTTTCCCTGAAAATTCCCAGGATTTTCCCAAAAAAATTCCTGGGATTTTTTCCCCCAAAATTCCCAGGATTTTCTCTGAAAATTCCTGGAATTTCCCCCCAAAATTCCCAAGATTTTGCCCCCAAAATTCCCAAGATTTTGCCCCCAAAATTTCTGGGATTTTCCCCCAAAATTCCCTGGATTTTCCCCCTTTCCAACCCCAAAATTCCTGGAATTTCCCCCCCAAATTCCCTCGATTTTCCCCAAAAATTCCCAATATTTCTCCCCTTTCCAACCCCAAATTTCCCTGGATTTTCCCTGAAAATTCCCAGGATTTTTCCCTGAAAATTTCCAGGATTTTCCCCCAAAACTCCCAGGATTTTCCCCCTCTCCAGACCCCAAAATTCCCAGCATTTTCCCCCCAAAATTCCCTGGATTTTCCCCCTTTCCAACCCCAAAATTCCCAGGATTTTCCCCCAAAATTCCCAAGATTTTCCTCTTAAATTCCCAGGATTTCCTCCCCAAATTCCCTGGATTTTCCCTGAAAATTCCTGGGATTTTCCCCCCAAAATTCCCTGGATTTTCCCACCAAAATTCCCAGATTTTCCCTGAAAATTCCCTGGATTTTCCCAAAAAAATTCCTGGGATTTTTTCCCCCAAAATTCCCAGGATTTTCTCTGAAAATTTCCAGGATTTTCCCCCAAAACTCCCAGGATTTTCCCCCTCTCCAGACCCCAAAATTCCCAGCATTTTCCCCCCAAAATTCCCTTGATTTTCCCCCTTTCCAACCCCAAAAATTCCCGGGATTTTTCCCCTTCCCAACCCCCCAAAATCCCAGGATTTTTCCCTCTCCAGGCCCCCAAATTTCCTGGGATTTACCCCCCAAAACTTCCAAGATTTCCCCCCCAAAATTCCCAGGATTTTCCCCCTTTCCAACCCCCAAAATCCCAGGATTTTTTCCACTCCAGACCCCCAAATTCCCAGGATTTTCCCCCAAAATTCACGGGATTTTCCCCATTTCTTGACCCCAAATTCCCTGGATTTTCCCCCCAAAATTCCCAGGATTTCCCCCCAAAATTCCCAAGATTTTCCCCTTAAGGTCCCTGGAGTTTCCCCCCAAAGTTCCCAGGATTTTCCCACCAAAATTCCCAGATTTTCCCTGAAAATTTCCAGGATTTTCCCCCAAAATTCCCAGGATTTTCCCCCTCTCCAGACCCCAAAATTCCCAGCATTTTCCCCCCAAAATTCCCTGGATTTTCCCCCTTTCCAACCCCAAAATTCCCGGGATTTTCCCCCAAAATTCCCAAGATTTTCCTCTTAAATTCCCTAGATTTTCCCTGAAAATTTCCAGGATTTTCCCCCAAAATTCCCAGGATTTTCCCCCCCAAATTCCCAGGATTTTCCCCCTTTCCAACCCCAAAATTCCCAGAATTTCCCCCCAAAAATTCCTTGGATTTCCCCCCCTCCCAGACCCCCAAATTCCTGGGATTTTCCCCCCAAAATTTCCAGGATTTATCCCCCCAAAATTCCCAGGATTTTCTCCCCCAAATTCCCGGGATTTTCCCCTTTCCTGACCCCAAAATTCCCTGGATTTTCCCCCCCAAAATTCCCAATATTTCTCCCCTTTCCAACCCCAAAATTCCCTGGATTTTTCCTGAAAATTCCCAGGATTTTTCTCCCAAAATTCCCAAGATTTTCCTCTTAAATTCCCAGGATTTCCCCCCCAAATTCCCTGGATTTTCCCCCAAAATTCCCGGGATTTTCCCCCTCTCCAGACCCCAAAATTCCCAGGATTTTCCCCCCCAAATTCCCTGGATTTTCCCCCTTTCCAACCCCAAAATTTCTGGGATTTTTCCCCCAAAATTCCTGGGATTTCCCCCTAAAAATTCCCAGGATTTTTCCTCCAAAATTCCCAGATTTCCCCTGAAAATTCCCAGGATTTTCTCTGAAAATTCCCAAGATTTTCCCAATAAAAATTCCTGGGATATTTTCCCCCAAAATTCCTGGGATTTACCCCCAAAATTCCCAGGATTTTCCAAAAAAAAACTCCTGGGATTTTCCCCTCAAAATTCCCTGGATTTTCCCCCAAAATTCCCTGGATTTTCCCCCGAAAATTCCCAGGATTTTTCCCCCATAATTCCTGGAATTTTCCCCCCAAAATTCCCAAGATTTTCCCTGAAAATTCCCGGGATTTTCTCTGAAAATTCCCAGGATTTTCCCAAAAAAAATTCCTGGGATTTTTCCCCCCAGAATTCCCAAGATTTTGCCCCCAAAATTCCCTGGATTTTCACCCCAAAATTCCCTGGATTTTCCCCCTTTCCAACTCCAAAATTCCTGGAATTCCCCCCCCCCAAATTCCCTGGATTTCCCCCAAAAATTCCCAATATTTCTCCCCTTTCCAACCCCAAAATTCCCTGGATTTTCCCTGAAAATTCCCAGGATTTTTCCCTGAAAATTTCCAGGATTTTCCCCCCAAAATTCCCAGGATTTTTCCACAAAATTCCCTGGATTTCCCCCCAAAATTCCCTGGATTTTCCCCCTTTCCAACCCCAAAATTTCTGGGATTTTCCCAAAAAAATTCCCTGGATTTTCCCACCAAAATTCCCAGATTTTCCCTGAAAATTCCCAGGATTTTCTCTGAAAATTCTCAGGATTTTCCCTCCAAAATTCCCAGGATTTCCCCCAAAATTTCCAGGATTTATCCCCCCAAAATTCCCTGGATTTTCTCCCCCAAATTCCCAGGATTTCCCCCAAAATTCCGGGATTTTCCCCTCTCCTAAATCCCATTTTTCCTTTCTTTTTCCAAGCCTCCAAATCCCAGGAATTTCTTTCCAGTTTTTCCTTGGATGTTCGACGTCGGAGCAGAGAATTCCAAGCGGGAAAAAAACCGGGAATTATGGATCCAATTCCATGGATTTGGCTCCTGGTCTCATTCCCGTTGGCCAATTCCCATCCCAAAATTCCCGGTAAGTTTGGAATTCCCACCAAAAAAAATTCCCAAAAAATCCTGGGAAAAATTCCCAAAAAATCCTGGGAAAAATTCCCAAAAATTCCCCAAAATTCCGTGAAAATTCCTCAAAAATTTCCCTCCAAAATTCCAAAAATTTCCAAAAATTCTCCCCAAAATTCCCAAAAAAATTCCCTGAAAAATCCCCCCAAATTCCCCCCAAAATCCCAGAAAATTCTCCAAAAATTCCCAGAAAATTCCTTGAAAATTCTCAAAAAATTTCCCAAAAAATTCCAAGAAATTGCCCCAAAATTCCCAGAAAATTCCCCCCAAATCCCCCCCAAATTCCCAAAAACTTCTCCAAAAGTTCCCAGAAAATTCCTTGAAAATTCCCCCCAAAATTCCCAAATAATTCCCAAATAATTCCCCAAAAATTCCAAAAAAATTCACCAAAAATTCCCCAAAAATTCCAAGAAAATTCTCCCCAAAATTCCCAAAAATACCAAAAATTTCCTCCAAAAATTAAAAAAAAATTCCAAAAAAATTCCCAAAAAGCTTCTCAAAAAATTCCCAAAAACTTCACCAAAAATTCCAAAATAATTCTCAGAAAATTCCCCTCAAAATTCCCAAATAATTCCCAAAAAATTCCCAAAAAATTCCCAAAAAAATCCCCCCAAAATTCCCAAAAATACCCCAAAACTTCACCAAGAATTCCAAAAAAATTTCCCAAAAATTCCCAAAAAATCCCCAGAAAATTCCCAAGAAATTCTCACAAAATTCCCAAAAAATTTCCCTGAAATTTTCCAGCAATTCCCAAAATAATTCCCAAAACAATTACCCCAAAATTCCAAAAAAAAATTTCCCCAAAAAATTCCCAAAAAATTCCTAGAAAATTCCCCCAAAATTCCCAAAAACTTCTCCAAAAATTCCCCAAAAAATTCCAAAAAATTCCCCAAAAATTCCCAAAAAATTCCCCAAAAATTCCCCCAAAAATTCCCAAAAATTCCTCTAAAAATTCCCAAAAAATCCCCCCAAAATTCCCAAGAAATTCTCCAAAAATCCCCAGAAAATTCCTTGAAAATTCCCAAAAATTCCCCCCCAAAATCCCCAAAATTTCCAAAAATTCCCCCCAAAATTCCAAGAAAATTCCCCCAAAATCCCCCCCAAATTCCCAAAAACTTCCCCAAAAATTCCCAGAAAATTCCTTGAAAATTCCCAAAAAATCCCCAAAAATTCCCAAAAAATTCCCAAAAACTCCTCCAAAAATTCCAAAAAAAATTTCAGAAAATTCCCCCAAAATCCCCAAATAATTCCCAAAAATTCCCATAAAATTCCCAAAAAATTCCCCCCAAAATCCCAAAAAATTCCCCTGAAATTTCAAAAAAAAATTCCCAAAAATTCCTCGAAAAATTCCCCAAAAAATCCCAGAAATTTCCCCCCAAATTCCCAAAAATTCCCAGAAAATTCCTTGAAAAATCCCCAAAAATACCCCCCAAAATTCCAAAAAAATTCCTCCAAAGTTTTAAAAAAAATCCCAAAAATCCTGCAAAAAAATCCCAAAAACTTCTCCAAAAATTCCCCAAAATTCCTTGAAAATTCCCTCAAAAATTCCCCCCCAAATTCCCAAAAACTCAACCAAAAATTCCCCAAAAATTCCCCAAAAATCCCCAGAAATTTCCCCAAAATTCCCCAGAATTCCTCCAAAAATTCCTAAAAAATTCCCCTGAAATTTCCCAGAAATTCCCCAAAAAAATTCCCCCCAAAATTCCTCAAAAATTTCTAAAATTTCCTCAAAAAATTTCCCAAAAAATCCCCAAAAAAATCCTGCAAAAAATTCCCCCAAAAATTCCCAATAAATTCTCAAAAAATCCCCAGAAAATTCCCCCCAAAATTCCCAGAAAATTCCTCAGAAACTTCCCAAAAAATTCCCCAAAAATTCCCCCAAAATTTCCCCAAAATTCCCCTGAAATTTCAAAAAAATTCCCCCAAAATTCCCAAAAACTTCTCCAAAAACTTCCAAAAAATTCCCCAAAAACTTCTCAAAAAATTCCCCAAAATTATTCTAAAAATTCCCAAATAATTCCTGCAAAAAATCCCCAAGAAATTCTCCAAAAATTCCCAGAAAATTCCCCCAAAATTCCCAAAAATCCCCTCAAAATTCCCAAAAAATTCCCTGAAAAATTCCCCCAAATACCCAAAAAAATCCCAGAAAATTCCCCCAAAATCCCCCCAAATTCCCAAAAACTTCTCCAAAAATTCCCAAAAAATTCCCCCCAAATTCCCAAAAACTCCTCCAAAAATTCCAAAAAAACTCCCAAAAAATTCCTCAAAAAACTCCCCAAAAATTCACCCCAAAAATCCCCAAAATTTCCAAAAATTCTCCCCAAAATTCCCCAAAAATTCCCTGAAAAATCCCCCAAAATTCCCCAAAAAATTCCAGAAAATTCTCCAAAAATTCTTAGAAAATTCCTCAAAAAGTTCCCAGAAAATTCCTCAAAAAATTTCCAAAAACTTCTCCAAAAATTCCTGGAAAATTCCTTGAAAATTCCCCAAAATTTCCCAAAAACTCCTCCAAAAATTCCCCAAAAATTCCCAGAAATTTACCCCAAAATTCCCAAATAATTCCCCAAAATTCCCCAAAATTTCCCCAAAAATTCCCCTGAAATTCCAAAAAAAATTCCCCCCAAAATTCCCCCAAAGTTCCAAAAAAATTCCTCAAAAAGTTCCTGAAAAAATTCCCCAAAAAATCTTGCAAAAAATTCCCAAAAATTCCTTGAAAATTCTCAAAAATTTCCCCCCCAAAATTTCCAAAAATTCCCCAAAAATTCCCCAAAAATTCCCCAAAAATTCCCCCAAAATTCCCCCAAAATTCCCCCCAAATTCCCAAAAACTTCTCCAAAAATTCCCAGAAAATTCCTTAAAAATTCCCAAAAAATCCCCAAAAATTCCCAAAAAATCCCCCAAAATTCCCCAAAAATTTCCAAAAACTTCTCCAAAAATTCCAAAAAAATTTTCAGAAAATTCCCCCAAAATCCCCAAATAATTCCCAAAAAAATCCCTCAAAATTCCCAAAAAATTCCCCAAAAAAATCCCTCAAAATTCCCAAAAAATTCCTCAGAAACTTCCCAAAAAATTCCCCCAAAGTTCCCCAAAAATTCCCCAAAAATTCCCCAAAAATTCCCCAAAAATTCCCCCAAAATTCCCCTGAATTTTCAAAAAAATTCCCCCAAAATTCCCAAAGACTCCACCAAAAATTCTCAGAAAATCCCTCCCAAAATTCCCAAGAAAATCCTTGAAAATTCCCAAAAATTCCCCCCAAAAATCTCCAAAATTTCCAAAAATTCCAAAAAAATTCCCTGAAAAATCCCAGAAAATTCCCCAAAAAATCCCAAAAAATTCCCAAAAAAATTCACAGAATATTCCCTCAGAATTCCCAGAAAATTCCTTAAAAATTCTCCAAAAAATTTCCCTGAAATTTCCAAGAAATTGCCCCAAAATTCCCAGAAAATTTCCCCCAAATTCCCAAAAACTTCTCCAAAAGTTCTCAGAAAATTCCTTAAAAATTCCCCCCAAAAATTCCCAAAAACTCCTCCAAAAATTCCCCAGAAATTTCCCCCAAAATTCCCAAATAATTCCCAAAAAATTCCCAAAAATTTCCAAAATATTCCCCCAAAATTTCCCAGCAATTCCCAAAAGAATTCCCCAAAAAATTCCCCCAAAGTTTCAAAAAAATTCCTCAAAAAGTTTCCAAGAAATTCTTCAAAAATTCCCAGAAAATTCCTTGAAAATTCCCCAAAATTCCCCCAAAATTCCCCCAAAATTCCCCAAAAATTCCCCCTAAAATTCCCAAAAAATTCCCAGAAAATTCTCCCCAAAATTCCCAGAAAATTCCTCAGAAACTTCCCCAAAAATTCCCCCAAAATTCCCCAAAAATTCCCCCAAAATTCCCCAAAAATTCCCCAAAAATTCCCCCAAAATTCCCAAAGACTTCACCAAAATTCCAAAAAAAATCCCAGAAAATTCTCCAAAAATTCCCAGAAAAATGCACCACAAAATTCCCAAAAAATTCCCCATAAAATTCCAAGAAATTCTCCAAAAATTCCAAAAAAATCCCCAAAAAATTCCCCAAAAATTCCCCTGAAATTTCGCAGAAATTCCCAAAATAATTCCCAAAAAATTCCCAAAAAATTCCAAAAAAATTCCAAAAAAAAACCTCAAAAAATTCCCAGAAATTCCTCAAAAAAATCCCCCCAAAAATTCCCCAAAAATTCTCAGAAAATTCCTTGAAAATTCTCCAAAAATTTTCTCTGAAATTTCCAAGAAATTTCCCCAAAATTCCCAAAAAATTCCCCCAAAATCCCCCCAAATTCCCAAAAACTTCTCCAAAAGTTCCCAGAAAATTCCTTAAAAATTCCCCAAAGAATTCCCAAAAACTCCTCCAAAAATTCCCCAGAAATTTCCCCCAAAATTCCAAAAAAATTCCCAAACAATTCCCAAAAATTTCCAAAATATTCCCCAAAAATTCCCCCAAAATTTCCCAGCAATTCCCAAAAGAATTCCCCAAAAATTCCCCCAAAGTTCCAAAAAAATTCCTCAAAAAATTTCCAAGAAATTCTCCAAAAATTCCCAGAAAATTCCTTGAAAATTCCCCAAAATTTCCCCCAAAAAATTTCCAAAAATTCCCTAAAAATTCCCAAAATATTCCCAAAAAAATTCCCAAAAAAACCCCCAAAAATTCCCAATAAATTAAATGAAAAAAATCCCTAAAATTCCCAAATACTCCTCCAAAAATTCCCAAAAATTTCCCTGAAAATTCCCACAAAAATTTCCCCCAAAATTCCCAAAAATTCCCCTCAAAAATTCCCAAAAAATTCCCAATAATTCTCCCCAAAATTCCCAAAATCTTCTCCAAAAATTCCCAAAAAATTCTCCCCCAAGTTGCCAAAAATTCCCCAAAAATTCCCAAAAAGTTCCCAGAAAATTCCCCAAAATTAAAAAAAAAATCCCAAAAAATTCTCCCAAAAATTCCCCCAAAAATTCCCAAAAAATTTCCTCAAAAGCTCCCAAAAATTCCCAAAAATCTCCCAAAAAAATTCCCAAAAAATTCCTCAAAAATTCCAAAAAAATTCCCAAAAATTCCTGGAAAAATCTCCCAAAATTCCCAAGAATTCCCAAAAAATTCCTCAAAAAAATACCCCAAAAATTCCCTAAAATTTCTGCAAAATTCCCAAAATATTCCTAAAAAAATTCCCCCAAAATTAAAAAAAATCCCCAAAAATTCAAAAAAAATTCCCCAAAAATTCCTTAAAATTTCTGCAAAATTCCCAAAAATTTCTCATAAAATTCCCAAAAATCTCCTGAAAAGTTCCCTAAAAATTCCCCAAAATCTCCCCAAAAATTCCTGCAAAATTCCCCAAAATTTCCCCAAAATTCCCAAGAATTCCCAAAAAATTCCCCCAAAAATACCCCAAAAATTCCCTAAAATTTCTACAAAATTCCCAAAATATTCCCCCAAAATTCCCAAGAAATCTCCTCAAAAGCTCCCAAAAATTCCCAAAAATCTCCCAAAAAAATACCCAAAAAATTCCTCAAAAATTCCAAAAAAATTCCCAAAAATTCCTGAAAAAATCTCCCAAATTCTCAAGAATTCCCAAAAAAATCCCCCCAAAATACCCAAAAAATTCCCTAAAATTTCTGCAAAATTCCCAAAATATTCCCCCAAAATTCCCCAAAAATCTCCTCAAAAGTTCCCTAAAAATTCCCAAAAATCTCCACAAAAATTCCTCAAAAAAATTCATTAAAAATTCAAAAAAAATCCCCAAAAATTCCACCCAAAATTTCCCAAAAATTCCCAAAAAATTCCTTAAAATTTCCCAGAAAATTCCCAAAAATTCCTCATAAAAGTCCCAAAAAAATTCCCCAAAATCCCTCAAAAGTTCCCTAAAAAATCCCAAAAATCTCCCCAAAAATTCCTCAAAAAAGTTCCCAAAAATTCACAAAAATTCCCCCAAAAATACCAAAAAAATTCCCTAAAATTTCAGCAAAATTCCCAAAATATTCCCCCAAAATTCCCAAAAAATCTCCTCAAAAGTTCCCTAAAAATTCCCAAAAATTCCTCAAAATTTCCCAAAAAAATCCCAAAAATTCCCAAAAAAATCCCCCAAAATTCCCCCAAAATTTCCAAAAAAATCTCCTCAAAAGTTGCCTAAAAATTCCCAAAAATCTCCCCAAAAATTCCCAAAAAATTCCTTGAAAATTCCAAAAAATTTCCCAAAAATTCCTGAAAAAATCTCCCAAAATTCCAAAGAATTCCCAAAAAATCTCCTCAAAAGTTCCCTAAAAAATTCCCCAAAATCTCCCCCCAAATTACTGCAAAATTCCCAAAAATTCTCCTGAAAAGTTCCCTAAAAATTCCCAAAAATCTCCCCAAAAATTCCTGCAAAATTCCCCAAAATTTCCCCAAAATTCCCAAAAAATCTCCTCAAAAGCTCACAAAAATTCCCAAAAATCTCCCCAAAAATTCTTTAAAAATTCCTTGAAAATTCAAAAAAATTTCCCAAAAATTCCTGAAAAAAATCTCCCAAAATTCCCAAGAATTCCCAAAAAATTCCCCCCAAAATACCCCAAAAATTCCCTAAAATTTCTGCAAAATTCCCAAAATATTCCCCCAAAATTCCCCAAAAATCTCCTCAAAAGTTCCCTAAAAATTCCCAAAAATTCCTCAAAATTTCCAAAAAAATTCCCAAAAATTCCCAAAAAAACCCCCCCAAAATTCCCAAAATATTCCCCCAAAATTCCCAAAAAATCTCCTCAAAATCTCCCAAAATTTACCCCAAAAATTCCCTAAAATTTCTGCAAAATTTCCAAAATATTCCCCCCAAATTCCCAAAAAATCTCCCAAAATTTCCCAAAAAATTCCCAAAAAATTCATCAAAAATTCCTTAAAATTTCTGCAAAATTCCCAAAAATTTCCCCCCAAATTCCCAAAAAATCTCCTCAAAAGTTCCCTAAAAAATTCCCAAAAATCTCCCCCAAAATTACTGCAAAACCCCAAAATTCCCAAAAAATCTCCTCAAAAGTTCCCTAAAAATTCCCAAAAATCTCCCCCAAAATTACTGCAAAATTCCCCAAAATTTCCCCAAAATTCCCAAAAAATACTCTCAAAAGTTCCCTAAAAATTCCCAAAAATTCCTCAAAAAAATCCCCAAAAAATCCTGAAAAATTCCCCAAAAATTCCCTAAAATTTCTGCAAAATTCCCAAAATATTCCTAAAAAAATTCCCCCAAAATTCCCAAAAAAATCCCAAAAATTTCCTTAAAAATTCCTTAGAAATTCCCAAAAATTTTGGGGTAAAAAACCAAATAAATGCAGAAATTTGGCTTTGCAATTTTGGGAATTTTTCCTTTTTTTTCATTGGATTTCGGGAATTCCCAAGGATTTTTCCAATTCCCAACCCAGGCTCAGAATTCCAAGGAATTTGGGGGAATTTTCCCAGATTTTCCCAAGATTTTTCTGGGATTTTTTCCCATTTTTCCCAGATTTTTATGGAATTTTTCCCACTTTTTCCCTGGATTTTTCCTGGACTTTCCTTGGATTTCTTCCCCCATTTTTCCAAGTTTTTTTCCTGGATTTTTCCCAAAATTTTCCAGGATTTCCCCCATTTTTTTCCCCACATTTTCCCCAATTTTTCCTGGATTTTCCCCAATTTTTCCTGGATTTTTCCCATTTTTCCCCTGGATTTTTTCTGGATATTTCCCAGTTTTTCCCCAAATTTTCCCCATTTTTTTTCTTGGATTTTTCCAGGATTTTTCCCAGATTTTTCCCATGTTTTCCCATAGATATTCCCTGGATTTTCCCCAGATTTTCCCCATTTATTGCAGGAATTTTCCCATTTTTTCCCTGGATTTTTCCCAGATTTTTCCCATTTTTTCAGGAATTTTTCCCATTTTTCCCCCCCTTTTTTCCCCCAGATTTTTCCTGGATTATTCTTGGATTTTCCCTGGTTTATTCCAGAATTTTTTCAGAATTTTCCGTGGATTTTCCAGATTTTTTTTCCAGATTTTTCCTGGATTTTTTCCCCATTTTCCCTCATTTTTTTCCAATTTTTTTCCAGGATTTTCCCTGGATTTCTCCCGACATTTTTCCTGGATTTTTCCCAGATTTTTCCCAAATTTTTTCCCAGATTTTTCCCAAGTTTTTCCCAGATTTTCCCAATTTTTCCCCCATTTTTTCCCGTATTTTTCCCATTCTTTTCCCTGGATTTTCTCTGGATATTTCCCAGATTTTTCCCAAATTTTCCAGTTTTTTTCTGGATTTTTCCCAGATTTTTCCCATTATTTTCCCATTTTTTCCCAGATTTTCCCCCATTTTTCCCAGATTTTTCTCATTTTTTTCCCCATTTTTCCCAGGGTTTTTCCCATTTTCCCCTGGATTTTTCCTGGATTTTTCCCATTTTTTCCTGGATTTTTCCCATTTTTTTCCCATTTTTTCCCCATTTTTCCCAAATTTTTCCTGGATTTTCCCCAGATTTTTTCCAGGATTTTCCCAATTTTTCCCCATATTTTTCCCAATTTTTCCCCATTTTTTCCCGGGATTTTCCCAGATTTTTTTTCCAGGATTTCCCCCATTTTTTCCAGGATTTTTCCCAGACTTTTTCCTGGATTTTTCCCATTTTTTCCCCATTTTTTTCCTGGATTTTTCTCAGATTTTTCGTGGATTTTTCCCATTTTATTCCAGGATTTTTCCCATTCTTTTCCGTGGATTTTTCCCATTTTTTCCCAGATTTTTCCAATTTTTTCCTGGATTTTTCCCAGATTTTCCCCATTTTTTTTCCTTGGATTTTCCCCATTTTTTCCCATTTTTTCCCCATTTTTTTCCTGGATTTTTCTCAGATTTTTCCTGGATTTTTCCCTTTTTTTTTTCAGGAATTTTTCCCATTTTTTCCCCATTTTTCCCCAACTTTTTCCCGGATTTTTCCCATTTTTTTTCCCAGATTTTTTCCCATTTTATTCCAGGATTTTTCCCATTTTTTCCCAAGGATTTTTTCCAATTTTTTCTCCCTTTTTTTCTCAAGGAGAATCCTTGGGAAAAAACCGGGAAAAATTGGAAAAATGTGGGAAAAAAAAGGGAAAATGCAGAAAAAATTGGGAAAAATTTGGATGAAAATTGGGGAAAAAAGTGGGAAAAAAATTGGGAAAAAATGGGAAAAAAGTGGGAAAAAATTGGGAAAAAATGGGAAAAAATTGGGAAAAAAAGGGAAAAAAATGGGAAAAAATGGGAGAAATTGGGGAAAAAATTGAGGGAAAAAGGGGAAAAAATGGGAAAAAAATTGGGAAAAAAATGGGAAAAAAATGGGAAAAATGCAGGAAAATTGGGGAAAAAATGGGAAAAAAATTTGGAATAAAATGGGAGAAATTGGGGAAAAATTGGGGGAAAAAAGGGGAAAAATAGGAAAAAATATGGAAAAAGTAGGGGGAAAATTGGGGAAAAAAATTGGGAAAAAATTGGGGGAAAATGGGAAAAATATGGAAAAAAATCTGGGAAAAATCTGGGAAAAATGAGGGAATAATGAAGGAAAATTGGGAAAAAATGGGAAAAAAATTTGGAATAAAATGGGAGAAATTGAGGAAAAAATTGGGAAAAAATTGGGAAAAAGTAGGAAAAAAATGGACGGAAAATGCAGCAAAATTGGGAAAAAATGGGGGAAAATTGGGGAAAAAATGGGAAAAAAATGGAAAAAATAAAACAAACTGCAGGAAAATTTGGGAAAAATGGGGAAAAAATGGGAAAAAAATGGGAAAAAATTGGGGAAAAAATAGAAAAAAATGCAGGAAAATTGGAGAAAAAATGGGAAAAAATTTGGAATAAAATGGGAAAAATTGGGAAAGAAATGGGAAAAATTGGGGAAAAACTGGGAAAGAAATGGGAAAAATTGGGGAAAAATTGGGGGAAAAATATGAAAAAAATTGAGGAAAAATTGGGAGAAATTGGGGACAAGATGGGGAAAAATAAAGAAAAAACTGGGAAAAAAAAATGGGAAAAAATTGGATGAAAATTGAGGAGAAATGGGGAAAAAATGGGAAAAAAATGGGAAAAAATTGGGGAAAAAATAGAAAAAAATGCAGGAAAATTGGGGAAAAATGGGAAAAAATTTGGAATAAAATGGGAGAAATTGGGGAAAAAATTGGGAAAAAATTGGGGGAAAAAGGGGAAAAAATAGGAAAAAATACGGAAAAAATAGGGGGAAAATTGGGGAAAAAATGGGGAAAAAAATGGGGAAAAAAGGGAAAGAAATGGGAAAAATTGTGGAGAAAAAAAGGGAAAAAATGCATAAAAATATCAGGAAAAATTGGGAAAGAAATGGGAAAAATTGGGGAAAAATTGGGAAAGAAATGGGAAAAATTGGGGAAAAATTGGGGAAAAATTGGGAAAGAAATGGGAAAAATTGGGGAAAAATTGGGGAAAATTGGGAGGAAAATTGGGGGAAAATAAAGAAAAAACTGGGAAAAAATTGGGAAAAATCTGGGAAGACAATGGAAAAAAAAAAGCAGGAAAATTGGGAAAAATTGGGGGGAAAATGGGAAAAAATATGGAAAAAAAAGCAAAAAATCTGGGAAAAATCTGGGAAAAATCTGGGAAAAATGAGGGAATAATGAAGGAAAATTGGGAAAAAATTGGGAAAAAATGGGAAAAAAATTTGGAATAAAATGCGAGAAATTGGGGAAAAAATTGGGAAAAAATTGGGAAAATTGGGGGAAAATTGGGGAAAAATTGGGGAAAAATTGGGAAAAAAAAAGTCAAAAATAGGAAAAAAAGGGGAAAAATTGGGAAAAAAGGGAAAAAAAGGAAAAAAACTGGGAAAAATTTATCAAAAAATTTGGTTTAAATAAGCAAAAAAATGATAAAAAATTGGGAAAAAATTGGGGAAAAATTGGGGAAAAACGGGAAAATTTATGAAAAAATTGGGTGAAAATTGGGGAAAAAATGACGAAAATGGGGAAAAAATAGGTTAAAAATGGGAAAAATAATGGGAAAAAATGAGGAAAAATGGGGGAAAAATGGGAAAAAATGGGAAAAAATGGGGGGAAAAAATGGGAAAAATTGGGGAAAACTTGGGGAAAACTTGGGGGAAAATTTATTAAAAAATTGGGGAGAATTGGCTGAAATTGGGGAAAAAAAGGAGAAAAATTGGGGAAAAATTTGGGGAAAAATGGGGAAAAATGCGGGAAAATTTTGAAAAAAATTGGAAAAATTTGGGAAAAGTTTGGGAAAAAATTCCCAGAATTTTCTGACTGTTTTTCCCACCTCAGGTCCTCAGCCTTGAGTGTTCAGCTCGCTGAGATTCTTGTGGGAGCAGGAAAAACTGGGGGGAAAAATGGCAAAAATCGGGAAAAAAATGGGGAAAAATGGGGAAAAATGGGTTAAAAATGGGGAAAAAATTGGGATAAAAATTAGGGAAAATTGGGAAAAATTTGGGAAAAAATGGGGAAAAATTGTTAAAAATGAGGAAAAAATTGGGATAAAAATTAGGGAAAATTGGGAAAAAATTGGGAAAAAATAGAAAAAAATGGGGAAAAATGGGTTAAAAATGGGGAAAAAATTGGGATAAAAATTAGGGAAAATTGGGAAAAAATTGGGAAAAAATTAGGAAAAAATGGGGAAAAATTGTTAAAAATGGGGAAAAAATTGGGATAAAAATTAGGGAAAATTGGGAAAAAATTGGGAAAAAATTAGGAAAAAATGGGGAAAATTGTGAAAAAATTTAGGGAAATTTAGGGGAAAAATTGGAAAAAACTGGGAAAAAATTGTAAAAATTTGGGGTAAAAATTGGGGTAAAAATTGGGGAAAATAGGGAAAAATAGGGGAAAAATGGAGGAAAATTGGGAAAAAAAGGGGGAAAAATTGAGGGAAATTCGGGAGAAAATTAAGGCAAAAATGGGGGAAAAATTAAGAAAATATGGCAAAAAATAAGGAAAAAATGTGGAAAAATTGGGGAAAATTGGAAAAAATTGGGGGGGAAAAAAGGAAAAAATTTGGGAAAAATGGAGAAAAGATTGAAATAAAACTGGGAAAATTTAGGAAAAAATCTGGAAAAATTGGGTGAAAATTGTGGGGAAAATGACAACAAAATGACAAAGAATTGGGTAAATATGGGTAAAAAATGGGTAAAAAATGGGAAAAATTCGGGAAAAAATTAGAAAAAAATTTGGGAAAATTGGGAAAATATTGGAATAAAACTGGGAAAATTTTAGGAAAAAATTGGGGAAAATTGGGTGAAAATTGGCGAAAAAAACCCAAAAATGGGTAAAAAATGGGTAAAAAAATGGGTAAAAATCAGGAAAAATTGGGAAAATTTGGGAAAAATTTGGGAAAAATTTGGGAAAAGATTCTCAGAATTTTCTGGCTGTTTTTCCCACCTCAGGTCCTCAGCCTTGAGTGTTCAGCTCGCTGAGATTCCTGTGGGAGCAGGAAAAACTGGGGGGAAAAATGACAAAAATAGGGAAAAAAATGGGGAAAATGGGAGAAAAAATTGGAAAAGAATTGGGAGAGAAATTAGAGAAAATTGAAAAAAAAAATTAGGAAAAAAATGGGGAAAAATTGGGGAAAAAAGTGAAAAAATTGAGAGTAAGATGGGGAAAAATGGGGAAAAATTCCAAAAAAATTGGGAAAAATTGAGGGAAATTTAGGGGAAAAATTTGGGGAAAAATGGGAAAAAATGGGACAAATTGGGAATTGGAAAAAAATGGGAAAAAATGTTATAAAATAGGGAAAAAATGGGGAAAAATTGGGAAAAATGAGGAAAAAATTGAGGGAAAAAATTGGGAAAAATTGGGGAAAATTGGGTGAAAATTGGGGAAAAAAAAGACAAAAAATGGGGAAAAAATAGGGGGAAAATGGAGAAAAATTGGGGAAAAATTGGGGGAAAATGGAAGAAAAATGGGGAAAAAATTGAGGGAAAAAATGGGGAAAAATTGGGAAAAATTTTTGAAAAAAGTGGGGAAAAAATTGGGAAAATTGGGGAAAAATTTGGGAAAAGATTCCCAGAATTTTCTGACTGTTTTTCCCACCTCAGGTCCTCAGCCTTGAGTGTTCAGCTCACTGAGATTCCTGTGGGAGCAGGAAAAACTGGGGGGAAAAATGGCAAAAATAGGGAAAAAAATGGGAAAAAATGGGGAAAAATGGGATAAAAATGGGGAAAAAATTGGGATAAAAATTGGGATGAAAATTAGAGAAAATTGGGAAAAAAACAGGGAAAAAATTAGGAAAAAAATTGGGAAAAATGGGTTAAAAATGGGGAAAAAATTGGGATAAAAATTAGGGAAAATTGGGAAAAAATTGGGAAAAAATTAGGAAAAAATGGGGAAAATTGTGAAAAAATTTAGGGAAATTTAGGGGAAAAATTGGAAAAAACTGGGAAAAAATTGTAAAAATTTGGGGTAAAAATTGGGGAAAAAATTGGGGAAAATAGGGAAAAATAGGGGGAAAATGGAGGAAAATTGGGAAAAAATGGGGGAAAAATTGAGGGAAATTTGGGAGAAAATTAAGGCAAAAATGGGGGAAAATTGGGAAAATATGGCAAAAAATAAGGAAAAAATGTGGAAAAATTGGGGAAAATTGGAAAAAATTGGGGGGGGAAAAAGGAAAAAAAATTTGGGAAAAATGAGAAAAGATTGAAATAAAACTGGGAAAATTTTAGGAAAAAATTTGGAAAAATTGGGTGAAAATTGGGGGGAAAATGACAACAAAATGACAAAGAATTGGTTAAGAATGGGTAAAAAATGGGTAAAAAATGGGAAAAATTCAGGAAAAAATTAGAAAAAAATTTGGGAAAAATTGGGAAAATATTGGAATAAAACTGGGAAAATTTTAGGAAAAAATTGGGAAAATTGGGTGAAAATTGGCGAAAAAAAAAACAAAAATGGGTAAAAAATGGGTAAAAAAATGGGTAAAAATCAGGAAAAATTGGGAAAAATTTGGGAAAAATTTGGGAAAAGATTCCCAGAATTTTCTGACTGTTTTTCCCACCTCAGGTCCTCAGCCTTGAGTGTTCAGCTCGCTGAGATTCCTGTGGGAGCAGGAAAAACTGGGGGGAAAAATGGCAAAAAATAGGGAAAAAAATGGGGAAAATTGGGAGAAAAATTGGAAAAGAATTGGGATAGAAATTAGAGAAAATTGAAAAAAAATTAAGAAAAAAAGGGAGAAAAATTGGGGAAAAAAGTGAAAAAATTGAGAGTAAGATGGGGAAAAATTAAGGGAAAAATTGGGATAAAAAGTGCAAAATAGGGGAAAAATTGAGGAAAAATGGGGAAAAATTCAGGAAAAATTAAAAAAAAATTGGGAAAAATTGAGGGAAATTTAGGGGAAAAATTTGGGGAAAAATGGGGAAAAATGGGACAAATTGGGAATTGGAAAAAAATGGGAAAAAATGTCATAAAATAGGGAAAAAATGGGGAAAAATTGGAAAAATGAGGAAAAAATTGAGGGAAAAAATTGGGAAAAATTGGGGAAAATTGGGGAAAAAAATGACAAAAAATGGGGAAAAAATGGGGGGAAATGGAGAAAAATTGGGGAAAAATTGGGGAAAAATGGAGAAAAAATGGGAAAAATGGGGAAAAAATTGAGGGAAAAAAATGGGGAAAAATTTGGGAAAATTTGGAAAAAAATAGGAAAAAATTGGGAAAATTGGGGAAAAATTGGGGAAAAATTTGGGAAAAAATTGGAAAAATTTGGGAAAAGTTTGGGAAAAAATTCCCAGAATTTTCTGACTGTTTTTCCCACCTCAGGTCCTCGGCCTCGAGCGTTCAGCTCGCTGAGATTCCTGTGGGAGCAGGAAAAATGGGGGGAAAAATGGCAAAAAATAGGGAAAAAAAATGGGGAAAAATGGGAGAAAAATGGGTTAAAAATGGGGAAAAATTGGGATAAAAATTAGAGAAAATTGGGAAAAAATAGGGAAAAAATTAGGAAAAAAATAGGGAAAATGGGGAAAAAATTGAGGGAAAGATGGGGAAAAATTAAGGGAAAAATTGGGGAAAAATATCAAAAATAAGGAAAAAATTGGGGAAAAATTGGGAAAAAATTGGGAAAAAATTGGGAAAGATTGAGGGAAATTTAGGGGAAAAATTTGGGGAAAAATGGGGAAAAATGGGACAAATGAGGAATTGGAAAAAAATGGGAAAAAAAATGTTGTAAAATAGGGAAAAAATGGGGAAAAATTGGGAAAAATGAGGAAAAAAATTGAGGGAAAAAATGGGAAAAAATTGGGGAAAATTGGGTGAAAATTGGGGAAAAATGACAAAAAATGGGGAAAACGGGGGAAAATGGAGAAAAATTGGGGAAAAATTGGGGAAAAATGGAGAAAAAACGGGAAAAATGGGGAAAAAATTGAGGGAAAAAATGGGGAAAAATTGGGGAAATTTTTGAAAAAAGTGGGGAAAAAATTGGGAAAATTGGGGAAAAATTGGGGAAAATATTCCCAGAATTTTCTGGCTGTTTTTCCCACCTCAGGTCCTCGGCCTCGAGCGTTCAGCTCGCTGAGATTCCCTGTGGGAGCAGGAAAACTGGGGGGAAAAATGGCAAAAAATAGGGAAAAAAAATGGGGAAAATTGGGAGAAAAATTGGAAAAGAATTGGGAGAGAAATTAGAGAAAATTGAAAAAAAAAATAGGAAAAAAATGGGGAAAAATTGGTGAAAAAAGTGAAAAAATTGAGAGTAAGATGGGGAAAAATTGGGAAAAATTCCAAAAAAATTGGGAAAAATTGAGGGAAATTTAGGGGAAAAATTTGGGGAAAAATGGGGAAAAATGGGACAAATGGGGAATTGGAAAAAAATGGGAAAAAATGTTATAAAATAGGGAAAAAAATGGGGAAAAATTGGGAAAAATGAGGAAAAAAATTGAGGGAAAAAATTGGAAAAATTGGGGAAAATTGGGTGAAAATTGGGGAAAAAAATGACAAAAAATGGGGAAAAAATGGGGGGAAATGGAGAAAAATTGGGGAAAAATTGGGGAAAAATGGAGAAAAAATGGGAAAAATGGGGAAAAAATTGAGGGAAAAAAATGGGGAAAAATTTGGGAAAATTTGGAAAAAAATAGGAAAAAATTGGAAAATTGGGGAACAATTGGGGAAAAATTTGGGAAAAAATTGGAAAAATTTGGGAAAAGTTTGGGAAAAGATTCCCAGAATTTTCTGACTGTTTTTCCCGCCTCAGGTCCTCGGCCTCGAGCGTTCAGCTCGCTGAGATTCCTCCGGGAGCCGTCGGACGTGGTGGTGGCGCGAGGCGGCGACGTCCTGCTGGAATGCGCGGCCGCCAGCGACTCCGGGAAAACGGCGAAAATCCGATGGGAAAAAGACGGGGAATTGTTGGATTTGGATGAGGATGAGAGGAGGCAGCAGCTTCCCAATGGATCCCTTTGGATCCGGAATGTTCTGCACTCGCGGCATCACAAACCCGATGAGGGCGTTTATCGGTGTCGCGCGCAGCTGGAAGGGATCGGAGCGGCCGCCAGCAGAGAGGCCAAAGTGGCCGTGGAGGGTGGGGAAAAATTGGGAAAAATTGGGGGAATTTGGGGGGAAATTGGGGAAAAAATTGGGGAAAAAATTGGGGGAAAATTGGGAAAAATTGGGGGAAAATCGGGGAAAAATTGGGGGAAAAATTGGGGAAAAAATGGGGAATATTGGAGAAAAATTGGGGAAATATTGGGGGAAAATTGGGGAAAAAATGGGGGGAAATTGGGAAAAAATTGGGTGAAAGTTGGGTGAAAATTGGGGAAAAAATTGGGGAAAAATTGGGGAAAAAATGGAGAAAAATCAAGGAAAAATTGGGGAATATTGGAGAAAAATTGGGGAAATATTGGGCGAAAATTGGGGAAAAATTGGGGGAAAATTGGGAAAAACTGGGGAAAATTGGGGAAAAAATTGGGGGAAAATTGGGGAAAAATTGAGGAAAAATTGGGGAAAAATTGGGGAAAAATTAGGGAAAAATTGTGGGAAAATGGGGAAAAATTGGGGAAAAATTGGGGATATTGGGGGGAAATTGGGGGAAAATTAGGGAAAAATTTGAGAAAAATTAGGGAAAAATTAGGGAAAAATTGGGGGAAATTGGGGGGAAATTGGGGAAAATTCGGGGGAAATTCGGGGGAAATTGGGGAAAAATTGGGGGAAAAACTGGGGAAAAAATGGATGAAAATTGGGGAAAAAATGGGGAAAATTTGGGGGGAAATTGGAAGAAAATTTAGGGGAAAAATTGGGAGATCATTGGAGAAAATTGTTGAAAAATCAAGGGAAAATTGGGAAAAAAAAGGGAAAAAATTGGGAAAAAATAGGGGAAAAATTGGGAAAAATAGGGGAAAAATGGGGAAAAAATAGGGGAAAAATGGGGAAAAAGTGGGGAAAAATGAGGAAAATTGGGATAAAATTTGAGGAAAAATGGGAGAAAAATTGGGGAAATATTGGGGGAAAATTGGGGAAAAAATTAGGAAAAAACGGGGAAAAAATTGAGGAAAAATTGGGAAAAATTGAGGAAAAAATGGAGATAAATGGGGGAAAATTGGAAGAAAAAAGGGGGAAAATTGGGGGAAAAATTGGGCAAAAAAAGGAGGAATTTGGTGGAAAGTTGGGGAATTGTTGGGTTTGGATGAGGATGAGAGGAGGCAGCAGCTTCCCAATGGATCCCTTTGGATCCGGAATGTTCTGCACTCGCGGCATCACAAACCCGATGAGGGCGTTTATCGGTGTCGCGCGCAGCTGGAAGGGATCGGAGCGGCCGCCAGCAGAGAGGCCAAAGTGGCCGTGGAGGGTGGGGAAAAATTGGGGAAAATTGGGGGAATTTGGGAAAAAATTGGGAAAAATATTGGGGGAAAATTGGGGAAAATTGGGGGAAAATCGTGGAAAAATTGGGGGAAAAATTGGGGAAAATAGGAAAAAAATTGGGAAAAATATTGGGGGAAAATTGGGAAAAAATTGGGTGAAAGTTGGGTGAAAATTGGGGAAAAATTGGGGAAAAATTGGGGAAAATGAGGAAAAATTGGGGAAAAATAAGGGAAAAATTGGGAAAAAATGGGGGAAAAATAGAGAAAAATTGAGGAAAATTGGGAGAAAATGGGGGAAAAAATGGAGAAAAATTGTGGAAAAATAGGGGAAAAATTGGGGAAATATTGTGGGAAATTGGAGAAAAAATTAGGAAAAAATTGGAGAAAAATTGGAGAAAAATTGGGGAAAATTGGGAAAAATTGGGGAAAATTGGGGGAAAATTGGGGGCAAATTGGGGGGAAATTGGGGGAAAATTAGGGAAAAATTTGAGAAAAATTAGGGAAAAATTGGGAAAAATTGGGGGAAATTGGGGAAAATTCGGGGGAAATTCGGGGGAAATTGGGGAAAAATTGGGGGAAAAACTGGGGAAAAAATGGGTGAAAATTGGGGAAAAATTGGGGAAAATTTGGGGGGAAATTGGGGGAAAATTGGGGAAAAATTGGGGGAAATTGGGGAAAAATTGGGTGAAAAACTGAAAAATATTGGGGAAAATTTGGGGGAAAAATTGGGAGATCATTGGAGAAAATTGGTGAAAAATCAAGGGAAAATTGGGAAAAAATAGGGAAAAAATTAGGAAAAAATAGGGGAAAAATTGGGAAAAAATAGGGGAAAAATTGGGAAAAAATAGGGGAAAAATGGGGAAAAAGTGGGGAAAAATGAGGAAAATTGGGATAAAATTTGAGGAAAAATGGGAGAAAAATTGGGGAAATATTGGGGGAAAATTGGGGAAAAAATTAGGAAAAAACGGGGAAAAAATTGAGGAAAAATTGGGAAAAATTGAGGAAAAAATGGAGATAAATGGGGAAAATTCAGGAAAAATTGGGGCAATAAAGGAGGAATTTGGTGGAAAGTTGGGGAATTGTTGGATTTGGATGAGGATGAGAGGAGGCAGCAGCTTCCCAATGGATCCCTTTGGATCCGGAATGTTCTGCACTCGCGGCATCACAAACCCGATGAGGGCGTTTATCGGTGTCGCGCGCAGCTGGAAGGGATCGGAGCGGCCGCCAGCAGAGAGGCCAAAGTGGCCGTGGAGGGTGGGGAAAAATTGGGAAAAATTGGGGGAATTTGGGGGGAAATTGGGGAAAAAATTGGGGAAATTTGGGGGAAAATAGGGGAAAAATTGGGGGAAAATCGGGGAAAAATTGGGGGAAAAATTGGGGAAAAATTGGTAAAAATTGGGGGAAAATTGGGAAAAAATTGGGGGAAAAATTGTGGAAAAAATGGGGAAAAATTGGGGAAAAATTGGGGAAAAATTGGGGGAAAATTGGGGAAAAATTGGGGGAAAATTGGGGGGAAATTGGGGAAAAATTGGAGAAAAATGGGGGGGAAATTGGGGAAAAATTGGGGTAAAATTCTGGGATATTGGGGGAAAATTTATGAAAATATTGGACAAAAATTGGGGGAAAATATCCCAAAATTAGGGAAAACAGAGGGAAAAATTGGGGAAAATTTGGGGGAAAATTTGAGAAAAACTGGGGAAAATGGGGAAAAATTGGGGGAAAATTGGGGGAAAATTCGGGAAAAAATGTGCGGAAATTGGAGAAAAATTGGGTGAAAAAATCAAGGAAAAGTTGGGGAAAAATAAGGGAAAAATTGGGAAAAAATGGGGGAAAAATAGAGAAAAAAATGAGGAAAATTGGGGGAAAAATGGGGAAAAATTGGGGAAACATTGGGGAAATATTGGGGAAAAATTGGAGAAAAAATTTGGAAAAAATGGGGAAAAAAGTGAGGAAAAATAGGGAAAAATTGGGTAAAAAAATGGAGATAAATGGGGAAAAATTGGAGAAAAAATGGGGAAAATTGGAGATAAAATTGGGTAAAAAAAGGAGGAATTTGGTGGAAAGTTGGGGAATTGTTGGGTTTGGATGAGGATGAGAGGAGGCAGCAGCTTCCCAATGGATCCCTTTGGATCCGGAATGTTCTGCACTGGCGGCATCACAAACCCGATGAGGGCGTTTATCGGTGTCGCGCGCAGCTGGAAGGGATCGGAGCAGCCGCCAGCAGAGAGGCCAAAGTGGCCGTGGAGGGTGGGGAAAAATTGGGAACAATTGGGGGAATTTGGGGGGAAATTGGGGAAAAATTGGGGGGAAATTGGGGAAAAATTGGGAAAAATTGGGGAAAAATTGGGGGAAAATTGTGGAAAAATTGGGGGAAAAATTGGGGAAAAAATGGGGGGAAATTGGGAAAAAATTGGGTGAAAGTTGGGTGAAAATTGGGGAAAAATTGGGGAATATTGGAGAAAAATTGGGGAAATATTGGGGGAAAATTGGGGAAAAATTGGGGGAAAATTGGGGAAAAAATTGAGGAAAATTGGGGAAAAATTGGGGGAAATTGGGGAAAAATTGGGTGAAAAACTGAAAAATATTGGAGAAAATTTGGGGGAAAAATTGGGAGATCATTGGAGAAAATTGGTGAAAAATCAAGGGAAAATTGGGAAAAAATAGGGAAAAAATTAGGAAAAAATAGGGGAAAAATGGGGAAAAAGTGGGGAAAAATGAGGAAAATTGGGATAAAATTTGAGGAGAAATGGGAGAAAAATTGGGGAAATATTGGGGAAAATTGGGGAAAAAATTAGGAAAAACGGGGAAAAAAGTGAGGAAAAATTGGGGGAAAATTGAGGAAAAAATGGAGATAAATGGGGAAAATTCAGGAAAAATTGGGGCAATAAAGGAGGAATTTGGTGGAAAGTTGGGGAATTGTTGGGTTTGGATGAGGATGAGAGGAGGCAGCAGCTTCCCAATGGATCCCTTTGGATCCGGAATGTTCTGCACTCGCGGCATCACAAACCCGATGAGGGCGTTTATCGGTGTCGCGCGCAGCTGGAAGGGATCGGAGCGGCCGCCAGCAGAGAGGCCAAAGTGGCCGTGGAGGGTGGGGAAAAATTGGGAACAATTGGGGGAATTTGGGGGGAAATTGGGGAAAAAATTGGGGAAAAAATTGGGGGAAAATTGGGAAAAATTGGGGGAAAATCGGGGAAAAATTGGGGGAAAAATTGGGGAAAAAATGGGGAATATTGGAGAAAAATTGGGGAAATATTGGGGGAAAATTGGGGAAAAAATGGGGGGAAATTGGGAAAAAATTGGGTGAAAGTTGGGTGAAAATTGGGGAAAAATTGGGGAAAAATTGGGGAAAAAATGGAGAAAAATCAAGGAAAAATTGGGGAATATTGGAGAAAAATTGGGGAAATATTGGGCGAAAATTGGGGAAAAATTGGGGGAAAATTGGGGAAAAACTGGGGAAAATTGGGGAAAAAATTGGGGGAAAATTGGGGAAAAATTGAGGAAAAATTGGGGAAAAATTGGGGAAAAATTAGGGAAAAATTGTGGGAAAATGGGGAAAAATTGGGGAAAAATTGGGGGATATTGGGGGGAAATTGGGGGAAAATTAGGGAAAAATTTGAGAAAAATTAGGGAAAAATTGGGGAAAAATTGGGAGGAAATTGGGGGAAATTGGGGAAAATTCAGGGGAAATTCGGGGGAAATTGGGGAAAAATTAGGGGAAAAACTGGGGAAAAAATGGGTGAAAATTGGGGAAAAATTGGGGAAAATTTGGGGGGAAATTGGGGGAAAATTGGAGAAAAATTGGGGAAAATTGTGAGAAAATTGAGTGAAAAACTGAAAAATATTGGAGAAAATTTAGGGGAAAAATTGGGAGATCATTGGAGAAAATTGTTGAAAAATCAAGGGAAAATTAGGAAAAAATAGGGAAAAAATTGGGAAAAAATAGGGGAAAAATGGGGAAAAAGTGGAGAAAAATGAGGAAAATTGGGATAAAATTTGAGGAGAAATGGGAGAAAAATTGGGGGAATATTGGGGAAAAAATGGAGAAAAAATGGAGAAAAAATTGGGAAAAATGGGGAAAAATTGGGGGAAAAATTGGGAAAAATGGGGGAAAATTGGAGAAAATTTGGAGAAAAAATGGGGAAAATTGGGGAAAAATTGGGCAAAAAAAGGAGGAATTTGGTGGAAAGTTGGGGAATTGTTGGGTTTGGATGAGGATGAGAGGAGGCAGCAGCTTCCCAATGGATCCCTTTGGATCCGGAATGTTCTGCACTCGCGGCATCACAAACCCGATGAGGGCGTTTATCGGTGTCGCGCGCAGCTGGAAGGGATCGGAGCGGCCGCCAGCAGAGAGGCCAAAGTGGCCGTGGAGGGTGGGGAAAAATTGGGGGAAAATTGGGAAAAAATTGGGGGAAAAATTGGGGAAAAATTGGGGGGAAATTGGGGAAAAATTGGGGGAAAAATTGGGGGGAAATTGGGGAAAAATTGGGGGAAAAATTGGGGAAATAATGGGGGGAAATTGGGAAAAAATTGGGTGAAAGTTGGGGGAAATTTGGGGAAAAATTGGGGAAAAATTGGGGAATAAATGGAGAAAATTCAAGGAAAAATTGGGGAAAAATTGGGGAATATTGGAGAAAAATTGGGGAAATATTGGGGGAAAATTGGGGAAAATTGGGGGAAAATTGGGGGAAAATTGGGGGGAAATTGGGGAAAAATTGGGATAAAATTGGGGGAAAATTGGGGGAAAATTTGTGAAAATACTGGAGAAAAATTGGGGGAAAATATCCCAAAATTAGGGAAAATTGAGGGAAAAATTGGGGGAAAATTCGGGGGAAAATTGGGGAATATTGGAGAAAAATTGGGGAAATATTGGGGGAAAATTGGGGGAAAATTGGGGAAAAAATTGAGGAAAATTGGGGGGAAAATTGTGGAAAAATAGGGGAAAAAATGGAAAAAAATTGGGGAAAAATTGGGGAGAAATTGGGGAAAAATGGAGAAAAATCAAGGAAAAATTGGGGAAAAATTGGGGAATATTGGAGAAAAATTGGGGAAAAATCGGGGAAAAGTGGGGAAAATATGAGGAAAAATTGGGGAAAAATTGAGGAAAATTGGGGAAAATTGGGGGAAATTGGGGAAAAATTGGGTAAAAATTGGGGGAAATTGGGGAAAATATGAGGAAAAATTGGGGAAAAAATCGAGGAAAATTGGGGAAAAATTGGGGGGAAATTGGGGAATATTGGAGAAAAAATGGGGGAAAATTGGGGTAAAATTGGGGGATATTGGGGGAAAATTTGTGAAAATATTGGAGAAAAATTGGGGGAAAATATCCCAAAATTAGGGAAAATAAAGGGAAAAATTGGGGAAAATTTGGGGGAAAATTGGAGAAAAATTGGGAAAAATTGGTGAAAATGGGGAAAAATTGGGGGGAAATTGGGAAAAAAATTGGGGAAAATTTGGGGAAAAATTGGGGAAAAAATGGAGAAAAATTGGGGAAAAATTGGGGGAAATTGGAAAAAAATTGGGTGAAAAACTGAAAAATACTGGAGAATATTTGGGGGGAAAATTGTGGAATATATGGGGTAAAATTGGAGAAAAATTAGTGAAAAATAGGGGAAAAATTGAGGAAAATTTGGAAAAAATTGGGGAAAAATTGGAGAATATTGGGAGAAAATAAAGCAGATATTGGGGAAAAATTGGGAAAAAAATGGAGAAAAATAAGGAAGACATAGAAGAAAATAGGGGAAAAATTGGGAAAAAATTGGAGAAAAATTGGGGAAAAACTGGGGGGAAAATGGGAAAAATTAAGGGGAAATTGGGAAAAAAATTGGGGAAAAAATGGGGGAAAATTGGGAAAAAATTTGGAGAAAATTGGGAGGAAAAATAGGGAAAAATGGGGAAAAATGGAAAAAAATTGGGGAAATATTGGAGGAAAATTGAGAGGAAATGGAGAAAAATTGGGGGGAAATTGGGGGGAAATTGGGGGAATATTGGAGGAAAATCGGGGAAAATTGGGAGAAAAATCAGGAAAAATTGGAGAAAATTTGGGGAAAAAATAAGGAAAAAATGGGAAAAATGGGGGAAAAATGGAGAAAAAATGGGGGAAATTTGGGGGAAAAATTGGGTGAAAATTGGGGAAAAAATTGGGGAAAATTTGGAGAAAAATTGGGAAAAACTTGGAGAAAAATCAGGAAAAAATTGGAGAAAATTGGTAGAAAAAATAGGGGAAAATGGAGGAAAAATGGGAAAAAATTGTGGGAAAATTGGGGAAAAATTGGGGAAAATTGGGGGAAAAATGGGGAAAATTGGGAGAAAATTTGGGTGAAAATTGGAGGAAAAATTGGGGAAAATTTGGGGGAAAATTTGGGAAAAATTGGGAAAAAACCGGGAAAAATTAGAAGAAAATCGGGGAAAATTGGAAAAAAATTGGGGAAAATTGGGGGGAAAAATGGGGAAAAATGGGAAAAAATGGGTGAAAAATCAAGGAAAAATTGGGAAAAAATTGGAAAAAATTGGGAAAAAATGGGTGAAAAATAGAGAAAAAATGAGGAAAATTGGGAGAAAATTGGGGGGAAAAAGAGAAAATTGGGGAAAAATTGAGGAAAAATTGGAGAAAAAATTGGGGAAAATTGGGGAAAAATTGGGGAAAAATTGGGGAAAAATTGAGGAAAAATAGGGAAAATTAGGGGAAAAATTGGGGAAAAAATGAAATAAAATAAGGGATAAAATGGGATAAAAATAAGGAAAAATAGGGAAAAAAGGAGAAAAATTGGGGAGAAAATTGGAGAAAAATTGGGAAAAAATGGGGGAAAAATGAGGAAAATTGGGAGAAAATTTGGGGAGGAATGAGAGAAAAATTGGGGAAATATTGGGGAAAAATTAGTGAAAAAATTAGGAAAAAATGGGAGAAAAACTGGGAAAAAATTTGGGAAAAAAAGGGGGAAAATTGGGGAAAAATGGGGAAAAATCTGGGGGAAAATTGGGGGAAAATTGGGGAATATTGGAGAAAAATTGGGGAAAAATTGGGAAAATATTGGGGAAAATATGAGGAAAAATTGGGGAAAAAATTGAGGAAAATTTGGGGGAAAATTTGGGAAAAATTGGGGAAAAAACGGGAAAAATTGGAAGAAAATCGGGGGAAAATTTGGGAGAAAATTGGGGAAAATTGGGAGAAAAATGGGGGAAAAATGGGGAAAAATGGTAAAAAATGGGTGAAAAATCAAGGAAAAATTGGGAAAAAATTCGAAAAAATTGGGAAAAAATGGGTGAAAAATAAAGAAAAAATGAGGAAAATTGGGAGAAAATTGGGGGGAAAATGGAGAAAATTGGGGAAAAATTGAGGAAAATTGGGGGAAAATTGGGGAAAAAATGGGAGGGAAATTGGGAAAAAAATTGGGGAAAAAATGGGTGAAAATTGGGGAAAAATTGGGAAAAATTGGGGAAAAAATGGAGAAAAATTGGGGAAAATTGGGGAAAATTGGGGAAAAATTTGAGCAAATTGGGGGAAAATTGGGAGAAAAATGAGCAGAAAATTGGGAAAAATTAGGAAAAAATCGGAAAAAATTAGAAAAACATTGAAGAAAATTTGGGGAAAAATGGAAAAAATTGGGGAAAAATTGGAGGAAAATTGGGGAAAAATTGGGAAAAAATGGGGGGAAAATGGGGGAAAAATGAGGAAAATTAGGGAAAAAATGGGGAAAAATTGGGTGAAAAATGAAAAAAAATGAGGGAAAAATGGGATAAAATTGGGGGAAAATTGTGGAAAAAAGGAGAAAATTTGGGGAGAAATTGGAGAAAATTGGGAAAAAATTGGTGATAATTGGTGATAAATTGGTGAAAAATTGGGGGAAAATATTGGAGAAAATTGGGGAGAAAAAATAGGGGAAAATGGAAAAAAATGGGAAAAAATTGGGGAAATATTGGGGGGAAATTGGGGGGAAATTGGGAGAAAATAGAGCAGATATAGTGAAAAATTGGGAAAAAAAATAGGGAAAAATTAGGAAAACACTGGAGAAAATTTGGGGAAAAACTGGGGAAAATTGGGAGAAAAATGAGGAAAAATGGGGAAAATTAGGGGAAAAATTGGGGGAAAAATGAAATAAAATAAGGGATAAAATGGGACAAAAATAAGGAAAAATAGGGAAAAAGGAGAAAAATTAGGGAGAAAATTCAGGAAAATTGGGAAAAAATCGGGAAAAAATGGAGAAAAATTGGGGAAAAAAGGAAAAAATTGGGAGAAAAATAGTGAAAAAATGGGGAAAAATTGGAAAAAATTTGGGGAAAATTGAGGAAAATTGGGGAAAAATTGGGGAAAAATTGGGAGGGTAATTGGGAAAAAATTGGGGAAAAAATGGGGGAAAATTGGGGAAAAATTGGGGAAAATTGGGAAAAAATGGAGAAAAATTGGGGGAAAATTGGGGAAAATTGGGGAAAAATTGGGAGAAAAATGGGGGAGAATTGGGGGAAAAATAAAAAAAGATGAGAGAAAAAATGGGGGAAAAAATAAAAAAAAATGGGGGAAAAAGGAGAAAAATTGGGGGAAAATTCAGGAAAATTGGGAAAAAATTGGTGAAAAATGGGGAGAAAAATTAGGGAAGAAATCAAGAAAAATGGGGAAAAATGGGGAAATATTGGGGGAAAATTGGGGAAAAATTTGAGCAAATTGGGAGAAAAATGAGCAGAAAATTGGGAAAAATCAGGAAAAAATGGAAAAAAATAGGAAAACAGTGAAGAAAATTTGGGGAAAAATGGAAAAAATTGGGAAAAATTGGAGGAAAATTGGGGAAATATTGGGAAAAAATGGGGGGAAAATGGGGGAAAAATGAGGAAAATTAGGGAAAAAATGGGGAAAAATTGGGTGAAAAATGAAAAAAAATGAGGGAAAAATGGGATAAAATTGGGGAAAAATAGGGAAAAAAGGAGAAAATTTGGGGAGAAATTGGAGAAAATTGGGAAAAAAATTGGTGATAAATTGGTGAAAAATTGGGGGAAAATATTGGAGAAAATTGGGGAGGAAAAATAAGGGAAAATGGAAAAAAATGGGAAAAAATTGGGGAAATATTGGGGGAAATTTGGGGAAAATTGGGGGACAAATGGGGAAAAAATGGGGAAAAATTGGGGGAATATTGGGGAAAAATTGGGGTGAAAATTGGGAGAAAATAGAGCAGATATTGTGAAAAATTGGGAAAAAAATTGGGGAAAAATTAGGAAAAAAATGGAGAAAATTTGGGGAAAAAATGGAAAAAATAGGGAGAAAAATTGGGGAAAAATTGGAAAAAAAATGGGGGAAAAATGGGGATAAATGGGGAAATATTGGGAAAAAATTGGGGAAAAATTAGGAAATATTGGGGGAAAATTGGGAGAAATTGGGGGAAAATTTGGGGAAAATCGGGGGAAAAATGAAGGAAAAATTAGGAAAAATTGGGAAAAAATTGAGGAAAAGAGGGGGAAAATTGGGGAAATATTGGGGGAAAATTTGGGAAAAAATTAGGAAAAATTGTGGGAAAATGTGAAAAAATGGGCAAAATTGGGGAAAAATTGGGGGAAAAAATTGGAAAAAATGGGGGAAAACTGGGTGGAAATTGAGGAAAAATTGGGGGAAAATGGGAAAAAATTGGGGGAATATTGAGTGAAAATTGGAGAAAAATTGAGGAAAAATTAGAGAAAATTGGGAGAAAAAATGGAAAAAATTGGGGAAAAAATTGGGGGAAAATTAGAGAAAAATTGTGGAAAAATAGGGGAAAAACAGGAGAAAATTGGGGAAAATTGGAGGAAAATTGGTGAAAAATTGGGGGAAAATTGGGGAAAAATTGGGGAAAAATTGGGGGAAAATTGGGGGAAAAATAGGGAAAAAATGGAAAAAAATTGGGGAAATATTGGGGAAAATTGGGGAACTATTGGTGAAAAATATGTGGAAAATTGGAGAAAATTGGGGAGAAAATAGAGCAGATATTGGGAAAAAATTGGGGAAAAAATGGAAAAAATTGGGAGAAAAATTGGGGAAAAATAGGGGAAAAAATGGGAAAAATTGGGTGAAAAGTGGGGAAAATTGGGAAAAAAATTAGGAAAAAATGAGGAAAATTTGGAGAAAAATCAGGAAAAAATTGGAGAAAATTGGGAGAAAAAATAGGGAAAAATGGGGGAAAAATGGGAAACAATTGGGGGAATATTGGGGGAAAATTGAGGAAATATTGGGGGAAAATTGGGGAAAAATTGGGGGAAAAATTGGGGAAAAATTGGAGAAAAATTGGGGAAAAATTGGGGAAAAATTGAGAAAATTGGAAGAAAAAACAGGGAAAAATTGGAGAAAAAATAGGGAAAATGGGGAGAAATTGGGGGAAAATTGGGGAAAAATTGGGGGGAAAATTGGGGAAAAATTGAGAAAATTGGAAGAAAAAACAGGGAAAAATTGGAGAAAAAATAGGGAAAAATGGGGGAAAATTGGGAAAAAAATGGGGAAAAATTAAGAAAACATTGGAGAAAATTTGGGGAAAAATATGGAAAAATTGGGAGAAAAATTGGGGGAAAAATTGGGGAAAAATGGGAAAAAATTGGGCAAAATTGAGGAAAAAAAGGAGAAAAATCAGGAAAAAATTGGAGAAAATTTGGAGAAAGAATGGGGAAAATTGTGAAGAAATTGGGGGAAATTGTGGAGAAATTGGGGAAAATTTGGAGAAAAATTGGGGAAAATTTGGAGAAAAATTGGGTGGAAATTGGAGAAAATTGGGGGGAAAATAAGAGAAAAATTGGGGAGAAATTCAGGAGAAAAAGCAGAAAAAATGGGGAAAATTGGAGAAATATGGGAGAAAAAATGGGAGAAAATTGGAGAAAATTTGGGGAAAGAATTAGGAAAATTTGGGGAAAAAAGTGAGGAAAAACTGGAGAAAAATTGGAGAAAAATTGGAGAAAAAATAGGGAAAATTGGGAAAAGTTTGGGGAAAAATTGGGAAAAATTAGAGAGAAATTTGGGAAAAATTGTGGGGAAATTGGGAAAGAAATTGGGCAAAAATTGAGGAATCAAAATTCAGAAAATTCCAAAAAAAATCCTCCAAAAATTCCTTAAAATTCCCTAAAAATAAATTTTAAAAAAATATTTTTTTTTAGAATTTCTGCCCCAAATCCTTGAAAAATTCCAGGAAAAAAAATCCCAAATATTTTCCCTTTTTTTGGGGTAAATCCCAAAAATTTGAATTCAGGAAAATTCCCAAAAAATCCCAAGAAAAAAATCGGAATTTTAAGGAATTTTCACCTTTAAAAATTCCATAAAAAATCCTAAAAATTCCCATTTTTTTCCTCTTCTTTTCCTCGGAATTCCCATCCTGAAAATCTGGGATTTTATGGGAAAATCCCATTTTTTAAAGGAATTTCCTGCTCAAAAAACATGGAAAAATCCGATTTTTATGGAATTTTCACCTTAAAAAATAAAAAAAAAAATCAAAAAAAATTCCAAAAAAATCCAAAAAAATTCCCCAAAAATTCCCCAAAAAATCTAAAATACCCAAATTTTTCCCCTTTTCTTTTCCCAAAATTCCAGGTCTTCTTTTTCTTGGAATTCCCTTCCTCAAAATTTGGGATTTAATGGGAAAATCCATTTTTTGGGGGGAATTTTCCTCTCAAAAAATTGAATTTTTAGGGAATTTTCACCTTAAAAAATTCCAAAAAAATTCCAAAAAATTTCCAAAAAATCCAAAAAATTCCAAAAAATTTAAAAAAATTTCCAAAAAAATTCCAAAAAATTCCAAAAAAATTCCAAAATTGCAAAAAATTCCCAAAAAATTCACAAAAAATCTAAAATTCCCAATTTTTTTCCCTTTTCTTTTCCCAAAATTCAAAGTTTTCTTTTCCTTGGAATTCCCATCCTGAAAATCTGGGATTTTATGTGAAACCCCCTTTTTTTTGGGAATTTTCCTATCCAAAAATTGGATTTTTAGGGAATTTTCACCTTAAAAAAATCCAAAAAAATTCCAAAAAAATTAAAAAAAATTGAAAAAAAAATCCAAAAAAAAAAAAATCCAAAAAATTCCAAAAAAATTCCAAAAATTCCAAAAAATTTAAAAAAAACCCAAAAAATTTCCAAAAAATTTAAAAAAAATTCAAAAAATTAAAAAAAAATTCCAAAAAAATTCCAAAAAATTCCAAAAAAATCCAAAAAAATTCCAAAAAATTCCAAAAAAATTCCAAAAAATCCCAAAAAATTCCAAAAATTCCAAAAAATTAAAAAAAATCCAAAAAATTTCCAAAAAATTTCAAAAAAAATCCAAAAAATTCCAAAAAAATTCCAAGAAAATTCCAAGAAAATTCCAAAAAATTCCAAAAAATTCCAAAAAAATTCCAAAAAATTCCAAAAAAACTCCAAAAAAACTCCAAAAAATTCCAAAAAATTCCAAAAAATTAGAAAAAATTTTTAAAAACTCCAAAAAAATAAATAAAATTCCAAAAAAATTCCTAAAAAATTCAAAAAAATTCCAAAAAAATTAGAAAAAATTTTAAAAAATTAAAAAAAAATTAAAAAAAAATTCCCAAAAAATTTCCAAAAAATTCCCAAAAAACCCAAAAAATTCCAAAAAATTCCTCAAAATTCCAAAATAATTCCAAAAAATTCCAAAAAAATTCCAAAACAATTCAAAAAAATTCCATAAAAAATTCCGTAAAAAATTCCCAAAAAATTCCCAAAAAATCAAAAGAAAATCCAAAAAAATTCCCAAAAAATCTAAAATTCCCATTTTTTCTCCTTTTTTTTTCCCAAAATTCCAGGTCCTCTCCGTTTCCTTTCCCAACCCGAATCCGTGACCGTTTTTCCGGGCGATTCCGTCCTCCTCAAATGCGAATTTCAAGGGGATCCCATTCCCAAAATCCGTTGGCAACGGAATCAGGAAGATTTTCCCGTCGGGAATTCCGATGGAATCGGGAATTTCGAATCCAGGATCGCTCTTTTACCTTCTGGAACTCTCCAAATATCCCGGATTCGTTTGGGAGATTCCGGGAATTATCGGTGCTTGGTGAGGAATTCCGGGAATTCCAGGCTTGGGAATGAGGTGGAGCTGAGGGTGTTGCAAGGTGAGGAATTTTTTTGGGGGAATTTTTTGGGGGTTTTGAGGATTTTTGGGGAATTTTGGGGGTTTTTGGGGTTTTTAGGATTTTTGGGATTTTTTTGGGATTTTTTGGGATTTTTTGGGATTTTTTTAGGATTTTTCCAGGAATTTTTTCAATTATTTTTTGGGATTTTCTGGGATTTTTTTAGGATTTTTTGGGGGATTTTTTGGGATTTTTTTGGGATTTTTTGTAGGATTTTTTTGGATTTTTTTGGGGATTTTTTTTGGGATTTTTTGGGATTTTTGGGGATTTTTTTAGGATTTTTCCAGGAATTTTTTCAATTATTGTTTGGGATTTTCTGGGATTTTTTGGGGGGGATTTTTTGGGGGATTTTTTTGGGATTTTCTGGGATTTTTTTAGGATTTTTTTTGAATTTTTTGGGATTTTTTGGGGGATTTTTTTGGGAGTTTTTCCACGATTTTTTAAGGATTTTTTTCAGGATTTTTTTAAATTTTTTCAGGATTTTTTCAAGATTTTTCCAGGATTTTATTTGGATTTTTTCAGGATTTTTTTCTGATCTTTTTCCCCAATTTTTGGGGGATTTTTAAAGGATTTTTTCAGGATTTTTTTCAGGAATTTTGAGAATTTTTCCAGGATTTTTTGAGGTTTTTTCCAGGATTTTTTTGAATTTTTTCAGGATTTTTTCAGGATTTTTCCACAATTTTATTTGTATTTTTTAAGGATTTTTTCTGATCTTTTTTCCAATTTTTGGGTGATTTTTAAAGGATTTTTTTCAGGATTTTTTTCAGGAATTTTGAGATTTTTTTTAGGATTTTTTGGGAATTTTTCCAGGATTTTTTGGGATTTTTGGGGATTTTTTTTTCAAGATTTTTTTCAAGAATTTTTTTCTGATTTTTTTCCAATTTTATGGGTATTTTTAAAGGACTTTTTAAGGAATATTTTCGGGATTTTTTCAGGAATTTTTTTGGATTTTGGTGGAATTTTTTTCAGGATTTTTCCAGGATTTTTTCCCAATTTTTTCCCAATTTTTTGGGGATTTTTAAAGGATTTTTTTAGGATTTCTTCAGGAATTTTTGAGGATTTTTTTAGGATTTTTCTGGGGTTTTTTTAGGATTTTCCCAGAATTTTTTTAGGATTTTTTGGGAATTTTTCCAGGATTTTTTGAAGATTTTTAAAGGATTTTTTAGTGTTTTTTTGGGGGATTTAAAAAGGATTTTTCCAGGATTTTTTGGGGATTTTTTCCAGGATTTTATTTGGATTTTTTCAGGAATTTTTGAGGATTTTGGGGGAATTTTTTTCAGGATTTTTTCCCAATTTTTTCCCATTTTTGGGGGGATTTTTTTAGGATTTTTTCCTGGATTTTTTTGAGGATTTTTTGAGGATTTTCCAGGATTTTTTGAGGATTTTTTTAGGATTTTTCCAGGATTTGTAAAGGATTTTTTTGGAATTTTTCCAGGATTTTTTGAGGATTTTGGGGGGATTTTTTTGATAATTTTTTCAGGATTTTTTTCTGATTTTTTTCCCAATTTTGGGGGAATTTTTTTAGGATTTTTTTGGGATTTTTTTAAGGATTTTTTCAGAATTTTTTGAGGTTTTTTCCAGGATTTTTTTTTGAATTTTTTGAGGATTTTTTGGGGATTTTTTGGGGATTTTTTGGGGATTTTTGGGGATTTTTTAAGGACTTTTCCAGGATTTTTAAAAAATTTTTTAAAGTTTTTTTCAGGACTTTTTTAGGATTTTTGGGGTGGATTTTTTGGGATTTTTTTTGGATTTATGGAGTTTTTTTCCAAGATTTTTTTAGGATTTTTTTAGGATTTTTTGGGCCTTTTTGGGGGATTTTTTTTTTATTTTTTAGCGGATATTTTTTATTATTATTTTGGGATTTTTGGGGATTTTTTGAAAAATTTTCCAGGATTTTTTCAGGATTTTTTTAGGATTTTTTCCAAGATTTTTTGGGAATTTTTTTGGCGATTTTTCAGGATTTTTCAGGATTTTTGGGGGGGATTTTTTCCAGGATTTTTCCTGGATTATTCCATGATTTTTTGAGGATTTTCTAAGGATTTTTTCCATATTTTTCCAGTATTTTTTAGGATTTTTCCAGGATTTTTTGAGGATTTTTCTAGGATTTTTCCAGGATTTTTTCAGGTTTTTCCATGAATTTTTTAGGATTTTTCCATTAATTTTGGGGGTTTTTTTCAGGAATTTTCCACGAATTTTTCGGGAATTTTTCAGGAATTTTTCAGGAATTTTTTGGGAATTTTTCAGGAATTTATCATGAATTTTTCAGGAATTTTTCAGGAATTTTTGAGGTTCATTTCCAGGATTTTTCCGGTATTTTTCCAGAATTTTCCCAGAATTTTTCCATGATTTTTTCCAGGATTATTTAAGGATTTTCCCACAATATTTTCTGGATTTTTCTTCAATTTTTTGAGGATTTTTTGGGTTTTTTTCTCGGATTTTTCCCAAATTTTTCAGGATTTTTTGGGAATTTTTGGAGGATTTTTTGGGAATTGTTTGAGGATATTTTGGGAATTGTTTTGGGATTTTTTCAGGATTTTTCCAGGATTTTTTCCAGGATTTTCCAGCTTTTTAAGGCCAAAATCCTGGAATTTTTCCTGGATTCTTCCAGAATTTTCCCAGGATTTTTCCAGAATTTTTCCAGGATTTTTCCAGGATTTTTCCAGGATTTTTTCCAGGATTTTCCAGCTTTTTAAGGCCAAAATCCTGGAATTTTTCTTGGATTCTTCCAGAATTTTCCCAGGATTTTTCCAGAATTTTCCCTGAATTTTTCCAGAATTTTTCCAGGATTTTTCCAGATTTTTTCCAGGATTTTCCAGCTTTTTAAGGCCAAAATCCTGGAATTTTTCCTGGATTCTTCCAGAATTTTCCCAGGATTTTTCCAGAAATTTTCCAGGATTTTTCCAGAATTTTTCCAGGACTTTTCTAGAATTTTCCCTAAATTTTTCCAGAATTTTTCCAGGATTTTTTTCCAGAATTTTTCCAGGATTTTTTCCAGGATTTTCCAGCTTTTTAAGGCCAAAAATCCTGGAATTTTTCCTGGATTCTTCCAGAATTTTCCCCAGAATTTTTCCAGGATTTTTCCAGGATTTTCCAGAATTTTTCCAGGATTTTTTCCAGGATTTTCCAGCTTTTTAAGACCAAAATCCTGGAATTTTTCCAGGATTTTTCCAGAATTTTCCCAGGATTTTTCCAGAATTTTCCCTGGATTTTTATGGAGGAAAAAAATCAATTTTTTTAAAAAAAATTTGGGATTGGAAAAGCAGAAAAATCTGGGAAAAGTCAGGAAAAAAATTGGGAAAAATCAGGAAAAAATTTGAAAAAATCTGGAAAAAATTGGGAATTTCATGGATAAAAAAATTCCAATTTTTTCTGAAAACTCTGGGAAAAATTCAGAAAAAATCAGATTTTTTCCCCATTTTTTCCTGCTTTTCATTCCTTGTTTTTTTTCCCATTTTTCCTGGATCCAGAAAAAATCAGGAAAAATCAGGAAAAATTGGAAAAAAATTGGAAAAAATCTGAGAAAAATTGGGGAAAAATCAGGAAAAATCAGGGAAAAAATCAGGAAACAAATTGAGGAAAAATATTGGGAAAAATTGGGAAAAAAATTGGAAAAATCTGGAAGAAATTGGGGAAATATTGGGAAAAAATCTGGAAAAATCAGGGAAAAATCAGGAAAAAAATCAGGAAAAAATTGGGAAAACCAGAAAAAATCGGGATAAATCAGGAAAAAATCAGGAAAAATTGGGGAAAATCAGGAAAAATTTTGGGAAAAATCAGAGAAAAAATTGGGAAAAATCAGGAAAAAAACCAGGAAAAATCAGGAAAAAATTGGGAAGAAATCAGGAATAATCAGGAAAAAAAATTGGAAAAAATTTTGGAAAAATTGAGAAAAATCAAGAAAAATCAAGAAAAAATTGGAAAAATTTGGGGAAAAAATTGGGAAGAATCTGGAAAAAATGGGAAAAAACTCAGGGGAAAATCAGGAAGAAAACTGGGAAAAATCAAGAAAAAATTGAGAATAATCAGGAAAAGTCAGGAAAAATCAGGAAAAAAAAGTAAAAAATTTGCAAAAAATCAGAAAAAATCAGGAAAGGCAGTGGGAAAATCAGGAAAAAAATTGGGGAAAAAATTGGAAAAATTGGGAAAAAATTGGGAAAAATTTGGAAAACTCAGGGAAAAATTGGGAAAAATCAGGAAAAAATTGGGAAAAATAAGGAAAAAATTGGGGGAAAAGCAGGAAAAATCAGGGAAAAGATGAGGAAAGATCAGAAAAAAAATCAGGAAAAATTTGGAAAAAATCAGGAATAATTTTGGGGGAAAATTGGTAAAAATCAGGAAAAAATTTGGAAAAATCAGGAAAAATTGGGAAAAATCAGGGGAAAATGAGGGAAAAATCAGAAAAAAATGGGAAAAAATTAGGAAAAAATGGGAATAAAATCAGGAAATATCAGGAAAAAAATTGAAAAAATCAAGAAAAAAAATCAGGAAAGAAATTGGGGAAAATATTGGGAAAAATTGGGAAAAATTTGGAAAAATCTGGAAAAAGTTGGGGAAATATTGGGAAAAATCTGGAAAAAAATGGGGGAAAATTGGGGAAAAAATCTGGGAAAAAAAAAAGGAAAAAATCAGGAAAAATTGGGGAAAATCAGGAAAAAAATTTGGAAAAATCTGGAAAAATTGGGGGAAATTGGGGGAAAATCTGGAAAAAATTGGGAAAAATCTGGAAAAAATGGGGAAATATTGGGAAAAATCTGGAAAAAATTGGGAAAAATCTGGAAAAAACTGGGGAAATATTGGGAAAAATATGGAAAAAAATGGGGAAAAATTGGGGAAAAAATCTGGAAAAATTGGGGGAAAATCAGGAAAAAATTGGGGAAAAATCAGGAAAAAATTGGGAATTTTATGGATAAAAAATTCCAAATTTTTCAGAAAAATGTGGGAAAAATTCAGAAAAAATCAGAATTTTTTTCCTCCTTTCATTCCCTGTTTTTTTTTAATTTTTCCTGGATTTTTTTTCCCATTCCCAGATCCCGGAATTCCGAGGCCGCCGCTTTTCCTGCGGCGTCCGGCCGACGTCGTCGCCAGGGAAGGTTCGGATGCGATTCTGGAATGTTCCGCCTCGGGAATTCCGGAGCCGACTTTCACCTGGATCCGGGGGGATGACGTCATTCCAAACAGGTACAGGGGGATTCTGGGAATTTTGGGGGATTCTGGGAATTTTTGGGAATTTTTTGGAATTTTTTGGGAATTTTGTGTAATTTTTTAGGATTTTTTTTTATTTTTGGGAGATTTTTTTGGATTTTTTTGTGGATTTTTTTGGAATTTTTGAGGGAATTTTTTGGAATTTTTTGGGAGTTTTTTGAGGATTTTTTTGGGAATGTTTTGGGAATTTTGTGAATTTTTTTGGAATTTTTTTGGAATTTTTTTGGAATTTTGTGGAATTTTTTTGGAATTTTTTTTATTTTTGGGGGGATTTTTTTGGATTTTTTTGTGGATTTTTATTGGAATTTTTGAGGGAATTTTTTTTTAATTTTTTGGTAATTTCTGAGGATTTTTTTGGGAATGTTTTGGGAATTTTGTGAATTTTTTTGGGGAATTTTTTGGAATTTTTTGGGAATTTTGTGGAATTTTTTAGGATTTTTTTTTATTTTTGGGGAATTTTCTTGGATTTTTTTGTGGATTTTTTTTTGGAATTTTTGAGGGAATTTTTTGGAATTTTTTGGGAATTTCTGAGGATTTTTTTGGGAATGTTTTGGGAATTTTGGGAATTTTTTTGGATTTTTTTTTTAATTTTTTGGGAATTTTGTGGAATTTTTTAGGATTTTTTTTATTTTTGGGGGATTTTTTTTTTATTTCTTTGTGGATTTTTTTTTAATTTTTGAGGGAATTTTTTGGAATTTTTTGGGAATTTTTTGAGGATTTTTTTGGAAATGTTTGGGGAATTTTGGGGATTTTTGGGGGAATTTTTTGAGAATTTTTTGGGAATTTTTTGGGGATTTTTTTGGATTTTTTTGGGATTTTTTTGGGGAAATTTTTTAAATTTTTTTTTTCATTTTGGGGATTTTTTGAGGGGATTTTGGGAATTTTTTTTGAATTTATGGGGGGAATTTTTAAAAATTTTTTTGGGAATTTCTGAGGATTATTTTGGGAATGTTTTGGGAATTTTGGGGATTTTTTGAGAAATTTTTTGGGGAATTTTTTGAGAATTTTTTTGGAATTTTTTTGGAATTTTTTGGGATTTTTTTGGGGATATTTTTGGATTTTTTGGGGGATTTTTTTGAATTTTTTTGGAATATTTTTTGGGAAATTTTAAAATTTTTTTTTAATTTTGGGGAATTTGGGGGATTTTTTAATTTTTTTAGGGATTTTTTAATGTTTGGGATTTTTAAAAATTTTTTTGGGATTTTGGGAATTTTGGGGGGAATTTTTGGGAATTTTTTGGGGAAATTTTTGGGAATTTTTTGGTCTTTTTTGGGAATTCTTGGTGAATTCTCAGGAATTCTTGGAGGAATTTTGGAAATTTTGGGGGATTTTTGGAATTCTTGGATTTTTTTGGGAATTCTTGGGGCTTTTTTGGGATTTTTTTGGGGATTTTTGGGAATTCTTGGGGGATTTTTGGGAATTCTTGGGGATTTTTAGGAATTCTTGGGGATTTTTGGGAATTTTTGGGTTTTTTGGAGAATTTTTGGGGTTTTTTTGGGAATTCTTGGGGGATTTTTTGGAATTCTTTAGGGATTTTAGGGAATTTTTGATTTTTTGGGGAATTCTCTGTGGATTTTTAGGAATTCTTGGCGATTTTGGGGAATTTTTTTATCTTTTTGGGGAATTTTCCACCTTTTTTTAGGAATTTTCAATTGATTTTTGGGAATTTTGTGGGGATTTTTAGGAATTCTTGGTCTTTTTTCAGAATTTCTGGGACATTTTTGGGAATTCTTCGGGGATATTTGGGAATTCTTGGATTTTTTGGGGAATTCTTGGGGGATTTTTCAGGAATTCTTGGGGATTTTTGGGAATTTTTGGGTTTTTTGGGGAATTCTTGGGGTGTTTTTGGGAATTCTTGGGGGATTTTCAGGAATTCTTTAGGGATTGGGGGAATTTTTGATTTTTTGGGGGAATTCTCAGTGGATTTTTAGGAATTTTTAAGAGAATTTTGGGAATTTTTGTGGGAATTTTTAGGAATTCTTGGTCTTTTTTGGGAATCCTGGGGGATTTTTGGGAATTCTGGGGAATTTTTGGGTTTTTTGGGGAATTCTTGGGGGATTTTTCAGGAATTCTTGTGGATTTTGGGGAATTTTTAATGGATTTTTGGGAGTTCTTGGAGGATTTTTGGGAATTTTGGGGTTTTTTTGGGAATTCTTGGGGGATTTTCAGGAATTCTTTAGGGATTGGGGGGAATTTTTTGATTTTTTGGGGGGAATTTTTTTGGGGAATTTTTGGTGGATTTTTGGGAATTTTTTGACCTTCTTTAGGAATTCTTGTGGATTTTTGGGAATTCTCATGAATTTTTGGGAATTCTTTCCCATTTTTATTAATTTTTTATTAATTTTTATTAATTATTAAAATTTTTTCCCCACCATTTTCCCTGATTTTTTTTCCTGGAAAATTCCCCAAACTCCCCCATATTTAAACCCCAACAATTCCATAAAAAACACGGAATTTTTTTCCCTTTTCCCACTTTTTTTTTCCCAGCTCCAAGAAATATTCCCGCCTGGCTTTCAGCAACCTTCGCATTTCCAACGTCACTTCCCGGGATTCGGGAATTTACACCTGCCTGGTCAATTTCGGCAATGGCGTCGGCAACGAGAGCGCATCGGCCGAGCTCTCCGTGCTGGGTGAGTCAAAATTCCCGGAATTCCTGGAATTCCTGGAATTCTGGGCCTTTTTTTCCCCTCAGGAAAAATTTTCCCGCCTTTTTTTTTCCCCGCCTTTTTTTTTCCCGCCCTTTTTTTTTTTCCCCACCATTTTTTTGTCTTGAATGAAAGCTCCAAAATTTGGGAATTTTCCTGGATTTTTCCAGGATTTTTCCCAAATTTTCCAAGATTTTTCCAAGATTTTTTGGCTCTTTGAGCCCTAAATTTCAGAATTTTTTCCAGATTTTTTAATGGATTTTTCCAGGATTTTTCCAAGATTTTTCCAAGATTTTTCAGGTTTTTGAGCCCTAAATCCTGGAATTTTTCCTGGATTTTTTCCAGGATTTTTCCCAAATTTTCCCAAGATTTTTCCAAGATTTTTTGGCTTTTCCATCCCTAAATCCTGGAATTTTTTCAAGGATTTTTTCAGGATTTTTCCAAGATTTTTCAGGTTTTTGAGCCCTAAATCCTGGAATTTTTCCTGGATTTTTTTCCCAGATTTTTCCCAGATTTTTCTCGGATTTTTTCCAGGATTTTTTTCCCAGATTTTTTCAGAGATTTTTCCAGGATTTTCAGCCTTTTCCACTCCCAAATCTTGGATTTTTTCCTGGAATTTTTTCCCAGGATTTTTTCTCCTCTGGGCCTTTTTTTCCCTCATGAAAAATTTTCCCGCCTTTTTTTTCCCGCCTTTTTTTTTTCCCGCCTTTTTTTTTCCCGCCTTTTTTTTTTTCCCCACCATTTTTTTGTCTTGAATGAAAGCTCCAAAATTTGGGAATTTTCCTGGATTTTTCCTGGATTTTTCCAAGATTTTTCCAAGATTTTATTCCCAGATTTTCAGGTTTTCTAACCCTAAATCCTGGAATTTTTCCTGGATTTTTTCCAGGATTTTTCCAGAATTTTTCCAGAATTTTTCCAGGATTTTTTGGCTTTTCAAACCCTAAATCCTGGAATTTTTTAGAGGAATTTTTTCAGGATTTTTTCCTGGATTTTTCCTGGATTTTTCCAAGATTTTTCCAAGATTTTTTGGCTCTTTGAGCCCTAAATTTCAGAATTTTTTCCAGATTTTTTAATGGATTTTTCCAGGATTTTTCCAAGATTTTTCCAAGATTTTTTGGCTCTTTGAGCCCTAAATTTCAGAATTTTTTCCAGGATTTTTCCAGGATTTTTCCAAGATTTTTCCAAGATTTTTCAGGTTTTTGAACCCTAAATCCTGGAATTTTTCCTGGAATTTTTCCTGGATTTTTTCCCAAATTTTCCAAGATTTTATTCCCAGATTTTCAGGTTTTCTAAACACAAATCCCGGATTTTTTTCTGGATTTTTTCCAGGATTTTTCCAGAATTTTCCCAAGATTTTTTGGCTTTTTGATCCCTAAATCCTGGAATTTTTCCTGGATTTTTTCCCAAATTTTCCAAGATTTTTCCAAGATTTTTTGGCTCCTTGAGCCCTAAATTTCAGAATTTTTTCCAGATTTTTCCCTGGATTTTTCCAAGATTTTTCCAAGATTTTTTTCCCAGATTTTCAGGTTTTCTAACCCTAAATCCTGGAATTTTTCCTGGAATTTTTTCTGGATTTTTTCCAGGATTTTTCCAGAATTTTCCCAGAATTTTCCCAAGATTTTTTGGCTTTTCAATCCCTAAATCCTGGAATTTTTCCTGGAATTTTTCCTGGATCTTCCCAGGATTTTTCCAAGATTTTTCCAAGATTTTATTCCCAGATTTTCAGGTTTTCTACTCACAAATCCCGGATTTTTCTCTGGATTTTTTCCAGGATTTTTCCAGAATTTTTCCAAGATTTTCCCAAGATTTTTTTGACTTCTTGAGCCCCAAATCCTGGAATTTTTTCCAGACTTTTTCAGGATTTTTTCCTGGATTTTTCCTGAATTTTTCCAGGATTTTTCCAGAATTTTTCCAAGATTTTTCCAAGATTTTTTGGCTTTTCGAGCTCTAAATCCTGGAATTTTTCCTGGATTTTTTCCCAAATTTTCCAAGATTTTATTCCCAGATTTTCAGGTTTTCTACTCACAAATCCTGGAATTTTTCCTGGATTTTTTCCAGGATTTTTCCAGAATTTTTCCAAGATTTTTTGGCTTTTCAAACCCTAAATCCTGGAATTTTTTAGAGGAATTTTTCCAGGATTTTTCCAGGATTTTTCCAAGATTTTTCAGGTTTTTGAGCCCTAAATTTCAGAATTTTTTCCTGGATTTTTTAATGGATTTTTCCAAGATTTTTCCAAGATTTTATTCCCAGATTTTCAGGTTTTTGAGCCCTAAATCCTGGAATTTTTCCTGGATTTTTTCCAGGATTTTTCCTGGATTTTTCCAGAATTTTTCCAGGATTTTTTGGCTTTTCAAACCCTAAATCCTGGAATTTTTTCAAGGAATTTTTTCAGGATTTTTTCCAGGATTTTTCCAAGATTTTTCCAAGATTTTTCCAAGATTTTATTCCCAGATTTTCAGGTTTTCTAACCCCAAATCCTGGAATTTTTCCTGGATTTTTTCCAGGATTTTTCCAGAATTTTCCCAAAATTTTCCAAGATTTTTCGGCTTCTTGAGCCCCAAATCCTGGAATTTTTTCCAGAATTTTTCAGGATTTTTTCACTGATTTTTCCAGAATTTTTCCAAGATTTTTCCAAGATTTTTTGGCTTTTCGAGCTCTAAATCCTGGAATTTTTCCTGGATTTTTTCCCAAATTTTCCAAGATTTTATTCCCAGATTTTCAGGTTTTCTAACCCTAAATCCTGGAATTTTTCCAGAATTTTTCCTGGATTTTTTCCAGGATTTTTCCACAATTTTCCCAGAATTTTTCCAGAATTTTTCCAGAATTTTTCCAAGATTTTTTGGCTTTTCAAACCCTAAATCCTGGAATTTTTTCCAGAATTTTTCCAGGATTTTTCCAAGATTTTTCCAAGATTTTTTCCCCAGATTTTCAGGTTTTCTAACCCTAAATCCTGGAATTTTTCCTGGATTTTTTCCAGGATTTTTCCTGGATTTTTCCAAGATTTTTCCAATATTTTTTTCCCAGATTTTCAGGTTTTTTTATCCTAAATCCTGGAATTTTTCCTGGAATTTTTCCTGGATTTTTTCCAGGATTTTTTCCAGGATTTTTCCAGAATTTTTCCTGGATTTTTCCAGAATTTTTCCAGGATTTTTTGGCTTTTCAATCCCTAAATCCTGGAATTTTTTCAAGGAATTTTTCCAGGATTTTTCCCAGATTTTTCCCAGTTTTTCAGCCTTTTCTTTCTCTGAATCCCAAAGTTTTCCAGGATTTTTACCTGGAATTTTTCCAGGATTTTTCCAAGATTTTATTCCCAGATTTTCAGGTTTTTGAGCCCTAAATTCCAGAATTTTTCCTGGATTTTTCCAAGATTTTTTTCCCAGATTTTTTCCCAGATTTTTCCAGGATTTTCAGCCTTTTCCAATCCCAAATCTTGGAATTTTTTCCGGGAATTTTTTCCCAGATTTTTCCCCAAATTTTCAGCCTTTTCCAATCCCAAATCTTGGATTTTTTTCTGGATTTTTCCAGGATTTTTCCAGGATTTTTCCAAGATTTTTCCCCAAATTTTCAGCCTTTTCTAATCCCAAATCTTGGAATTTTTTCTGGATTTTTTCCAGGATTTTTCCAGGATTTTTCCAGGATTTTTCCAGGATTTTTCCAGGATTTTTTCCAAGATTTTTTTCCAAGATTTTTTTCCAAGATTTTTTTCCAAGATTTTTTTCCAAGATTTTTCCCCAAATTTTCAGCCTTTTCTAATCCCAAATCTTGGATTTTTTTCTGGATTTTTCCAGGATTTTTCCAGGATTTTTCCAGGATTTTTCCAGGATTTTTCCAGGATTTTTTCCAAGATTTTTTTCCAAGATTTTTTTCCAAGATTTTTCCCCAAATTTTCAGCCTTTTCTAATCCCAAATCTTGGATTTTTTTCTGGATTTTTCCAGGATTTTTCCAGGATTTTTCCAGGATTTTTCCAAGATTTTTTCCAAGATTTTTCCCCCAATTTTTCAGCCTTTTCCAGCCCTAAATCCCAAAATTTTTTCTGGATTTTCCCAGGATTTTCCCAGGATTTTTTCAGGATTTTTCCAGTTTTCCCAGGATTTTTCCAGGATTTTTCCAGGATTTTTCCAAGATTTTTCCAAGATTTTTTTCCAAGATTTTTCCCCAAATTTTCAGCCTTTTCCAATCCCAAATCTTGGATTTTTTTCTGGATTTTTCCAGGATTTTTTTCCAGGATTTTTCCAGGATTTTTCCAGGATTTTTCCAGGATTTTCAGCCCTTTCCAATCCCAATTCCTGAATTTTTCCAGGATTTTTTTCCAGGATTCCAGAATTCCAGGAATTTTTTTTTGTTTTCCCTTTCATGGAGCCTCCAAAATTTGGGAATTCTGGGAATTTTTTCTGGGATTGATGGGAATAAAACCTCCAAAATTTGGGAATTCTGATGGTTTTAATCCCATTAATCCCAGAAAAAATTCCCAGAATTCCCAAATTTTGGAGGCTCCAAGGGGTTTTTACTCCATGAATCCCAAAAAATGCCGGAATTCCCAATTTTTGGTGCTTCCCAGATGGAAAAAAAGGGTGGGAAAATCATTCCTGAAGGGGAGGAAAAGGCGGGAAAAGAAGGCGGGAAAGCTTTTTATGAAGGGGGGGAAAAAAGGCGGGAAAAAATTCTTGAGGGGAGAAAAAAAGGCGGGAAAAAAAGGCGGGAAATTTTTTTGTGAGGGGAGAAAAAAGGCGGGAAAAAAAGGTGGGAAAAAAAGGTGGGAAAAATTCCTGAGGAGGGAAAAAGGCGGGAAAAAAGGGCGGGAAAACCTTTTGTGAAGGAGGAAAAAAGGCGGGAAAATAATTCCTGAGGGTGGAAAAAAGAGTGGGAAAAAAATGGCGGGAAAACTTTTTGTGAGGGGGGGAAAAAAAGGCGGGAAAATCATTCCTGAGGGGAGAAAAAAGGCGGGAAAAAAAGGCGGGAAAACTTTCTATGAAGGGGGAAAAAAGGCGGGAAAAAATTCCTGAGGGGTGGAAAAAAGGCGGGAAAATTTTTGTGAGGGGAGGGAAAAAGGGCGGGAAAAAAAGGCGGGAAAAATTCCTGAGGGGGAGAAAAAAGGCGGGAAAAAAAGGGCGGGAAAATTTTTGTGAGGGGAGAAAAAAAGGCGGGAAAAATTCCTGAGGGTGGAAAAAAGAGTGGGAAAAAAATGGCGGGAAAATATTTTATGAGGGGGGGGAAAAAAGGCGGGAAAGTTTTTTGAGGGGAGAAAAAAAGAGCGGGGAAAAAAAGACGGGAAAATAATTCCTGAGGGGAGAAAAAAGGCGGGAAAAAAAGGCGGGAAAAATTCCTGAGGGGTGGAAAAAAGGCGGGAAAAAAAAGGCGGGAAAACCTTTTGTGAGGGGAGAAAAAAAGGCGGGAAAAAATTCCTGAGGGGGAGAAAAAAGGCGGGAAAAAAAGGCGGGAAAGAATTCCTGAGGGGAGGAAAAAAGAGAGGGAAAATCTTCTGTGAGGGAGGAAAAAAGGCGGGAAAATCATTCCTGAGGGGAGAAAAAAGGCGGGAAAAAAAGGCGGGAAAACTTTTTGTGAGGCAGGAAAAAAGGCGGGAAAATTCTTTGTGAGAGGAGAAAAAAAGGGTGGGAAAAAAAGGCGGGAAAAAATTCCTGAGGGGTGGAAAAAAGGCGGGAAAAAAAGGCGGGAAATTTTTTTGTGAGGGGGGAAAAAAAGAGCGGGAAAAAAAGGCGGGAAAATCAATCCTGAGGAGAGAAAAAAGGGCGGGAAAAGAAGGGCGGGAAAACTTTCTATGAGAAGGGAAAAAAGGGCGGGAAAAAATTCCTGAGGGGGGGGAAAAAGGCGGGAAAAAAGGGCGGGAAAACCTTTCGTGAAGGAGGAAAAAAGGCGGGAAAATTCTTTGTGAGGGAAGAAAAAGGGCGGGAAAAAAAGGCGGGAAAAAATTCCTGAGGGGAGGAAAAGGGCGGGGAAAAAAGGCGGGAAAATCTTCTGTGAGGGAGGAAAAAAGGCGGGAAAATCATCCCTGAGGGGAGAAAAATGGCGGGAAAAAAAGGCAGGAAAATCATTCCTGAGGGGGGAAAAAATTCCTGAGGGGGTGGAAAAAAGGCGGGAAAAAAGGCGGGAAAATAATTCCTGAGGGGAGAAAAAAAGGCGGGAAAAAAATCCTGAGGGGTGGAAAAAAGGCGGGAAAAAAAAGGGCGGGAAAACCTTTTGTGAGGGGAGGAAAAAGGCGGGAAAAATTCCTGAGGGGAGAAAAAGGGCGGGAAAAAAAGGCGGGAAAATCATTCCTGAGGGGAAGAAAAAAGGCGGGAAAAAAGGGTGGGAAAACCTTTTGTGAGGGGAGAAAAAAGGCGGGAAAATCATTCCTGAGGGGAGAAAAAAGGTGGGAAAAAAAAGGCGGGAAAACCTTTTGTGAGGGGAGAAAAAAAGGCGGGAAAAAATTCCTGAGGGGGTGGAAAAAAGGCGGGAAAAATTTTGTGAGGGGAGAAAAAAAGGGTGGGGAAAAAAGGCGGGAAAATCATTCCTGAGGGGAGAAAAAAAGAGCGGGAAAAAAGGGCGGGAAAAGGTGAGAAAAAAGGCGGGAAAATTTTTTATGAGGAGAGGAAAAAAAGGGCAGGAAAACATTTTGTGAGGGAGGAAAAAAGGCGGGAAAAAATTCCTGAGGGGGGGGGGAAAGGTGGGAAAAAAAGGCGGGAAAATCCTCTGTGAGGGAGGAAAAAAGGCGGGAAAACTTTCTGTGAGGGGAGAAAAAAAGGGCGGGAAAAAAAAGGCGGGAAAATCATTCCTGAGAAGTGGAAAAAAGGCGGGAAAAAAAGGCGGGAAAAAATTCCTGAGGGAGAAAAAAGGGCGGGAAAAAAAGGGCGGGAAAACTTTTTGTGCTGGGGGGGGGGAAAAGGCGGGGAAAAAAAGGCGGGAAAATCATTCCTGAGGGGAGAAAAATGGCGGGAAAAAAAGGTGGGAAAAATTCCTGAGGGGTGGAAAAAAGAGCGGGAAAAAATTCCTGAGGGAGTGGAAAAAAGAGCAGGAAAAAAGGCGGGAAAAGGTGGGAAAAAAGGCGGGAAAACGAGAAAAAAACCGGGAAAAAATTTGGGAATAAAAATCCCGAATTCCTGAAGTTTTTCATCCCGGTTTTTCCATGTTTTTATTTTTTTTGGGAATGAGGCAGTTCCTCCTTTTTTTTTGCGGCGTCCTTCCGACGTTTGCGCGCGGGAAAATTGGGACGTGGAGCTGGAATGCGGCGTCGCCGGGAATCCGATGCCGACGGTGGAATGGAGGAAGAACGGAGAAGTCGTGATTCCGGGAGATTATTTCCAGATTGTGGTAATTCAATTTCTAGGGAAAATGAAAAAAATTGGGAATTTTGGTGGGAAAAAAGGGGAAAAAAAATTGGGAATTTTGGATGAAAAATTTGGGAATTTTGGATGGGAAAAAGGGAAAAAAAATTGGGAATTTTGGATGAGAAAATATAAAAAAAAATTGGGAATTTTGGATGAAAAATTGGGAACTTTGGATGGAAAAATTGGGAATTTTGGATGAAAAAAGGGGAAAAAAAATTGGGAATTTTGGATGGAAAATTGGGAATTTTGGATGGGAAAATGAAAAAAATTGGGAATTTTGGATGAAAAATTTGGGAATTTTGGATGGAAGAATAGAAAAAAAATTGGGAATTTTGGATGGAAAAAAAGGGGAAAAAATTGGGAATTTTGGATGGAAAAAATTGGGAATTTTGGATGGAATTGGGAATTTTGGATGGGAAAAGGGAAAAAAAAATGGGAATTTTGGATGGAAAAATAGAAAAAAAAATTGGGAATTTTAGATGGGAAAAGGGGAAAAAAATTGGGAATTTTGGATGGAAAAAGGGAAAAAAAATTTGGGAATTTTGGATGAAAAATTTGGGAATTTTGGATGGAAAAATAGAAAAAAAATTGGGAATTTTGGATGGAAAAAAGGAAAAAAAAATGGGAGTTTTGGATGGAAAAGGGGAAAAAATTTGGGAATTTTGGTGGGAAAAGGGGAAAAAATTTAGGAATTCTGGATGGGAAAAAAAAAAATTGGGAATTTTGGAAAAAAATTTGGGAATTTTGGTTGGGAAAAGGGAAAAAAATTGGGAATTTTGGATGAGAAAATACAAAAAAAAATTGGGAATTTTAGATGGAAAAATTGGGAATTTTGGATGGGAAAGGGGAAAAAAAATTGGGAATTTTGGATGGAAAAAAGGGAAAAAATTGGGAATTTTGGATGGAAAAGGGAAAAATTGGGAATTTTGGATGGAAAAATTGGGAATTTTGGATGGGAAAAAAAGGGAAAAAATTGGGAATTTTGGATGAAAAAATAGAAAAAAAAATTGGGAATTTTGGATGGAAAAAGGGAAAAAAAATTGGGAATTTTGGATGGGAAAAAATGGAAAAAAATTGGGAATTTTGGATGGAAAAGGGGAAAAAAATTGGGAATTTTGGATGAAAAATTGGGAATTTTGGATGGAAAAATAGAAAAAAAATTTGGGAATTTTGGATGAAAAATTTGGGAATTTTGGATGGGAAAAAATGGAAAAAAATTGGGAATTTTGGATGGAAAAAGGGGGAAAAATGGGGAATTTTGGATGAGAAATATAAAAAAAAATTGGGAATTTTGGATGGAAAATTTGGGAATTTTGGATGAAAAATTGGAATTTTGGATGGGAAAAGGGAAAAAAATTTGGGAATTTTGGATGGGAAAAAAGGGAAAAAAATGGGAATTTTGGATGAAAAATTGGGAATTTTGGATGGAAAAGGGAAAAAAAATTGGAATTTTGGATGAAAATTGGGAATTTTGGATGGAAAAAAGGGAAAAAATTGGGAAAATACAAAAAAATTGGGAATTTGGATGGGAAAAGGGAAAAAAATTGGGATTTTTGATGGAAATTACAAAAAAAATTGGGAATTTTAGATGGAAAAGGGAAAAAAATTGGGAATTTTGGATGAAAAATGGGGAATTTTGGATGGAAAAGGGAACAAAAAATTGGGAATTTTGGATGGAAAATTTGGGAATTTTGGATGGGAAAATAGAAAAAAATTGGGAATTTTGGATGGAAAATTGGGAATTTTGGATGAAAATAGAAAAAAAAATTGGGAATTTTAGATGGGAAATGGGGAAAAAAATGGGAATTTTGGATGGAAAAAAGGGAAAAAAAATTGGGAATTTTGGTGGAAAAGGGAAAAAAATTTGGAATTTTGGATGGAAAATTGGGAATTTTGGATGAAAAATTGGGGAATTTTGGATGGAAAAATAGAAAAAATTGGGAATTTTGGATGGGAAAAGGGGAAAAAATTGGGAATTTTGGATGGGAAAAGGCAAAAAATTTGGGAATTTTGGATGGAAAAAATTGGGAATTTTGGATGGAAAAGCGGAAAAAAATTGGAATTTTGGAAGGGAAAAAAGGGGAAAAAAATTGGGAATTTTGGATGGAAAATTTGGGAATTTTGGATGAAAAATTTGGGAATTTTGGATGGGAAAAGGGGAAAAAATTTGGGAATTTTGGATGAAAATTGGGAATTTTGGATGGAAAAGGGAACAAAAATTGGGAATTTTGGATGGAAAAATTTGGAATTTTGGATGGGAAAAAATGGAAAAAAATTGGGAATTTTGGATGAAAAATTGGGAATTTTGGATGGAAAAAAGGGGAAAAAATTGGGAATTTTGGATGAAAAATTGGGAATTTTGGATGGGAAAAGGGAAAAAAATTGGGAATTTTGGATGGAAAAGGGAACAAAAAATTGGGAATTTTGGATGAAAATTTGGGAATTTTGGATGGAAAAGGGAAAAAAAATGGGAATTTTGGATGGAAAAAATTGGAAATTTTGGATGGGAAATTGGGAATTTTGGATGGGAAATTGGGAATTTTGGATGGAAAAGGGGAAAAAAAATTGGGAATTTTGGATGGAAAAAAGGGAAAAAATTTGGGAATTTTGGATGAAAAATTGGGAATTTTGGATGGGAAAATACAAAAAAAATTGGGAATTTTGGATGAGAAAGGGAAAAAAATGGGGAATTTTGGATGGGAAAAATGGAAAAAATTGGGAATTTTGGATGAAAAATAGAAAAAAAAATTGGGAATTTTGGATGAAAAATTGGGAATTTTGGATGGGAAAAGGGGAAAAAATTGGGAATTTTGGATGGAAAAGGGAAAAAAATTGGGAATTTTGGATGAAAAAAGGGAAAAAAATTGGGAATTTTGGATGGAAAAAATTGGGAATTTTGGATGGGAAAATAGAAAAAAAATTGGGAATTTTGGAAAAAAAATTGGGAATTTTGGATGGGAAAAAGGGAAAAAAATTGGGAATTTTGGATGGAAAAATACAAAAAAATTGGGAATTTTGGATAAAAAAAGGGAAAAAAATTGGGAATTTTGGATGGAAAAATAGAAAAAAAAATGGGAATTTTGGATGGAAAAGGGAAAAAATTGGAAATTTTGGATGAGAAAATAGAAAAAAAAATTGGGAATTTTGGATGGGAAAAGGGGAAAAAAATTGGGAATTTTGGATGAAAAATTTGGGAATTTTTAATGGAAAAGGGAAAAAAAATTGGGAATTTTGGATGAAAAATTGGGAATTTTGGATTAAAAAGGGGAAAAAATTGGGAATTTTGGATGGAAAAGGGAAAAAAAATTGGGAATTTTGGATGGAAAAGGGAAAAAAAATTTGGGAATTTTGGATGAAAAATTTGGGAATTTTGGATGGAAAAAAGGGAAAAAAATTGGGAATTTTGGATGGGAAAAGGGGAAAAAAATTGGGAATTTTGGATGAAAAATGGAAAAAAAATTGGGAATTTTGGATGGAAAATTTGGGAATTTTGGATGGGAAAAGAGGAAAAAATTGGGAATTTTGGATGAAAAATTGGGAATTTTGGATGGGAAAAGGTGAAAAAATTGGGAATTTTGGATGGGAAAAGGGGAAAAAAATTGGGAATTTTGGGGATTTTTTGAGGGGATTTTTGGGAATTATTTGGGAAATTTTGGCTTTTTTTGGGAATTTGGGGGGAATTTTGGGAATTTTTAGGAATTTTTGGCCTTTTTTTGGAATTTTTGGCCTTTTTTGGGATTTCTGGGAATTTTGGGGGAGATTTTGGGAATTCTTGAGAATTTTAAAGAAATTTTCAACCATTTTTGGGAATTTTTGGCCAATTTTTTCTGGGAATTCTCAGGAGATTTTTGGGAATTTGGGGATTTTTGGGATTTTTGGCTTTTTTGGGGATTTGGGGGAATTTGGGGATTTTTTGGGAATTTTTGGCTTTTTTGGGAGGATTTTTGGGAATTTTTGGGGGATTTTTTGGGTGGATTTTTGAGGATTTTTGAGGAATTTTTTAGGAATTTTGGGGGGAGTTTTGGGAATTTTTGGGGAGGATTTTTAGGAATTTTTGAGGAATTTTTTGGGAGGATTTTAGGGAATTTTTTAGGAATTTTTAGGGGGATTTTTGGGAATTTTTGAGGAATTTTGGGGGGAATTTTGGGAATTTTTTAGGAATTTTTAGGGGGATTTTTGGGAATTTTTGGGGGGATTTCTGAGGAATTTTTGGGGGGATTTTTGGGAATTTTTTGGGGGATTTTTGGGAATTTTTGAGGAATTTTTAGGGGGATTTTGGGGAATTCTTTAGGAATTTTGGGGGAGATTTTTGGGAATTTTGGAGGAATTTTTTGGGAGAATTTTTGGGAATTTTTGGGGGGATTTTTGGGATTTTTTGGGAATTTTCAGGGGAATTTTGGAGGAATTTTTGGTGGATTTTTGGAGGAATTTTAGGGAATTTTTTAGGAATTTTTTGGGGGATTTTTGGGAATTTTTTGAGGAATTTTTAGGGGGATTTTTGGGAATTTTTTAGGAATTTTGGGGGGAGTTTTGGGAATTTTTGGGGAGGATTTTTGGGAATTTTTAGGGGGAATTTTTGGGAATTTTTGGGAATTTTTAGGGGAATTTTTGGGAATTTTTAGGAATTTTTAGGGAAATTTTTGGGAATTTTTTAGGATTTTTTAGGGGGATTTTGGGGAATTTTTTAGGAATTTTTAGGGAGATTTTGGGGAATTTTTGAGGAATTTTTAGGGGAATTTTTTGGAATTTTTGAGGAATTTTTAGGGTAATTTTTGGGAATTTTTTGGGGATTTTTGGGAATTTTTGGGAATTTTTGGGGGGATTTTTGGGAATTTTGGAGGAATTTTTTGGGAGGATTTTTGGGAATTTTTTGGGGATTTTTTGGGGGAATTTTTGAGGAATTTTGAGGAATTTTTTAGGATTTTTGGGGGAGTTTTGGGAATTTTTGGGGAGGATTTTTGGGAATTTTTAGGGGGAATTTTTGGGAATTTTCTTAGGAATTTTTAGGGGGATTTTTGGGAATTTTTTGGGGATTTTTGGGAATTTTTAGGAATTTTTAGGGGAATTTTGGAGGAATTTTTGGGAGGATTTTTGGGAATTCTTTGGGGATTTTTTGGGGGGATTTTTGAGGAATTTTGAGGAATTTTTTGGGGAATTTTGGGGGGAGTTTTGGGAATTTTTGGGGAGGATTTTTGGGAATTTTTAGGGGGAATTTTTGGGAATTTTTTAGGAATTTTTAGGGGGATTTTTGGGAATTTTTGGGAATTTTTAGGGAGAATTTTTGGGAATTTTTAGGAATTTTTGGGGGAATTTTTGAGGAATTTTTGAGGAATTTTTGGGATTTTTTGGGGGGATTTTTGGGGATTTTTGTGAATTTTTTAGGAATTTTTGGGGGGATTTTTGGGAATTTTTGGGAATTTTTAGGGGAATTTTGGAGGAATTTTTGGGAGGATTTTTGGGAATTTTTTGGGGATTTTTTGGGGGGATTTTTGAGGAATTTTGAGGAATTTTTTAGGAATTTTGGGGGGAGTTTTGGGAATTTTTGAGGAATTTTTTGGGAGGATTTTTGGGAATTTTTGGGAATTTTTAGGTGAATTTTGGAGGAATTTTTGGTGGATTTTTGGAGGAATTTTAGGGAATTTTTGAGAGGGATTTTTGGGGATTTTTGAGGATTTTTGAGGAATTTTTTAGGAATTTTGGGGGGGAGTTTTGGGAATTTTTGGGGAGGATTTTTGGGAATTTTTAGGGGAATTTTGGAGGAATTTTTGGTGGATTTTTGGAGGAATTTTAGGGAATTTTTTTGGAATTTTTAGAGGAATTTTTGGGAATTTTTGAGGAATTTTTGAGGGATTTTTTTAGGAATCTTTTGGGAATTTTTTGAATTTTTTGGGAATTATTTTCCCAAGTTTTTTAGGGATCTTTTTTGGGATTTTTTTTAGGATTTTTTTGCTTTTTTTTATGATTTCAGTGAATTTTTCCACCGTTTTTATTGGAATTTTTTCGGGATTTTATGGGAATTTTTTTGGGGGATTTTTGAGGAATTTTGAGGAATTTTTTAGGAATTGGGGGGGGGGATTTTTGGGAATTTTTGAGGATTTTTTAGGGAGATTTTTGGGAATTTTGGGGAATTTTTTAGGAATTTTTAAGAGGATTTTTGGGAATTTTGGGGGGGATTTTTGGGAATTTTGGGGGGGATTTTTGGGAATTTTTAGGAATTTTTGGGGAGATTTTGGGGAATTTTTTAGGAATTTTTAGGGGGATTTTGAGGAATTTTTTAGGAATTTTTGGGGGGATTTTTGGGAATTTTTTGGGGGATTTTTGGGAATTTTTGGGAATTTTTGAGGAAATTTTTGGGAGGATTTTTGGGAATTTTTAGGGGAATTTTTAGGAATTTTTGGGGGGGATTTTGGGGGATTTTAGGGAATTTTTAGGGGAATTTTGGAGGAATTTTTGGTGGATTTTTTGAGGAATTTTAGGAAATTTTTTAGGAATTTTTAGGGAATTTTTTAGGAATTTTTTGGGGGATTTTTGGGAATTTTTTGAGGAATTTTTAGGGGGATTTTTGGGAATTTTTTAGGAATTTTGGGGGAGATTTGTGGGAATTTTGGAGGAATTTTTTGGGAGAATTTTTGGGAATTTTTAGGGGAATTTTTGGGAATTTTGGAGGAATTTTTTGGGAGGATTTTTGGGAATTTTTTGGGGATTTTTTGGGGGATTTTTGAGGAATTTTGAGGAATTTTTTGGGAATTTTGGGGGGAGTTTTGGGAATTTTTGGGGAGGATTTTTGGGGATTTTTGAGGAAATTTTTGGGAGGATTTTTGGGAATTTTTGAGGAATTTTAGGAATTTTTTTAGGATCTTTTAGGGGAATTTTTGGGAATTTTTGGGTGGATTTTTTTGGATTTTAGTGAATTTTTAGGGGGATTTTTGGGAATTTTTAAAAATTTTTTAGGAATTTTTAGGGGGATTTTTGGGAATTTTTTGGGGATTTTTGGGGGTTTTTGGGAATATTTTAGGAATTTTTAGGGGGATTTTGGGGAAATTTTTAGGAATTTTGGGGGAGATTTTTGGGAATTTTGGAGGAATTTTTTGGGAGAATTTTTGGGAATTTTTTGGGGGGATTTTTGGGATTTTTTGGGGAATTTTTGGGGGAATTTTTAGGAATTTTTTAGGAATTTTTAGGGGGATTTTGGGGAATTTTTTAGGAATTTTTGAGGAATTTTTGGGAATTTTTGGGAGGGATTTTTGGGAATTTTTGAGGAATTTTTGGGAGGATTTTTGGGAATTTTTGGGGGGATTTTTGGGAATTTTTGGGAATTTTTAGGGGAATTTTGGAGGAATTTTTTGGGAGGATTTTTGGGAATTTTTGGGAGATTTTTTGGGGGGATTTTTGAGGAATTTTTGGGAATTTTTTAGGAATTTTGGGGGGAGTTTTGGGAATTTTTGAGGAATTTTTTGGGAGGATTTTTGGGAATTTTTGGGAATTTTTAGGTGAATTTTGGAGGAATTTTTGGTGGATTTTTGGAGGAATTTTAGGGAATTTTTGAGAGGGATTTTTGGGGATTTTTGAGGATTTTTGAGGAATTTTTTAGGAATTTTGGGGGGGAGTTTTGGGAATTTTTGGGGAGGATTTTTGGGAATTTTTAGGGGAATTTTGGAGGAATTTTTGGTGGATTTTGGGAGGAATTTTAGGAAATTTTTTAGGAATTTTTTGGGGGATTTTTGGGAATTTTTGAGGAATTTTTAGGGGAATTTTTGAGGAATTTTTTGGGAGGATTTTTGGGAATTTTTGGGAATTTTTAGGGGAATTTTGGAGGAATTTTTGGGAGGATTTTTGGGAATTCTTTGGGGATTTTTTTGGGGGATTTTTGAGGAATTTTGAGGAATTTTTTTGGAATTTTGGGGGGAGTTTTGGGAATTTTTGGGGAGGATTTTTGGGAATTTTTAGGGGGAATTTTTGGGAATTTTTTAGGAATTTTTAGGGGGATTTTTGGGAATTTTTGGGAATTTTTTGGGGGGATTTTTGGGGATTTTTGGGAATTTTTAGGGGAATTTTTGGGAATTTTTAGGATTTTTTAGGGGGATTTTGGGGGATTTTTTTGGAATTTTGGGGGAGATTTTTGGGAATTTTTGGAGAAATTTTTGGGGGGATTTTTGGGAATTTTTGAGGAATTTTAGGGGGATTTTTGGGAATTTTTAGGAATTTTTGGGAAATTTTTAGGAATTTTTGGGGAGATTTTTTTAGGAATTTTTTCGGAATTTTTTTCCCAACTTTTTCAGAGACTTTTTTGGGAATTTTTTAAGGAATTTTTTGCTTTTTTTTATGATTTCAGTGAATTTCTCCAGCGTTTTTATTGGTATTTTTTTGGGATTTTTTTGGGGAGATTTTTGAGGAATTTTGAGGAATTTTTTAGGAATTTTTAGGGGGATTTTGGGGAATTTTTGGGAATTTTTGAGGAATTTTTAGGGGAATTTTTGGGAATTTTTAGGGGGATTTTTGGGAATTTTTGGGAATTTTTAGGGGAATTTTGGAGGAATTTTTGGTGGATTTTTTGAGGAATTTTAGGGAATATTTTAGGAATTTTTAGGGGGATTTTGGGGAATTTTTTGAAGAATTTTTTGGGGGATTTTTGGGAATTTTTTGGGGGATTTTTTGGGAATTTTTGAGGAATTTTTGAGAGGATTTTTGGGATTTTTTGGGGGGATTTTTTAGGAATTTTTGGGGGGATTTTTTGGGATTTTGGGGAATTTTTTAGGAATTTTTGGGGGGATTTTTCGGAATTTTTCAGGAATTTTTGGGAGGATTTTTGGGAATTTTTGAGGAATTTTTAGGGGAATTTTTGGGAATTTTTGGGGGGATTTTTGGGAATTTTTGGAGAAATTTTTGGGGGGATTTTTGGGAATTTTTGAGGAATTTTTTGGGGGAATTTTTGAGGAATTTTTGGGGGGATTTTTGGGATTTTTTTTGAATTTTTAGGGGAATTTTTGGGGATTTTTTAGGATTTTTTAGGGGGATTTTAAGGAATTTTTAGGGGGAATTTTTGGGAATTTTTTAGGATTTTTTAGGGGGATTTTTGGGAATTTTGGGGGGATTTTTGGGGATTTTTGGGAATTTTTTGAGAATTTTTTGGGGGGATTTTGGGGAATTTTGGGAATTTTTTAGGAATTTTTAGGAGAATTTTGGATGAATTTTTGGTGGATTTTTGGAAGAATTTTAGGAAATTTTTTTGGAATTTTTGGGGGAATTTTTGGGAATTTTTGAGGAATTTATAGGGGGATTTTTGGGAATTTTTGGAGAAATTTTTAGGGGGATTTTTGGGAATTTTTTGAAGAATTTTTTGGTGGATTTTTGGGAATTTTTGGGGGGATTTTTTGGGAATTTTTGAGGAATTTTTGGGAGGATTTTTGGGATTTTTTGGGATTTTAGGGAATTTTTTAGGAATTTTTGGGGAATTTTTAGGAATTTTTTAGGAATTTTTAGGGGGATTTTGGGGAATTTTTTAGGAATTTTTGGGGAGATTTTTGGGAATTTTTTTGGGGATTTTTGGGAATTTTAGGAAATTTTTAGGGGGATTTTTGGGAATTTTTGGGGAGATTTTTGGGGAATTTTTTAGGAATTTTTAGGGAGAATTTTTGGGAATTTTTTGGGGGATTTTTGGGAATTTTAGGAAATTTTTAGGGGGGTTTTTGGGAATTTTTTGGGAATTTTTGGGATAATTTTTGGGAATTTTTGGGAGGATTTTTGGGAATTTTTGGAGAAATTTTTAGGGGGATTTTTGGGAATTTTTTTGAGGAATTTTTGGGGGGATTTTTTGGGAATTTTTGGGGGGATTTTTTGGGATTTTTGAGGAAAATTTTGGGGGGAATTTTTGGGATTTTTTTTGGGGATTTTTGGGGATTTTTGGGAATTTTTTTAGGATTTTTTAGGGGGATTTTGGGGAATTTTTTAGGAATTTTGGGGGAGATTTTTGGGAATTTTGGAGGAATTTTTTGGGAGAATTTTTGGGGATTTTTTGGGGGGATTTTTGGGATTTTTGGGGAATTTTTGGGAGGGATTTTTGAGGATTTTTTGGGAATTTTTGGGGGAGATTTTTGGAAATTGTTGGGAATTTCTGGGGGAATTTTTGAGGAATTTTTGGGGGGGATTTTTGGGATTTTTTGGGAATTTTTAGGGGAATTTTTAGGAATTTTTGGGGGGATTTTGGGGGATTTTAGGGAATTTTTAGGGGAATTTTGGAGGAGTTTTTGGTGGATTTTTTGAGGAATTTTAGGGAATTTTTTAGGAATTTTTGGGGAGATTTTTGGGAATTTTTTTAGGAATTTTTTGGGGGATTTTTGGGAATTTTTAGGAATTTTTGGGGGATTTTTTTGGAATTTTTTAGGATTTTTTAGGGGGATTTTGGGGAATTTTTTAGGAATTTTAGGGGGATTTTTGGGAATTTTTGAGGAATTTTTTGGGAGAATTTTTGGGAATTTTTAGGGGAGTTTTTGGGGATTTTTAGGAATTTTTAGGGGAATTTTTTAGGAATTTTTGGTGGATTTTTTAGGAATTTTAGGGGAATTTTTGGGAATTTTTGAGGAATTTTTGGGGGGATTTTTGGGAATTTTTAGGAATTTTTGGGGAGATTTTTGGGAATTTTTTAGGAATTTTTAGGGGGATTTTGAGGAATTTTTTAGGAATTTTTGGGGGGATTTTTGGGAATTTTTAGGGGGATTTTTGGGAATTTTTAGGAATTTTGGGGGGAATTTTTGAGGAATTTTTTGGGAGGATTTTTGGGATTTTTTCTGAATTTTTAGGGGAATTTTGGAGGAATTTTTGGTGGATTTTTGGAGGAATTTTAGGGAATTTTTAAGGAATTTTTAGGGGGAATTTTGGGAATTTTTTAGGAATTTTTGGGGAGATTTTTGGGAATTTTTGAGGAATTTTTTGGGAGAATTTTTGGGGACTTTTGGGAATTTTTTAGGAATTTTTAGGGGGATTTTTTGGAATTTTGGAGGAATTTTTGGTGGATTTTTTTTGGAATTTTTGGAAATTTTTTGGGAATTTTTATGGCAATTTTTTTGGGAATTCTTGGGATTTTTTGGGATTCAATTCCACCTCTGATTCCCATTTTTTTTTTAGGGAGGCAGCAATTTAAGGATCCTGGGATTGGTGAAGTCGGATGAGGGATTTTATCAATGCCTGGCCCGGAACGAAGCCGGGAATTCCCAATCCATCGCTCAACTCATCATCCTCGAGCCAGGTAAGGAAAAATTCCCACATTTTCCAGCCATTTCCAGAAAATTCCAACATTTTTTGAGCCATTCCCAAAAAATTCCCAAATTTTTTTATCCATTCCCAAAAGAATTCCCAAATTTTTTCAGCCATTTCCAGAAAATTCCCATTTTTTTCAAGAACTCCCAAATTTTTTCAGCCATTCCCAAAAAATTCCCAAATTTTTCATCCATTCCCAAAAAAATTCCAACATTTTTTGAGCCATTCCCAAAAAATTCCCAAATTTTCTCAACAATTCCTAAAAAATTCCCAAATTTTTTTATCCATTTCCAGAAAATTCCCATTTTTTTTCAAGAATTCCCAAATTTTTTGAGCCATTCCCAAAAAAATTCCCAAATTTTTTCTATTTCCAGAAAATTCCCAAATTTTCTCAACAATTCCCAAAAAATTCCCAAATTTTTTTATCCATTTCCAGAAAATTCCAAATTTTTTTCAGCCATTCCCAAAAAATTCCCATTTTTATTTCAAGAATTCCCAATTTTTTTTCATCCATTCCAAAAAAATTCCCAAATTTTTCACCCATTCCCAAATTTTCTCAACAATTCCCAAAAATTCCTAATTTTTTCATCCAATTCCCCAAAAATTCCAACATTTTTGAGCCATTCCAAAAAATTCCCAAATTTTTCATCCATTCCCAGAAAATTCCCAATTTTTTTCAACAATTCCCAAAAAATTTCCAAATTTTTTTATCCATTCCCAAAAAAATTCCCAAATTTTTCACCCATTCCCAATTTTTTCATCCAATTCCCAAAAGAATTCCAACATTTTTTGAGCCATTCCCAAAAAAAATCCCAAATTTTTCATCCATTCCCAAAAAATTCCCAAATTTTTTTCAGCCTTTTCCAGAAAATTCCTGATTTTTTTTCAAGAATTCCCAAATTTTTTCAGCCTTTCCAAAAAAATTCCCCATTTTTTTCTGCTATTTCCAGAAAATTCCCAAATTTTTTCAACAATTCCCAAAAAATTCCCAGATTTTTTCAGCCATTCCCAAAAAATTCCCGATTTTTTTTTCCATTTCCAGAAAAAATCCAAAATTTTTTATCCATTCCCAAAAAATTCCCAAATTTTTTCAGCCATTCAAAAAAAAAATCCCAAATTTTTTCAACCATTCCCAAAAAATTCCCAAATTTTTTTGACCATTCCCAAAAAAATCCCAAATTTTTTCAGCCATTCCCAAAAAATTCCTGATTTTTTTCAAAAATTCCCAAATTTTTTGAGCCATTCCCAAAAAATTCCCAAATTTTTCATCCATTCCCAAAAAATTCCCAAATATTTTCAGCCATTCCCAAATTCTCTCAACAATTCCCAAAAAATTCCCAGATTTTTTATCCATTTCCAAAAAATTCCCAAATTTTCTCAACAATTCCAAAAAAATTCCCGAATTTTTTAATCCATTTCAAAAAAATTCCCAATTTTTTTTCATCCATTCCCAAAAAATTCCAACATTTTTTGAGCCATTCCCAAAAAATTCCCAATTTTTTTCAGCCATTCCCAAAAAAATTCCCAATTTTTTTCAGCCTTTTCCAGAAAATTCCTGATTTTTTTTCAAGAAATTCCCAATTTTTTCAGTCATTCCCAAAAAAATTCCCAAATTTTCATAACACTTCCCAAAAAATTCCCAAATTTTTTCAACAATTCCCAATTTTTTCAGCCCTTCCCAAAAAATTCCCAAATTTTCTCAACAATTCCTAAAAAATTCCCAAATTTTTTTATCCATTCCCAAAAAATTCCCAATTTTTTTTCAGCCATTCCCAAAAAATTCCCAAATTTTTCATCCATTTCCAGAAAATTCCCAATTTTTTTCAACAATTCCCAAAAAATTCCCAAATTTTTTCAACAATTCCCAAAAAATTCCCAAATTTTTTTGACCATTCCCAAAAAATTCCCAAGTTTTTTTGGCCATTCCCATTTTTTCCCATTTTTCCATAAAATATTCCCATTTTCCCTCACAATATTCCCATTTTCCCCCCTTTATTCCCATTTTCCCCTCACAATACTCCCAATATTCCCATTTTTCTCCATTATTCCCATTTTCTCCCCCATTATTCCCATTATTCCCATTTTCCCCTCAAAAGATTTCCCAATTTTCCCATTTTTTCCCTCACAATATTCCCAATATTCCCATTTTTCCTCACAATATTCCCATTTTCCCTCTTAATATTCCCAATATTCCCATTTTTCCCCATTATTCCCATTTTTCCCTCACAATATTCCCATTTTCCCCCCTTTATTCCCATTTTTCCCTCTCAATATTCCCAATATTCCCATTTTTCTCCATTAGTCCCACTTTCCCCATAATATTCCCATTTTTCCCCCATTATTCCCATTTTTCCCCATAATATTCCCATTATTCCCATTTTTCCCCCATTATTCCCATTATTCCCATTTTCCTTCACAATATTCCCATTTTTCCTCATAATATTCCCATTTTTTCCCATTTTCCCCTCACAATATTCCCAATATTCCCATTTTTCTTACAATATTCCCATTTTTCCCTCACAATATTCCCAATATTCCCATTTTCCCCCATAATTCCCATTTTTCCCCTCATTATTCCCAATATTCCCATTTTTCTCTCACATTATTCCCATTTATTCCCATTTTTCCCCTCATTATTCCAAATATTCCCATTTTCCCCCCATTATTCCCATTTTCCCATTTTTTTCCCACATTATTCCCAATATTCCAATATTCTCCCAATATTCCCATTTTCCCCACATTATTCCCAATATTCCCATTTTCCCCTCAAAATATTCCAAATTTTCCCATTTTCCCTCACAATATTCCCAATATTCCCATTTTTCCCCCATTTTCCCATTTTTCCCCACATAATTCCCAATATTCCCATTTTCCCCTCACAATATTCCCATTTTCCCCACATTATTCCCATTTTTTCCCATTTCTCCTCACAATATTCCCATTTTTCCCCCATTATTCCCATTTTTCCCATTTTCCCCTCAAAATATTCCCATTTTTCCTATTTTTCCCTCACAATATTCCAAATATTCCCATTTTCCCCTCACAATATTCCCATTTTTCCCCATTATTCCCATTTTTCCTCATAATATTCCAAATATTCCCATTTTTCCTCTCAATATTCCCATTTTTCCCTCACAATATTCCCAATATTCCCATTATTCCCAATATTCCCATTTTTCCCCTCATTATTCCCAATATTCCCATTTTTCCTTCAATATTCCCATTTTCCCTCACATTATTCCCATTTCCCCCCATTATTCCCATTTTTCCCTCACAATATTCCCAATATTCCCACTTTCCCCCCATTATTCCCATTTTTCCCATTTTTTCCCACAATATTCCCATTTTTCCCACTTTTCTGCACATATTCTCACAATATTCCCATTTTTTCCCCACATTATTCCCAATATTCCCATTTTTCCTCACAATATTCCCATTTTCCCCCATTTTTCCCATTTTTCCCTCACAATATTCCCATTTCCCCCCAATATTCCCATTTTCCCTCACAATATTCCCATTTTCCCCTCATTATTCCCATTTTTTCCCCTAATATTCCCATTTTTTCCCATTTCCCCTCACAATATTCCCATTTTTCACCCATTATTCCCATTTTTCCTCACAATATTCCCATTTTTTCCCATTTTTCCCCACATTATTCCCAATATTCCCATTTTTCCCTCACAGTATTCCCATTTTTCCCCCATTATTCCCATTTTCCCTCACAATATTCCCATTTTTCCCCATTATTCCCATTTTCCCCACAATATTCCCATTTTCCCCCATAATTCCCATTTTTCCTTCACAATATTCCCATTTTTTCCCCACATTATTCCAAATATTCCCATTTTTCCCTCACAATATTCCCATTTTTTCCCATTTTTCCTCACAATATTCCCATTTTTCCTACAATATTCCCAATATTCCCTCTCAATATTCCCAATATTCCCATTTTTCCCCCCATTATTCCCAATATTCCCATTTCCCCTCACAATATTCCCATTTTCCATCACAATATTCCCATTATTCCCATTTTTCCTCACAATATTCCCATTTTTCCCTCTCAATATTCCCAATATTCCCATTTTTCCCTCTCAATATTCCCAATATTCCCATTTTCCCTCACAATATTCCCATTTTTCCCTCACAATATTCCCAATATTCCCATTTTTCCTCACAATATTCCCATTTTCCCCCTCATTATTCCCATTTTTTCCCATTTTTCCTCACAATATTCCCATTTTTTCCCCTCATTATTCCCATTTTTTCCCCACATAATTCCCAATATTCCCACCCCCCCTCACATTTTCCCGCCTTTCCCCTCCCCCCCCCCTTCCCTCAGCTCAGCTTTTCCCGCCCTTTTTTTCCCGCCCAGAGCCGCCCGACCCCTCCCTGCTGCCCTCAGCGCCTCAGGAGCTGCTGGCCCTGCTCGTCTCCAGCCGCTCCGTCCGTCTGTCCTGGCGTCCTCCGGCTCAACCCCGCGGTGACATCCGCACCTACACCGTGCTCTACTCCCGGGAAGGAGCCCGAAGGTAGGGAATCACCAAAAAAATTTGGGAATTTTTGGGAATTTTTGGGAATTTTTGGGAATTTTTGGGAATTTTTTGGGGTTTTTTGGGAATTTTTGGGAATTTTTTGGGGTTTTTTTGGGGATTTTTTTACTGGCCTGGCGTCCTCCAGCTCAACCCCGCGGCGACATCCGCACCTACACCGTGCTCTACTCCCGGGAAGGAGCCCGAAGGTAGGGATTCATCCAGGAAATTTGGGAATTTTTGGGATTTTTTGGGAATTTTGGGAATTTTTTGGGAATTTTTTGGGGATTTTTTTACTGGCCTGGCGTCCCCCCCCCCAACCCCGCGGCGACATCCGCACCTACACCGTGCTCTACTCCCGGGAAGGAGCCCGAAGGTAGGGAATCATCCAGGAAATTTGGGAATTTTTAGGAATTTTGGGAATTTTTGGGAATTTTTTTGTGACTTTTTCAAGGTTTTTTGTGAATTTTTTGGCGATTTTTTGTGATTTTTTGGGCGATTTTTAAGGCGTTTTCAAGGCATTTCTGAGGCATTTTGAAGGATTTTAAAGGAGATTTTAGGGATTTTTCCATGGATTTTGAAGGATTTTTAGGAGATTTGGGAGATTTTTTTAAGGATTTAGAAAAGATTTTTTTTGGCTTTTTAAAAAGGGATTTATTTTTGCATTTTTAGGAGGTTTTTAGGGTTTTTTTAGGGATTATTTCAGGGATTTTTCAAGGATTTTAAACTCCCGCGGCGACATCCGCACCTACACCGTGCTCTACTCCCGGGAAGGAGCCCGAAGGTAGGGAATCATCAAAAAAATTTGGGAATTTTTGGGAATTTTGGGAATTTTTGGGAATTTTTTTGTGACTTTTTCAAGGTTTTTTGTGAATTTTTTGGCGATTTTTTGTGATTTTTTTGGCGATTTTTAAGGCGTTTTCAAGGCATTTCTGAGGCGTTCCCAAGGATTCTGCAGGAGATTTTAGGGATTTTTCCAAGGATTTGGAAGGATTTTTAGGAATTCTGAAGGATTTCTTTTTTTTAATGATTTTTTTAGGATTTTTTGGGAATTTTTGGGTGATTTTTAGGGCATTTTCAAGGCATTTCTGAGGCGTTCCCAAGGATTCTGCAGGAGATTTTAGGGATTTTTCCATGGATTTTGAAGGATTTTTAGGAGCTTTGAGGGATTTTTTTAAGGATTTAGAAAAGATTTTTTTTGGCTTTTTAAAAAGGGATTTATTTTTGCATTTTTAGGAGGTTTTTAGGGTTTTTTTTAGGGATTATTTCAGGGATTTTTCAAGGATTTTAAACTCCCGCGGCCACATCCGCACCTACACCGTGCTCTACTCCCGGGAAGGAGCCCGAAGGTAGGGAATCATCCAGGAAATTTGGGAATTTTTGGGAATTTTGGGAATTTTTGGGAATTTTTTCGGGTTTTTTTGGGATTTTTTTACTGGCCTGGCGTCCCCCCCCCGCTCAACCCCGCGGCGACATCCGCACCTACACCGTGCTCTACTCCCGGGAAGGAGCCCGAAGGTAGGGAATCATCAAAAAAATTTGGGAATTTTTGGGAATTTTTGGGAATTTTGGGAATTTTTTTGGAATTTTTTGTGACTTTTTCAAGGTTTTTGGCGATTTTTTGTGATTTTTTTGGCGATTTTTTGTGATTTTTTGGGCGGTTTTTAAGGCATTTTCGAGGCATTTCTGAGGCGTTCCCAAGGATTCTGCAGGAGATTTTAGGGATTTTTCCAAGGATTTGGAAGGATTTTTAGGAATTCTGAAGGATTTCTGGTTTTTAAGGATTATTTTAGGATTTTTTGGGAATTTTTGGGCGGTTTTTAGGGCGTTTTCAAGGCATTTCTGAGGCGTTCCCAAGGATTCTGCAGGAGATTTTAGGGATTTTTCCATGGATTTTGACGGATTTTTAGGAATTTTGAGGTTTTTTTTATATTTTAGGGATTTATCCATGGAATTCCAGGAATTTGGGAATTTTTGGGCTTTTTTGTGAATTTTTTGCGATTTTTAAATGAATTTTTTGCGATTTTTTGGGGCATTTTCAAGGCATTTCTGAGGCGTTTTGAAGGATTCTGCAGGAGATTTTAGGGATTTTTCCATAGATTTTGAAGGATTTATAGGAATTTTGAGGAATTTTTTAAATTTTAGGGATTTCTCCATGAAATTCCTAAAATTTGGGAATTTTTGGGGTTTTTTTGTGATTTTTTTGGACATTTTTTAATGAATTTTTGTGACTTTTTTGCGATTTTTTTGGGGCATTTTCAAGGCATTTCTGAGGCGTTTCCAAGGATTCTGCAGGAGATTTTAGGGATTTTTCCATGGATTTCGAAGGATTTATAGGAATTTTGAGTTTTTTTTTATATTTTAGGGATTTCTCCATGGAATTCCTGGAATTTGGGAATTTTTGGGTTTTTTTGTGATTTTTTTTGACGTTTTTTAATGAATTTTTGTGACTTTTTTGCGATTTTTTTGGGGCATTTTCAAGGCATTTCTGAGGCGTTTCGAAGGATTTTAAAAGAAAATTTTAGGGAATTTTCCAAGGATTTTCAGGAATTTTGAGGAATTTTTTAAATTTTAGGGATTTCTCCATGAAATTCCTAAAATTTGGGAATTTTTGTGACTTTTTTGCGATTTTTTGGGGCATTTTCAAGGCATTTCTGAGGCGTTTTGAAGGATTTTAAAGGAGATTTTAGGGATTTTTCCATAGATTTTGACGGATTTTTAGGAATTTTCAGGTCTTTTTTAGATTTTAGGGATTTCTCCATGAAATCCCTAAAATTTGGGAATTTTTAGGATTTTTTGTGATTTTTTTGACATTTTTAATGAATTTTTTGTGACTTTTTTTGCGATTTTTTGGGGCATTTTCAAGGCATTTCTGAGGCGTTTTGAAGGATTTTAAAGGAGATTTTAGGGATTTTTCCATAGATTTTGACGGATTTTTAGGAATTTTCAGGTCTTTTTTAGATTTTAGGGATTTCTCCATGAAATCCCTAAAATTTGGGAATTTTTAGGATTTTTTGTGATTTTTTTGACATTTTTAATGAATTTTTTGTGACTTTTTTTGCGATTTTTTGGGGCATTTTCAAGGCATTTCTGAGGCATTTCGAAGGATTCTGAGGGTGATTTTAGGGATTTTTCCATGGATTTTGACGGATTTTTAGGAATTTTGAGGTGTTTTTTAAATTTTAGGGATTTCTCCATGAAATTCCTAAAATTTGGGAATTTTTGGGGTTTTTTTGTGAATTTTTTGCGATTTTTAAATGAATTTTTTGCGATTTTTTGGGGCATTTTCAAGGCATTTCTGAGGGGTTTTGAAGGATTTTAAAGGAGATTTTAGGGATTTTTCCATGGATTTCGAAGGATTTATAGGAATTTTGAGGATTTTTTTCTGGATTTTAGGGATTTATCCATGGAATTCCTGGAATTTGGGAATTTTTGGATTTTTTTGTGAATTTTTTGCGATTTTTAAATGAATTTTTTGCGATTTTTGGGGGCATTTTCAAGGCATTTCTGAGGAGTTCCCAAGGATTCTGCAGGAGATTTTAGGGATTTTTCCATAGATTTTGACGGATTTTTAGGAATTTTCAGGTCTTTTTTAAATTTTAGGGATTTCTCCATGAAATTCCTAAAATTTGGGAATTTTTGGGGTTTTTTTGTGAATTTTTTGCGATTTTTAAATGAATTTTTTGCGATTTTTTGGGGCATTTTCAAGGCATTTCTGAGGCATTTTGAAGGATTTTAAAGGAGATTTTAGGGAATTTTCCAAGGATTTTTAGGAATTTTCAGGTCTTTTTTAGATTTTAGGGATTTATCCATGAAATTCCTAAAATTTGGGAATTTTTGGGCTTTTTTGTGATTTTTTTTAATTTTTAAATGAATTTTTTGCGATTTTTTTGGGGGCATTTTCAAGGCATTTCTGAGGGGTTTTGAAGGATTTTAAAGGAGATTTTAGGGATTTTTCCATGGATTTCGAAGGATTTATAGGAATTTTGAGGAATTTTTTAAATTTTAGGGATTTCTCCATGAAATTCCTGGAATTTGGAAATTTTTGGGGTTTTTTTGTGATTTTTTTTTGAATTTTTAAATGAATTTTTTGCGATTTTTGGGGGCATTTTCAAGGCATTTCTGAAGCGTTTCCAAGGATTTTAAAGGAGATTTTAGGGATTTTTCCATGGATTTGGAAGGATTTATAGGAATCTTGAGGGTTTTTTTAGATTTTAGGGATTTATCCATGAAATTCCTAAAATTTGGGAATTTTTAGGATTTTTTGTGATTTTTTTGACATTTTTTAATGAATTTTTTGTGACTTTTTTTGGGAATTTTTTGGGGGAATTTCCAGGAATTTTCAAGGATTTTTTTTCCCAATTATTTGGAATTTTCCATGGAATTTTCCTGAATTTTCCAAGGAAGTTTTTTGGAATTTTTAGGATTTTTTTCCCCAATTATTTGGACTTTCCTTGGATTTTTTTGGGAATTTTTTGGGAATTTTTTGGAATTTTTTTTGGGGAATTTCCAGGAATTTTCAAGGATTTTTTTCCCAATTATTTGGAATTTTCCATAGAATTTTCCAGGATTTTCCAAAGAATTTTTTGGGAATTTTTCCCCCAATTATTTGGAATTTCCTTGGATTTTTTTGGGAATTTTTTGGGAATTTTTTTTTGGGAATTCCCAGAAATTTTCAAGGATTTTTTTCCCAATTATTTGGAATTTTCCATGGAATTTTCCTGAATTTTCCAAGGAATTTTTTGGGAATTTTTAGGATTTTTTTTCCCCAATTATTTGGGATTTCCTTGGATTTTTTTGGGAATTTTTTGGGAATTTTTTTTGGGAATTCCCAGGAATTTTCAAGGATTTTTTTTCCAATTATTTGGAATTTTCCATGGAATTTTCCAGGATTTTCCAAAGAATTTTTTGGGAATTTTTTCCCCAATTATTTGGGATTTCCTTGGATTTTTTGGGGAATTTTTTGGGAATTTTTTGGGAATTTTTTTTGGGAATTCCCAGGAATTTTCAAGGATTTTTTTCCCAATTATTTGGAATTTTCCATGGAATTTTCCTGAATTTTCCAAGGAATTTTTTTGGAATTTTTAGGAATTTTTTTCCCAATTATTTGGGATTTTCTTGGATTTTTTGGGGAATTTTCCAAGGAATTTTTTGGGAATTTTTTTCCCAAATATTTGGGATTTCCTTGGATTTTTTTGGGAATTTTTTTTGGGAATTCCCAGGAATTTCCAAGGTTTTTTTCCCAATAATTTAGAATTTTTTAGGATTTTTTTCCAAAAATTTCCAAGAATTTTTCAGGATTTTTTTAAGGAATTTTTTTAGAAATTTTCCAAGATTTTTAAAGGAATTTCCATGAATTTTCAAGGAAACTTCTGGAATTCTTTCCCATTTCCCAAAAACCCTAAAAAATTATTTGGGAATTCCAAGAATTCCACAAAAAATTCCTTAAAAAATCCCAAAAATTCCTTTAAAAAATCCCAAAATTCCCTTAAAAAAACCTTAAAAAATCCCAATTTTTTTTCCTAAAATCCCAAAAAATTCCTAAAAATTCCCAGTTTTTTTATGGAATTTTTTTTCCTTAGGGAAAGAGCTTTGAACACTTCCCAAGCTGGAATTTCCATCGGGAATTTGGAGCCAGAAAATTCCTACAAATTCCGAGTTGTGGCTTCCAACGATTTCGGAGCCGGAAAATCTTCGGAATTCCTGCGGATTTCCACTCGGCCTGAACGTGAGTATTCCCAAAATTCTGGGAATTCCCAGAAAAAAAAAGGTTGGGAAAGGTCAGAATTCCAAGATTTTGGGGTGAAATGAGTGAAATTCCAGGAAAAATTCCAATTCCAGGAAAAAAACCCCAAAATTCCAGGAAAAAATGGGAATTTTCTGGGAATTTCCCTCCAGGATTCCCAAAATTCCAGGGATAAAAAAAACCTCAAAAAACCCCAAAATTCCCAAAAAAACCCCAAAAATTCCCCAAAAAATCCCCAAAATTCCCTTAAAAAATCCCAAAAATTCCCCAAAAAGGAGATTTTCCCTCAGAATTCCCAAAAATCCCCCAAAACATCCCAAAAATTCCCCCAAAAAATGGGATTTTCCCCTCAGAATTCCCAAAAATTCCCAAAAAAACCCAAAATTCCCAAAAAAACCCCCCAAAAAACCCCCAAAAATTCCCCCAAAAAACCCTAAAAATTCCCCCAAAAAACCCTAAAAATTCCCCCAAAAATGAGATTTTCCCTCAGAATTCCCAAAATTCCTGAAAAAAACCCCAAAAATTCCCCCAAAAAATCCCAAAAATTCCCCAAAAACCCCCAAAAATTCCCCAAAAAATTCCCCCAAAATGAGATTTTCCCTCAGAATTCCCAAAATTCCTGGAAAAAAACCCCAAAATTCCCCCCAAAATGAGATTTTCCCTCAGACTTCCCAAAAATTCCCCAAAATCCCCCAAAATTCCCCAAAAAATCCCAAAAATTCCCCAAAACCCCCAAAAATTCCCTAAAAATGAGATTTTCCCTCAGAATTCCCCAAATTCCCCCCAAAAATCTCAAAAATTCCCCAAAAAACCCCAAAAATCCCCAAAAAACCCCAAAAATTCCCCCAAAAAATGAGATTTCCCTCAGAATTCCCAAAATTCCCAGAAAAACCCCCAAAAATTCCCCAAAAATGAAATTTTTCTTCAGAATTCCCAAAAATTTCCCAAAAAAAACCCCAAAAATTCCCCCAAAATTCCCCAAAAATTCCCCAAAAACCCCAAAAAATTTCCCCAAAAACCCCCAAAAAGTTCCCCAAAAATTTCCTAAAAATTCCCACAAAAACCCCAAAAATTCCCCAAAAATGAGATTTTCCCTCAGAATTCCCAAAAATTCCCAAAAATTCCCAAAAAAATTCCCCTAAAAAATCTCAAAAAATCCCAAAAATCCCCCAAAAAACCCCAAAAAATTCCCAAAAAATGAGATTTTCCCTCAGAATTCCCAAAATTCCCAGAAAAAAACCCCAAAAAACCCCAAAAATTCCCAAAAAAAACCCCAAAAATTCCCCCAAAAAATCCCCAAAACTCCCTGAAAAAATCCCAAAAATTCCCCAAAAAGGAGATTTTCCCTCAGAATTCCCAAAAATCCCCCAAAACATCCCAAAAATGCCCCAAAAAAATGGGATTTTCCCCTCAGAATTCCCAAAAATTCCCAAAAAAAACCCCAAAAATTCCCCCAAAATTCCCAGAAAAAATCCCCCCAAAATTCCCCAAAAAAACCCCCAAAATTCCCAAAAACTTCCCCCAAAAATTCCCCAAAAATTCCCAAAAATTCCCCAAAAAATCCTAAAAATTCCCAAAAAATGAGATTTTCCCTCAGAATTCCCAAAAATTCCCAAAAAAGCCCCCAAAAAATTCCCCAAAAAATCAGGATTTTCCCCTCAGAATTCCCCAAATTCCCCCCAAAAATCTCAAAAATTCCCCAAAAAACCCCAAAAATCCCCAAAAAACCCCAAGAATTCCCCAAAAAATGAGATTTCCCTCAGAATTCCCAAAATTCCCAGAAAAACCCCCAAAAATTCCCCAAAAATGAGATTTTTCTTCAGAATTCCCAAAAATTTCCCAAAAAAACCCCAAAATTTCCCCCAAAATCCCCAAAAATTCCCCAAAAACCCCCAAAAATTCCCAAAAAACCCCAAAAATTCCCCAAAAATCAGGATTTTCCCCTCAGAATTCCCAAAATATCCAAAAAACCCCAAAAATTCCCCTAAAAATGAGATTTTCCCTCAGAATTCCCAAAATTCCCAGAAAAAAACCCCCAAAAATTCCCAAAAATCCCCCCAAAAATCCCAAAAATTCCCAAAAAATCCCAAAAATTCCCAAAAAAACCCCAAAAACTCTCCAAAAAACCCAAAAAATTCCCAAAAAAACCCCCAAAAATTCCCCAAAAAACCCCATTCCCAAAAAAATGAAATTTTCCCTCAGAATTCCCAAAATTCCTGAAAAAAACCCCAAAAATTCCCCCAAAAAACCCCAAAAATTCCCAAAAAAACCCCCAAAATTCCCCAAAAAATCCCCAAAATTCCCTTAAAAAATCCCAAAAATTCCCCAAAAACCCCAAAAAATCCCCCAAAAAAATCCCAAAAATCCCCCCAAAAAACCCTAAAAATTCCCCCCAAAATGAGATTTTTCCCCCAGAATTCCCAAAATTCCCAGAAAAAAACCCAAAAAAATTCCCAAAAAAACCCCAAAATTCCTAAAAAACGCCAAAAATTCCCCAAAAATGAGATTTTCCCTCAGAATTCCTAAAATTCACTGAAAAAACCCCCAAAATTGCCCAAAAATGAGATTTTCCCTCAGAATTCCCAAAATTCGCAGAAAAAAACCCAAAAATTCCCAAAAAAGCCCCAAAAATTCCCTGAAAAAATCCAAAAAATTCCAAGAACCGGGATTTTCCCCACAGAATTCCCAAAATTCCCAGAAAACCCCAGAAATTCTCAAAAAAGTCCGGATTTTCCCCTCAGAATTCCCAAAAATTCCCAAAAAACCCCCCAAAATTCCCCCAAAAATCCCAAAAATTCCCCCAAAATTCCCCAAAAATTCCCCAAAAAACCCCAAAAAATTCCCCAAAAAACGAGATTTTCCCTCAGAATTCCCCAAAATTCCTGGAATTTCACCTCTTTTTTTTCTCTCCTCAGTCCAAACCCCCGGTCCTGTGGAAAATTTCCGAGCATTCCCGGTTTCTCCCACGGCCATCCAGGTTTTTTGGGATCCTCCGGCTTTTTCCGACGCTCCCATCCAGGGATTCCGGCTCTTCTGGAAGGAAACGGCCTCGACTTCAACCGAGCAGGTCAGGAACCTTCTTCATCCTCATCCTCATTCCCAATTTTCCCAAATTTCATTCCCAACTTTCCCTGATTTTTATCCCATTTTTTCCCAATTTTTTCCCCATTTTTTCCCCATTTTTTCCCAATTTTTTTCCCATTTTTTCCCATTTTTTTCCCCATTTTTTTCCCATCTTTACCCTTTTTTCCACATTTTTTCCTCATTTTTCCCCCATTTTTTCCCCATTTTTCCCCAATTTTTTCCCATTTTTTCCCATTTTTCCTCATTTTTCCTCATTTTTCTCCCATTTTTCCCATTTTTTTCCATTTTTTCCCCATTTTTTCCCAATTTTTTTCCCAATTTTTTTCCCATTTTTTCCCATTTTTCTCCCATCTTTACCCTTTTTTCCAGATTTTTTCCTCATTTTTTCCCCATTTTTCCCATATTTTCTATTCTTCCCATTTTTTCCCATTTTTCCCAATTTTTTCCCCATTTTTTCCCCAATTTTTTCCCATTTCTCTCTTTTTTTTCCCATTTTTCTCCATTTTTCCCCCATTTTTCTCCCAGTTTTCCCATTTTTTCCCATTTTTTTCCCATTTTTTCCCATTTTTTCCCAATTTTTTTCCCATTTTTTTCCATTTTTTCTCAATTTTTTCCCATTTTTTCCCAATTTTCCTCATTTTTCTCCCATTTTTTCCCATTTTTTCCCATTTTTCCCGTTTTTCCCTATTTTTTCCCATTTTTATCCCATTTTATTCCCATTTTTTCCCCATTTTTCCCATTTTTTTCCCATGTTTCCCATTTTTTATCCACTTTTTCCCATTTTTCCTATTCCTTTCTTATTTTTCCCACTTTTTTCCATTTTTCCCCATCTTTTCTAATTTTTCCTCATTTTTCCTAATTTTTCCCCATTTTTTTCCCATTTCTCTCATTTTTTCCCCATTTTTATCCCATTTTCCCATTTTCCCCCATTTTTATCCCATTTTCCCATTTTTTCCCATTTTTCCCCCATTTTCTCCCATTTTTTCCCCATTTTTCCCAATTTTTTTCCCATTTTTCTCCCAGTTTTCCAATTTTTTCCCATTTTTTCCCATTTTTCCCACTTTTTTCCCAAATTTTTCACATTTTTCCCCATTTTTCCAATTTTTCCCCTTTTTCCTGATTTTTTCCCCATTTTTTCTGCATTTTTTCCCCATTTTCCCCCCTTTTTTCCCATTTTTTCCCTTTTTTTATTTTTCCCATTTTTCTCAATTTTTTTCTCATTTTTTTTCCCATTTTTCCCCATTTCTTCACCATTTTCTTCCATTTTCTCTCATTTTTTTCCCATCTTTTCCCATTTTTCCAGATTTTTTCATTTTTCCCAATTTTTCCCTTTTTTTTTCCCATTTTTCCCATTTTTTTCCCATTTTTTCCCATCTTTACCCTTTTTTCCACATTTTTTCTTCATTTTTTTCCCCATTTTTCCCAATTTTCCCCCATTTTTTCCCATTTTTTCCCAGTTTTCTCATTTTTTCCCATTTTTCCCAATTTTTTTCCCATTTTTCTCCCCAGTTTTCCCCATTTTTCCCATTTTTCCCTACTTATCCCATTTTTCCCATTTTTTCCCATTTTCCCCATTTTTTCCCAATTTTACCCAAATTTTTCCCAATTTTTTCCCATTTTTTTCCCCATTTTTTCCCATTATTTTCCCATCTTTACCCATTTTTCCTCATTTTCTCATATTTTTCATTTTTTCCCAATTTCTCCCAATTTCTCCCCATTTTTTCCCTTTTATCCCATTTTTTCCCAGTTTTTCCCCAATTTTTCCCATTTTTTTCCCATTTTTTTTCATTTTTTCCCCATCTTTTCTCATTTTTTCCTCATTTTCTTCCCATTTTTCCCATTTTTTCCCCATTTTTATCCCATTTTCCCATTTTTTCCCATTTTTTCCCATCTTTACCCTTTTTTCCACTTTTTTTCCTCATTTTTTCCCCATTTTTCCCAATTTTCCCCCATTTTTTCCCATTTTTTCCCAGTTTTCTCATTTTTTCCCATTTTTCCCAATGTTTTTCCCATTTTTCTCCCCAGTTTTCCCCATTTTTCCCATTTTTCCCTACTTATCCCATTTTTCCCATTTTTTCCCATTTTCCCCATTTTTTCCCAATTTTTGCCCAATTTTTTCCAAGTTTTCCCAATTTTTTCCTCATACATTTTCCTGATTTTTTCCCAATTTTTTCCCTTTTTTTCACCATTTTTCCTCATTTTTTCCCCATTTTCCCATATTATCCATTTTTTCCCAATTTTTTCCATTTTTCCCCCTGTTTTTCCCCAGTTTTCCCAATGTTTTCCCATTTTTTCCCATTTTTCCCCATTTTCCCCCATTTTTCCCCATTTTTTTCCCATTTTTTCCCAATTTTCCCAGATTTTTCTCCCATTTTTCCCAATTTTTTTTCACCATTATTTTCCCATTTTTCCTCATTTTTCCTCATTTTCTCATATTTTTCATTTTTTCCCAATTTCTCCCCATTTTTTCCCATTTTTTCCCTTTTATCCCATTTTTTCCCAGTTTTTCCCCAACTTTTTCCCAATTTTTTTCCCATTTTTTTTTCCATTTTTTTCCCATTTTTTTCCCATTTTTTCCCCATTTTTCCTCATTTTTTCCCATTTTTTCCCCAAATTTTCCCCTTTTTTTCTCATTTTCTCCATTTTTTCCACATTTTTTCCCCTTTTCCCCATTTTTTTCTCATTTTCTCCATTTTTCCCCATTTTTTCCCATTTTTTCCCTTTTTTTTCCCATTTTTTTCCCATTTTTTCCCATTTTCCTCATTTTTTCCCCATTTTTTCAATTTTTTTCCATTTTTTCCCCATTTTCTCCCATTTTTTCCCATTTTTTGGGAATTTTAATGGGATTTTTTTTGAATTTTAAGGGAATTTTCTGGGAATTTTCTGGGAATTTTATTTGGGAATTTGGAGGGGATTTGCAGGGAATGTTTTGGGGATTTTGTGGGAATTTTAAGGGGATTTTTTGGGAATTTTCTGGGAATTTTTTGTGATTCCCTGGGAATTTTAAGGGGACTTTTTTGGGCATTTTCTGGGAATTTTCTGGAAATTTTCTGGGAATTTTCAGGGAATTTTTTGGGAATTTTTAGATGATTTTTTTGGAATTTGGAGGGGATTTCCAGGGAATGTTTTGGGAATTTTGTGGGAATTTTTAGATGATTTTTTTGGAATTTGGAGGGGATTTTCAGGGAATGTTTTGGGAATTTTCTGGGAATTTTGAGGTGATTTTCTTGGAATTTTCTGGGAATTTTGAGGTGATTTTCTGGGAATTTTCTGGGAATTTTGAGGTGATGTTCTGGGAATTTTCTGGGAATTTTTTGGGAATTCTGTGATGATTTTCTGGGAATTTTTTGTGCAATTTGAGGGAATTTCCTGGGAATTTTTTGGGATTTTTTTTGGGAATTTTTTAGGCAATTTCGTGGGAATTTTTTTGGGAATATTTTTGTAATTTTCTGTGAATTTTTTTTTAAATTTTCTGGGAATTCTGATGGAATTTTTCTGGGAATCCTGATGGAATTTTTTGGGAATTCTGCAGAGTGTGACAGTGGAGGGCCGCTCGTACCGCCTGGAAGGGCTGAGGAAATTCACGGAATATCGGATCCGGTTGGTGGCGTTCAACCGGCACGGGGACGGAAGCGGCGGAGCAGAGGAGACCTTGACAACGCTCTCCGATGGTCAGAGAATCCATGGAAAAGTGGGAAAAGATGGGAAAAGTTGGGAAAAGATGGGGGGAAATTGGGGAAAAATTAGGAAAAAATTGGGAAAAAATTGGGGGAAAATTGGGGAAAAAATGGGGGAAAATTGGGAAAAATTGGGGGGAAAATGGGGAAAAAATGGGGGGAAATTGGAGGAAAAATGGGGGGAAATTGGAGGAAAAATGGGGAAAAATTGGGGGAAAATGGGGTAAAATTGGAAAAAAATTGGGGGAAAAATTGGGGAAAAATCGGAAAAAAAATGGGGGGAGTTGGGGAAAAATTGGAAGAAAATGGGGGAAAAATTGGGGGGAAATTGGGGGGAATTGGGAGAAAATTGGGAAAAAATTGGGAAAAATTGGGGAAAAAATGGGAAAAAATTGGGGGAAAAATGGGGAAAAATAGGGAAAAAATTGGGGGAAAATTGGGGGAAAATTGGAGGAAAATTGGGAAAAAATTGGGGGAAAATTGGAGGAAAAATGGGGGAAAATTGGGGGAAAATGGGAGGAAAATTGGGGAAAAATTGGGGAGAAATTGGGGAAAATTGGGGAAAAAATGGGGGAAAATTGGAGGAAAAATTGGGGAAAAATAGGGAAAATTGGGAAAAAATTGGGGGAAAATTGGGGGAAAATTGGGGGAAAAATGGGAAAAAATTGGGGGAAAATTTTGGGGAATAGGGAAAAATTGGGGAGAAAATGGGAAAAATAGGGAAAAACTGGGGGGAAAATTGGGGAAAATTACAGGGAAAAATGGCGGGAAAATGGGGGGAAATTGGGAAAAAAAGGGAAAAAAAATGGAAAAAATGGGGAAAAAATTGGGGGAAAATTGGGGGGAATTGGGAAAAAACTGGGTGGAAAATTGGGGAAAATTACAGGAAAAAATGGGGAAAATTGGGGAAAAATTAGGGAAAAAAATGGGAAAATTTTGGGGGAAAATTTTGGGAAAAATTGGGGAAAAATTGGGGAAAAATTGGGGGAAAATTGGAGGAAAATTGGGGGAAAAATGGGAAAAAATTGGGGGGAAAATGGGAAAAAATTGGGAAAAAATTGGGAAAAATTGGGGAAAAAATGGGGGAAAATTGGAGGAAAAATAGGGGAAAAATAGGGAAAAATTGGGGGAAAAATGGGGGAAAAAATTGGGGGAAAATTGGGGAAAAATTGGGAAAAAATTGGAGGAAAAATGGGGGAAAATTGGAGGAAATTGGGGAAAAATTGGGGATAAAATTGGAGGAAAAATGGGAAAAAATTGGGGGAAAATTGGAGAAAAATAGGGGAAAAATTGGGCAAAGATTGGGGAGAAAACGGGAAAAATAGAGAAAAACTGGGGGGAAAATTGGGGAAAATTACAGGAAAAAATGGGGAAAATTGGGGAAAAATTGGGGAAAAAAATGGGAAAATTTTGGGGGAAAATTTTGGGAAAAATTGGGGAAAAATTGGGGAAAAATTGGGGGAAAATTGGGGGGAATTGGGGGAAAACTGGGTGGAAAATTGGGGAAAATTACAGGGAAAAATTGGGGAAAAATTGGGGGGGAAAAAGGGAAAAATTGGGGGAAAATTGGGATAAAATTGGAGGAAAAATGGAAAAAAATTGGTGGAAAATTTGAGGAAAAATAGGGGAAAAATTGGGGAAAAATTTGGGGGAAAATTGGGGAGGAATTGGGGAAAAATTGGGGGAAAATTGGGGAAAAATTGGGGGGAAAATTGGGGAAAATTACAGGGAAAAATGGGGAAAATTATAGGGGAAAATGGAGGGAAATTGGGAAAAAAAGGGAAAAAAATGGAAAAAAAGGGGAAAAATTGGGGGAAAATTGGAGGAAAATGGGGAAAAAATTGGGGGAAAATTGGGGGGAATTGGGGAAAAACTTGGTGGAAAATTGGGGAAAATTACAGGGAAAAATGGGGAAAATTGGGGAAAAAGTGGGGGAAAATTGGGGGAAAAATGGGGGGAAATTGGGGAAAAATTGGGAGAAAAGGGGGTAAATTGGGGGAAAATGGGGAAAAAATAGGGGAAAATTACAGGGAAAAATTGGGGAAAATTGGGGGAAAATTGGGATAAAATTGGAGGAAAATTGGGATAAAATTGGAGAAAAAATGGGAAAAATTGAGGGAAAATTGGAGGAAAAATAGGGAAAAGTTTTGGGAAAAATTGGGGAAGAATTGGGGGAAAATTGGGGGAAAAAGGGAAAAATTGGGGGAAAAATGGGGGGAAATTGGGAAGAAATTTGGGGGGAATTGGGGAAAAATTGGGGCAAAATTGGAGAAAAATTTGAGAAAAATTGGGGGAATATCGGGAAAAAATTGGGAAAATTTGGGAAAAATTTGGGAAAAATTGGGGGAAAAATGGGGGAAAAATGGGGGGAAAAATTGGGGGAAAAAATTGGGGAAAAGGAAGGGAAAAAATGGAGAAAATGGGGGAAAAGGAAGGGAAAATTGAAAAGAAGTTGGGGGCAAAATAGGGGAAAAATTGGGACAAAAAAAGGGGAAAATAGGGAAAAATTGGAAAAAAAAAAGGGGGGAAAAATGGGGAAAACAGGAGGAAAAAAGGGGAAAATTGGGAAAAAAATGGGGGAAATTTAGGGGAAAAAAGGGGGAAAATGGGAAAAATTGGGAGAAAAATTAGGGAAAAATGTGGGAAAATTTGGGGAAAAATAGGAAAGATTAGGAAAAAAATCCAGAAAAATCTGGAAAAGATGGCAGAAAATAGAGAAAAATTGGGGGTACATGGAAAAAATAAGGGGAAAAAAGGGGAAAAATTGGGGGAATTGGGGAAAAACTGGGGGTAAAATGGAGAAAAAGTTGGGGGAAAATGGGGGAAAAATGGGGAAAATTAGGAATAAAAAGGGGGAAAATTAGGAAATAAAAGTGGAAAAAAGGTGCAAAAAGGAAAATTTGGTGAAAAATTAGGAAGAGATGGGGAAAGTTGGAGAAAAATAGGGGAAAATTGGGAAAAAATTGGGTAAAATTGGAGGAAAATTGGGAAAAAAGTGGGGGAAAAGTGTGGAAAAATTTGGGGAAAACTGGAAAAAATTTGGGGAAAATTGGGGAAAATTGGGGAAAAATTGGGGGAAAATGGGGAAAAAATTGGGGTAAAATTGGGTAAAATTGGGGGAAAATTGGGGAAAGTTAAGGAAAAATTGGGGGAAAATTGAGAATAAATTGAAAGAAAATTGGAGGATAAAGGGAAAAAAATGGTAGGGAAATTGGGGGAAATCTGGAAAAATCTGGAAAAAAATGGGGGAAAATTGAGTGGAAATTTGGGAGAAAAAAGGGAAAATTGAGAGAAAAAATGGGGAGAAAACTTTGGGAAAAATTGGGGGAAAAAGGGGGAAAGATTGGAGAAAAATTAGGAAAAAATTGAGAAAAGATGGGGAAAAAACAGGAAGAATGGGGGAAAACTGGGAGAAAATGAGGGAAAAATTGGGGGAAAATTGTGAGGAAATTGGGGGGAAAAAATCAAGAAAAATTAGGAAAAAATTCAAAATAAAAGGGGAAATATGGGGGAAAATTAGGGAAAAATTGGGAGAAAAATGGGGAGAAAATTGGGGAGAAAATCATGGAAAAAATGGGGGGAAATGGGAAAAAATTGGGGGGAAAAAAGGAGAAAAAATAGAGAAAAAAGGAAAAAAATTGGAGAAAAAAAAATAGGGAAACTGGGAAAAAATGGGGGAAAATTCAGGGAAAAATTGGGAAAAGATTTGGGGGAACTGGGAAAAAGTTGGGGGGAAATTGGGGGAAAAATAAACAACAGGAAAAAATCAGGAAGGAAATGGAGGAAAAATGGGGAAAATTGGGGAAAAATCAGGAAAAAAATGGGGAAAAATTGGGAGAAAAATGGGGGGAATTGGGGAAAATTGGGGGAAAAATTGGGGGAAAATTGGAAAAAATTGGGGGGAAAATAAAAAAAAATCAAAAAAATCATTAAAAAGCCAGAAAAAAAGGAGGAAAAAGAAAAATTGGGGGACAATGGGGAAAAATTGGGGGAAAAAAAGGGAAATTGGGGGAAACTTAGGAGAAAAATGGAAAAAAAACCAGGAAAAAAATCTGATTTTTTTCTTTTTTCTTTCCAAATTTTTTTTTTCCTCTTTTTTCCCATTTTTCCCACAAATTGAGAATTTATTCCTCCCTCCCAAACAGGAATTTTTTTTTTTTGGGAATTACACAATTCCCAGCTTAGAAAAAATCAGAATTTTTTTCTTGAAATTCTTTTAAAATCTCCAAATTTTAATTGAAGTTTTAAAAATTGAATTTAAATATTTAAAAGATTTTAAAATTCTCTTTTTTTTCTCCTCATTTCTCAGTTCCCAGCGCTGCTCCTCGTAATGTTTCCTTGGAAGTTGTGAATTCCAGGGTGAGTCATTCCCAAATTTCCTTTTTTAACCCTCTCAAATATCCAAATTCATTCCCAAATTTCCCTTCCAAAAATCCAAATAAACCTCAAAAAAATTCTCAAAAAAAAATTCTTAAAACTTCCAAAAAATTCCCTTCAAAATCCCAAAAAAACCTTAAAAAATTCTCAAAAATCCCCAAAAAATTCCCAAATTTTTTTCCCCCAAAATCCCCCAAAAATTCCCCCCCAAATTCCACTGAAAATCCCTTAAAAGTCCTAAAATATTCCCCAAAAAATTCTCCCCAAATTCCCCCAAAATTCCTAAAAAATTCCCCCAAAAGAATCCCAAAAAAAGCCTCAAAAAATTCTCAAAAGTTTCCTAAAGAGTCTTAAAATTCCCTAAAAATTCCAAAAAATTCCCCCAAAAATTCTGCATAAAATTTCCCATAAATTTCCCTTAAAATTCCCCAAAAATTATCAAAAACTCTTGAAAAACCCCAGAATTATTTTCAAAGATGTCCTAAAATATAAAAAAAAAAATCCAGAAAAAAACTCAGAAAAAAATTTAAAAATCCCCAAAATTCTGCATAAAATTTCCCATAAAATTCCCATAAAATTCTTCATAAAATTCCCAAAAAATTCCCCAAAAATTCTCAAAAACCCTTGAAAAATCCCAAAATTTCTTCCAAAAATTCCCTAAAAAATCCAGGGAAAAACTCAGAAAAAAACTTTAAAAATCCCTAAAATTCTGCATAAAATTTCCCATAAAGTTTCCCATAACATTCCCATAAATTTCCCATAAAATTCCCATAAAATTCCCCCAAAATTACAAAAAACCCTTGAAAAATTCAAAATTTTTCTTCAAAAATTCCCTAAAAAATTTTAAAAAAATCCAGAAAAAAAGTCCAGAAAAAATTTTAAAAAATCCCTAAAATTCTGCATAAAATTCCCATAAAGTTCCCAAAAAATTTCCAAAAAATTACCAAAAGACCTTAAAAAAATCCCAAAATTTTTTCAAAAATTCCCTAAAAAAATTATAAAAAAAAATCCAGGAAAAAACAGAAAAAATTAAAAAAAAACCCCAAAATTCTGCATAAAATTTCCCATAAAATCCCCATAAAATTCTTCATAAAATTCCCAAAAAATTCCCCAAAGATTCTCAAAAAACTCTTGAAAAATCCCAAAATTTCTTCCAAAAATTCCCTAAAAAATCCAGGGAAAAAGTCAGAAAAAAACTTTAAAAATCCCCAAAATTCTGCATAAAATTTCCCATAAAATTTCCCATAAAATTCCCCCAAAATTAGCAAAAAACCCTTGAAAAATTCAAAATTTTTCTTCAAAAATTCCCTAAAAAATTTTAAAAAATCCAGAAAAAAAGCCCAGAAAAAATTAAAAAGAAATCCCCAAAATTCTGCATAAAATTTCCCATAAAGTTCCCCAAAAATTTCCCAAAAATTAACAAAAAACCTTAAAAAAATCCCAAAATTTTTTCAAAAATTCCCTAAAAAATTATAAAAAAAAAATCCAGGAAAAAACAGAAAAAATTTAAAAAATCCCAAAAATTCTGCATAAAATTTCCCATAAAATTTCCATAAAATTCTTCATAAAATTCCCAAAAAATTCCCCAAAAATTCTCAAAAAACCTTGAAAAATCCCAAAATTTCTTCCAAAAATTCCCTAAAAAATCCAGGGAAAAACTCAGAAAAAAACTTTAAAAATCCCAAAAATTCTGCATAAAAATTCCCATAAAACTCAAAAAAAATGATCAAAAATCTTTGAAAAATCCCAAAATTTCTTCCAAAAATTCCCTGAAAAATAAAAAAAAAATCCAGAAAAAAAATCCAGAAAAAAATTTTAACAATTCCCAAAATTCTGCATAAAATTTCCCATAAAATTCAAAATAAATTCCCCAAAAATTATCAAAAAACTTTAAAAATCCCAAAATTCTGTCCAAAAATTCCCTAAAAAATCCAAAAAAAATCCAGAAAAAAAATCCAGAAAAAAATTTTAAAAATTCCCAAAATTCTGCATAAAATTTCCCATAAAGTTCCCCAAAAATTTCCCAAAAATTACCAAAAAACCTTAAAAAAATCCCAAATTTTTTTCAAAAATTCCCTAAAAAATGAACAAAAAATCCAGAAAAAACCCAGAAAAAAATTTTAAAAATCCCCAAAATTCTGCATAAAATTTCCCATAAAATTCAAAATAAATTCCCCCAAAATTATCAAAAAACTTTGAAAAATCCCAAAATTTTTTCAAAAATTCCCTAAAAAAATAATAAAAAAAAATCCAGGAAGAAACACAAAAAAAATTTTAAAAATCCCCAAAATTCTGCATAAAATTTCCCATAAAATTCAAAATAAATTCCCCAAAAATTATCAAAAAACTTTGAAAAATCCCAAAATTTTTTCAAAAATTCCCTAAAAAAATAATAAAAAAAATCCAGGAAGAAACACAAAAAAAATTTTAAAAATCCCCAAAATTCTGCATAAAATTTCCCATAAAACTCCAAAAAAAAAATCAAAAACCTTTGAAAAATCCCAAAATAATTTCCAAAAATTCCCTAAAAAATCCAAAAAAATCCAGAAAAAATCCAGAAAAAAATTCTAAAAATCTCCAAAATTCTGCATAAAATTTCCCATAAAATTCAAAATAAATTCCCCAAAAATTATCAAAAAACTTTGAAAAATCCCAAAATTCTGTCCAAAAATTCACTAAAAAATCCAAAAAAAATCCAGAAAAAACCCCAGAAATAATTTTTAAAAATCCCCAAAATTCTGCATAAAATTCCCATAAAATTCCCAAAAAACCTTGAAAAATCCCATAATTTTTTCCAAAAATTCCCAAAAAATAAAAAAAATTCCAGAAAAAAATCCAGAAAAAAATTTTAAAAGTCCCCAAAAATTCTGCATAAAATTCCCATAAAATTCCCAAAAAATTCCCAAAAAATTCCCACAAAACATTGAAAAACCCTGAAATTATTTCCAAAAATTCCCGAAAAAATCCAGAAAAAAATCCAGAAAAAATTTTAAAAAATCCCCAAAATTCTGCATAAAATTTCCCAAAAAATTCCCATAAAATTCCCAAAGAATTCCCAAAAAATTCCCAAAAAATTCCCATTTTTCCAGAGCATCAAGGTGAGCTGGTTGCCTCCTCCTCCTGGAACTCAGAACGGATTCCTGACCGGATACAAAATCCGCCATCGGAAAACTTCCCGCCGAGGAGAGACGGAAACGTTGGAACCCAACAACCTCTGGTACCTCGTCACAGGTCAGAGATTTCCCTGGAATTTGAGCAGAAAATTCCTGGAATTTGAGGGGAAAAATCCCAAAATTTTAGGGGAAAAATCCTGGATTTTGAGGCGAAAACTCCCAAAATTCAAAGTGAAAATTCCCAGAATTTGAGGTAAAAATTCCCAGAGTTTGAGGGGGAAATTCCCAGAATTTGAGGTAAAAATTCCCAGAATTTGGCGTGAAATTTCCTGGAATTAGAGGTGAAAATTCCCAGATTCTGAGGGGAGAATTCCTGGAATTTGAGGGGAAATTTCCCAGAATTTGTGGGGCAATTGTTTGGAATTAGGTGGGAAAATTCCCTGAATTAGATGTGAAAAATCCCAGAATTTGAGGTGAAAATTTGCAGAATTTGAGGTAAAAATTCCCAGATTTTGAGGGGAAAAATCCCAGAATTTGAGGTGAAAAATCCTTGAATTTGAGGTAAAAATTCCCAGAATTTGAGGGAAGATTGCTTGGAATTAGATGGGAAAATTCCCAGAATTTGAGGAGAAAATTCCCAGAACTTGAGGTAAAAAATCCCAGAATTTGAGGTGAAAAATCCTGGAATTTGCGGTAAAAATTCCCAGATTTTGAAGAGAAAATTCTCAGAATTTAGGGTGGAATTTCCTGGAATTAGGGGTGAAAATTCCTGGGATTTGAGGTAAAAATTTCCAGATTCTGAGGTGAAAATTCCTGAAATTTGAGGGAGAATTCCTTGAATTTGAGGTAAAAATTCCCAGAATTTGAGGTAAAAATTCCCAGAATTTAGGGAGGGATATCCTGGAATTTGAGGTAAAAATTCTCAGAATTTGAGGTGAAAATTCCCAAAATTTTAGGGGAAAAATCCTGGATTTTGAGGCGAAAACTCCCAAAATTCAAAGTGAAAATTCCCAGAATTTGAGGTAAAAATTCCCAGAATTTGAAGTGAAAAGCTCCAGAATTTGAGGTGAAAAATCCCAGATTCTGAGGAATAAATTCCCAGAATTTGAGGAATAAATTCCCAGAATTTGAGATGAAAAATCCCAGATTTTGAGGTGAAAAATCCCAAAATTTGAGGGGAAAATTCCCAAAATTTGGGGTAGAATTTCCTGGAATTAGAGGTGAAAATTCCCAGATTCTGAGGGGAGAATTCCTGGATTTTGAGGGGAAAATTCCTGTAATTAGATGGGGAAATTCCCAGAATTTGAGGTAAAAATTCCCAGAATTTAAGGCGAAAATTCCTGAAATTTGAGGTGAAAAATTCCAGATTTTGAGGCAAAAATTCCTGGAATTTGAGGTGAAAATTCCCAGGATTTGAGGTGAAAAATTCCCAGAATTTGGGGTGGAATTTTCTGGGATTAGATGTGAAAATTCCAAGAATTTAAGGAAAAAATTCCCAGATTTTGAGGGGAAAATTCCTGGATTTTGAGGGAAAAATTCCTGGAATTAGATGGGAAAATTCCTGGAATTTGAGGGGGAAATTCCCAGAGTTTGAGGTAAAAAATCTCAAAATTTGAGGTAAAAAATCCCAAAATTTAAGGTAAAAAATCCCAGAATTTGGGGTGGAATTTCCTGGAATTAGAGGTGAAAATTCCCAGATTCTGAGGGGAGAATTCCTGGAATTAGAGGGGAAATTTCCCAGAATTTGAGATAAAAATTCCCAGAATTTGGAGTGGAATTTCCTGGAATTTGAGGTGAAAATTCCTGAAATTTGAGGTGAAAAATCCCAGAATTTTAGGGAAAATTTCCTGGAATTTGGGGTGGAAATTCTTCAAATTAGAGGAGAAAATTCCCAGAATTTGAAGTAAAAATTCCCAGATTCTGAGAGAAAAAATCCTGGAATTTGAGGGGGAAAATTCCTGAAATTTGAGGTGAAAAATCCCAGAATTTGAGGTAAAAATTCCCAGAATTTGAGGTGGAATTTCCCAGAATTTGAGGGAAAATTGCTTGGAATTAGATGGGAAAACTCCCAGAATTTGAGGAGAAAATTCCCAGAATTTGAAGTAAAAATTCTCAGATTCTGAGGGGAAAATTCCTGGATTTTGAGGGGAAAATTCCCAGAATTTGAGGAGAAAATTCCCAGAATTTCGGGTGAAATTTCCTGTAATTAGAGGTGGAAATTCCCTGAATTAGAGGTGAAAATTCCCAGATTCTGAGGGGAGAATTCCTGGAATTAAAGGGGAAATTTCCCAGAATTTGAGGTGAAAAGTCCCAGATTTTGAGGAGAAAAATCCCAGAATTTGAGGGAGAAATTCCTGGAATTTGAGGAGAAAATTCCCATAATTTCAGGTGAAAATTCCCAGAATTTAGGGAGGGATATCCTGGAATTTGAGGTAAAAATTCTCAGAATTTGAGGTGAAAATTCCCAAAATTTTAGGGGAAAATTCCCAAAATTTTAGGGGAAAAATCCTGGAATTTGAGACGGAATTCCCCAGAATTCCAAACAAAATTTTGCTGAATTTTAAACCAAAATTCACCTTAAAAATTCCCGCCAAAAAACCCCAAAACCCCCAAATTTCCCTTTTAAAACCTCAATCCCAAATTTCTCATTCCTAATCCCAAAATTCCCATTTTTTTCATGGATAGGTTTGGAAAAGGGAAGCCATTACAGTTTCCAGGTTGCTGCCATGACTGTGAACGGAACGGGGCCGCCCTCGGAATGGATCGGAGCCGAAACGCCTCAGAACGATTTGGACGGTAAAAAAGAAACATTTCCCACCAAAAATTTCCTCATATCAAGAGTTTTTTCCCCCATTTTTTTCCCCAATTTTGCCTCATTTTTTCCCATTTTTTTCCCATTTTTTCACAATTTTTTCCCATTTTTTTCCCATTTTTCCCCATTTTTTTCCCATTTTTCTCCCATGTTTTTCCCATTTTTCCTCAAATTTTTCCCATTTTTTCCCATGTTTTCCCCATTTTCCCCATTTTTTCCCTTTTTCCCCATTTTTCCACATTTTTTCCCTTTTTTCCCATTTTTTTCCCATTTTTTCCCATTTTTTCTCCCATTTTTCTCCCATTTTATTCCCATTTTTTTTCCAATTTTTTCCCATTTTTTCCCATTTTTTTCCCATTTTTTTCCCACTTTTTCCCCATTTTTTTCCCAATTTTCCCCCTTTTTTTCCCAAAATTTTCCTGATTTTTTTCCATTTCTTCCCCATTTTTCTCCCATTTTATTCCCATTTTTCCTCAGATTTTTTCCCATTTTTCCCCAAATTTTTTTCCCATTTTTTTTTCGAATTTTTTTCCCATTTTCCCTCACTTTTCTCCATTTTTTCCCCATTTTTTCTGTTTTTTTCCTGGACTTTTTCTCCATTTTTCCCCAAACTTTTCCCCAATTTTTCCCCAAACTTTTCCCCATTTTTTCCCATTTTCCTCTTATTTTTTCCCCATTTTTTCCTGAATTTTTTCCCATTTCTCCTCATTTTTCCCCATTTTTTCTCCATTTTCTCCCCATTTTTCCCCATTTTTTCTCCATTTTCCCCCCATTTTTCCCATTTTTTCCCCATTTTCCTCATTTTTTTCCCTGCCAAAACTTTTCCCACCAAAAATTTCCTCATATCAAGAGTTTTTTCCCCCATTTTTTTCCCCCAATTTTGCCTCATTTTTTCCCATTTTTGTCCCATTTTTTCACAATTTTTCCCATTTTTTCACAATTTTTTCCCATTTTTTTCCCATTTTTTCCCGTTTTTTTCCCATGTTTTCCCCATTTTTCTCCCATGTTTTTCCCATTTTTCCTCAAATTTTTCCCATTTTTTCCCATATTTTCCCCATTTTTCCCCATTTTTTCCCTTTTTCCCCATTTTTCCACATTTTTTCCCATTTTTTTCCCATTTTTTTCCCATTTTTTCTCCCATTTTTCTCCCACTTTATTCCCATTTTTTTCCATTTTTTTCCCATTTTTTCCCATTTTTTCCCATTTTTTTCTCACTTTTTCCCCATTTTTTCCCAATTTTCCCCCTTTTTTTCCCAAAATTTTCCTGATTTTTTTCCATTTCTTCCCCATTTTTCTCCCATTTTATTCCCATTTTTCCCCAGATTTTTCCCATTTTTCCCCAAATTTTTTTCCCTTTTTTTTTTCGAATTTCTTTCCCATTTTCCCTCATTTTTCTCCATTTTTTCCCCATTTTCTCCCACATTTTCCCCAACTTTTCCCCCTTTTTTTTCATTTTTCCCTCATTTTCCCCCATTTCCCCCATTTTTCCCATTTTTCCCCATTTCCCCTATTTTTTTCCTGATTTTGCCTCATTTTTTCTCATTTCCCCCCATTTTCCTTCCATTATTCCCCATTTTTTCCCATTTTTTCCCATTTTTTCCCCATTTTTTCCTGTTTTTTTCCCATTTTTTCCCATTTTTCTCCCATTTTTCTCCCTTTTTTTTCCCCATTTTCCCCCATTTTTTCCCAAAATTTTCCTGATTTTTTTCCATTTCTTCCCCATTTTTCTCCCATTTTTTCCTGGATTTTTTTCTCATTTTCCCCCAAATTTTTTCCCATTTTTTTCTGATTTTTTTTCCTGATTTTCCCCATTTTTCTCCCATTTTCCCCCATTTTTTTCCCATTTCCTCCCCATTTTCACCCAAAGTTTTCCCCATTTTTTTCCCATTTTTTCCCCAAAATTCTTCCCCTTTTTTCCCCATTTTTCTCCCATTTTTTTCTATTATTTCCTTGTTTTTTCCCATTTTTCCACATTTTTTTTCTATTTTTTCCCCATTTTTTACTATTTTTTCCTGTTTTTTTTCCATTTTCCCCCAAATTTTTTCCCACTTTTTTTTCCCATTTCCCCCCCATTTTTTTCCCATTTTTTCCCCATTTTTTCCCATTTTTTCCCATTTTCCCCCTTTTTTTCCCCATTTTTATCCCATTTTTTTCCTTATTTTCCCCCCATTTCTTTCCAATTTTTTTCCCATTTTTTTCTCATTTTTTCCTGGAATTTTTCCCATTTTTTCCCATTTTTCCCCTTTTTTTTCCCCCCCATTTTTTCCCTTTTTTTCCTTATTTTTGTTCAAATTTCACTTTTATTTTCCCACTTTTTTTTTCCCATTTTTTTCCTTTTTTCCTCCATTTTTTCCTTTTTTTCCCGTATTTTTGTCCCTTTTTTTCCCAATTTTCCCCCTTTTTTTCCCTCCATTTTCCCCATTTTTTCCTGGAAAAAAAAGAGAAAAATTGGGAAAAGTTTGGAAATAAATGGTCAAAAAAGGGAAGAAAAAAAGGGGAAATTTAAGGAAAAATTGAGGAAAAATTGGGGGAAAATTTGGGTTAAAAAGGGGAAAAAATAAGGAAAAATCTGGATAAAAATGGGAAAAATTTGAGAAAAAATGGGAAAAAAATTGGGAAAAAATTGGGAAAAAATTGGGAAAAATGGGGGAAAAATTGGGAAAAATCTGGAGAAAATTGAGGAAAAATCTGGATTAAAATGGGGAAAAATTGGGAGAAAATAAGGGAAAAATGGGGAAAAAATCAGGAAAAAGTGAAAAAAGGGAAAAAATGAGAAAAAATGAGGGAAAAACTGGAAAAAATGGGATAAAAATAGAGGAAATTGGGAAAAAGGAGAAAAATGGGTGAAAAATTAGGAAAAATCAGGAAAAAGTTGGGAAAAAATGGGAAAAATTGGGAAAAGGAAATTTTTGGGAAAATCTGGATAAAAATGGGGAAAAATGGGGAAAAAAGAAGGAAAAAATGGGACTAAAATGAGAGAAAGTTTGGGAAAACCTGGATAAAAATGGGGAAAATTTGGCAAAACTGGGGAAAATTTAGGAAAAAAATCTGGATTAAAATGGGGAAAAATTGGGAAAAAAATCGGGAAAAATCAGGAAAAAAATGAGGGGAAAATGAGATAAAATTTGGGAAAAATCTGGTTAAAAATTGGGAAAAACGAGGCAAAATTAGGGAAAAATGGGGAAAAAATTGGAAAAAATGGGGATGACGAGGGTAAAAAATGGAAAAAAATGGGGGAAAAATGAGGAAAAAATTTGGAAAAAATGGAGAAAAAAATCAGGGAAAATGGGAAAAAATAAGGGGAAAATGGTGGAAAAATTTGGTGAAAAATTTGGGAAAAATTTGGGAAAAATTGGGAAAAATCTGGAGGAAATTTGGGGAAAAATCTGGATTAAAATGGGGAAAAATTGGGGAAAAATCAGGGAAAAATTGAGGAAAATTAGGAAAAAATGGGGGAAATTTGGGGGAAAAACTGGGAAAAATCTGGAGAAAATTTGGGGGAAAAGTCTGGATTAAAATGGGGAAAAATGGGGGAAAAATTGAGGAAAAATTAGGAAAAAATGGAGAAAATTTGGGAAAAAATGGGGAAAAATTGGGAAAAATCTGGAGAAAATTGGGGAAAAAATCTGGATTAAAATGGGGAAAAATTGGGGAAAAATCAGGGAAAAATTGAGGAAAAATTAGGAAAAAAAGGGTGAAATTTTGGGAAATATGGGGAAAAATGGGGAAAAATCTGGAGAAAATTTGGGGAAAAATCTGAATAAAAATGGGGAAAAATTGGGGAAAAATAAGGGAAAAATGGAGAAAAAATTAGGGAAAAATGGGTGAGATTTTGGGGAAAATGGGGAAAAATTGGGGATGATTGGGGAAAAAAATGGAAAAAAATGGGAGAAAAATGAGGAAAAAATATGGAAAAAATGGAGAAAAAATTGGAAAAAATGGATAAAAATAAAGGAAAAATGGTGGAAAAATTTGGAGAAAAATTTGGGAAAAATTTGGGAAAAATTGGGAAAAAATCTGGATTAAAATGGGGAAAAATTGGGAAAAAATAAGGGAAAAGTGAGGGAAAAATAAGAAAAAAATGGGTGAAATCTTGGGAAAAATTGGGAGAAAAACTGGAGAAAATTTGGGAAAAAATCTGGATTAAAATGGGGAAAAATGGGGGGAAAATTGAGGAAAAATTAGGAAAAAATTGGGAAAATTTGGGGAAAAATGAGGAAAAATTGGGAAAAATCGGGAGAAAATTTGGGGGAAAAATCTGGATTAAAATGGGGAAAAATTGGGGATGATTGGGGAAAAAAATGGAAAAAAATGGGAGAAAAATGAGGAAAAAATATGGAAAAAATGGAGAAAAAATTGGAAAAAATGGATAAAAATAAAGGAAAAATGGTGGAAAAATTTGGAGAAAAATTTGGGAAAAATTTGGGAAAAATTGGGAAAAAATCTGGATTAAAATGGGGAAAAATTGGGAAAAAATAAGGGAAAAGTGAGGGAAAAATAAGAAAAAAATGGGTGAAATCTTGGGAAAAATTGGGAGAAAAACTGGAGAAAATTTGGGAAAAAATCTGGATTAAAATGGGGAAAAATGGGGGGAAAATTGAGGAAAAATTAGGAAAAAATTGGGAAAAATTGGGAAAAATGAGGAAAAATTGGGAAAAATCGGGAGAAAATTTGGGGGAAAAATCTGGATTAAAATGGGGAAAAATTGGGAAAAAATCAGGGAAAAATTGGGGAAAAATGAGAAAAAAATGGGTGAAATCTTGGGAAAGATTGGGAGAGAATCTGGAGAAAATTTGGGAAAAAATCTGGATTAACATGGGGAAAAATGGGGGAAAAATTGAAGAAAAATTAGGAAAAAATTGGGGAAATTTGGGGAAAAATGTGGAAAAATTGGGAAAAATCTGGAGAAAAATTGGGGAAAAAATCTGGATTAAAATGGGGAAAAATTGGGAAAAAATCAGAAAAAATCAGGAAAGAATGAGTGGAAAATGAGATAAAATTTGGGAAAAATCTTGTTAAAAATTGGAGAAAATGAGGGAAAAATGAGGGAAAATAAGGGAAAAATGGGGAAAAAATTTGGAAAAAATGGGGATGATTGGGGTAAAAAATGGGAGAAAAAAGGGAAAAATTTGGTAAAAATGGAGAAAAAAATTGGGAAAAAATGGGAAAAAATGGGGGAAAAATTGAGGAAAAATTAGGAAAAAATTGGGGAAATTTGGGGAAAATGAGGAAAAATTGGGAAAAATCTGGAGAAAATTGGGGAAAAAATCTGGATTAAAATGGGGAAAAATTGGGGAAAAAAATAAGGGAAAAATGGGGGAAATTTCAGGGAAAATGTGAAAAAATTTGGAAAAAATCTGGAGAAAATTTGGGGAAAAATCTGGATAAAAATGTGGGAAAAATCTGAAAAAAATGGGGAAAAATCAGAAAAAAATGGGGAAAAATTCAATTTTTGCCTGAATTTCACCATTTTTTTTTCATTTTTCCCCAAAAATTCCAGAATCCCAAGTTCCTGACCAGCCCAGCTCCCTCCACGTTCAAGGGAGAAATTAGGAAAAAATGGGAGGAAAAATCAGGAAAAAATTTGGGAAATTGGTGGAAAAAAGAGGAAAAAATGGGGGGAAAATTTAGGAAAAATTTCGGTAAATGGGAGAAAATTTGAGGAAAATCTGGTTAAAAATTGGAAAGAAATGAGGGAAAATTAGGGAAAAATGGGAAAAAAAGGCGGATGATTGGGGTAAAAAATTGAAAAAAATGGGAGAAAAATGAGGGAAAAATTTGGAAAAAATGGAGAAAAAATTGGGAAAAATGGATAAAAATAAAGGAAAAAATGGTGGAAAAATTTGGTGAAAAATTTGGGAAAAATTTGGGAAAAATTGGGAAAAATCTGGAGGAAATTTGGGGAAAAATCTGGATTAAAATGGGGAAAAATTGGGGAAAAATCAGGGAAAAATTGAGGAAAAATTGGGAAAAAATGGGGGAAATTTGGGGAAAAAAGGAAAAATTGGGAAAAATCAGGAGAAAATTGGGGAAAAAATCTGGATTAAAATGGGGAAAAATTGGGAAAAAATCAGAAAAAATCAGGAAAGAATGAGTGGAAAATGAGATAAAATTTGGGAAAGATCTTGTTAAAAATTGGAGAAAATGAGGGAAAAATGAGGGAAAATAAGGGAAAAATGGGGAAAAAATTTGGAAAAAATGGGGATGATTGGGGTAAAAAATGGGAGAAAAATGAGGGAAAAATTTGGTAAAAATGGAGAAAAAGATTGGGAAAAATTGGGAAAAAATGGGGAAAAATAGAGGAAAAATTAGGAAAAAATTGGGGAAATTTGGGGAAAAATTGGGAGAAAATCTGGAGAAAATTTGGGAAAAAATCTGGATTAAAATGGGGAAAAATGGGGGGAAAACTGAGGAAAAATTAGGAAAAAATGGGGAAAAATTGGGAAAAGTCTGGAGAAAATTGGGGGAAAAATCTGGATTAAAATGGGGAAAAATTGGGAAAAAATAAAGGAAAAATTGGGGAAAAATAAGAAAAAAATGGGAGAAATTTGGGGGAAAAACTGGGAAAAATCTGGAGAAAATTTGGGGGAAAAATCTGGATTAAAATGGGGAAAAATGGGGGGAAAATTGAGGAAAAATTAGGAAAAAATTGGGGAAATTTGGGGAAAAATGAGGAAAAATTGGGAAAAATCTGGAGAAAATTTGGGAAAAATCTGGATGAAAATGTGGGAAAAATCTGAAAAAAAAGGGGGAAAAATCAGAAAAAAATGGGGAAAAATCCAATTTTTGCCCGATTTTCACAATTTTTTTTTCATTTTTCCCCAAAAATTCCAGAATCCCAAGTTCCTGACCAGCCCAGCTCCCTCCACGTTCAAGGGAGAAATTAGGAAAAAATGGGGGGAAAAATCAGGAAAAAATTTGGGAAATTGGTGGAAAAAAGAGGAAAAAATGGGGGGAAAATTTAGGAAAAATTTGGGGAAATGGGAGAAAATTTGAGGAAAATCTGGTTAAAAATTGGGAAAAAATTGGGAAAAATGAGGGAAAATGAGGGAAAATGGGGAACAAAAATTAGGAAAAAATGGGGGAAAATTTGGGAAAAATCAGGAGAAAATTGGGGAAAAAATCTGGATTAAAATAGGGAAAATTGGGGATGAAATAAGGGGAAAATGGGGGGGAAATTAGGAAAAATTGGGTGAAATTTTGGTAAAAATGGGGAAAAGTTGGGAAAAAAATAGGAAAAAAATCATGAAAAAAAAAGTGGGAAAAAGGAGATAAAATTTGGGAAAAATCTGGTTAAAAATCTAGTTAAAAATTGGGAAAAAATTGGGAAAAATGAGGGAAAATTAGGGAAAAATGGTGGAAAAAATCAGGAAAAAATGGGAGAAAAATGGGGGAAAAATTTGGAAAAAATGGAGAAAAAAATTGGGAAAAATGGAGAAAAATAAAGGAAAAATGGTGGAAAAATCAGGAAAAAAATGGGGAAAAATTGGGAAAAAATCAGGGAAAAATTGAGGAAAAGTTAGGAAAAAATGGGGCAAATTTGGGGAAAAATGAGGAAAAATTGGGAAAAATCTGGAGAAAATTGGGGAAAAAATCTGGATTAAAATGGGAAAAAATTGGGAAAAAATAAGGGAAAAATGGTGGAAAAATGAGGAAAAATGGATGAAATTTTGGGAAAAATGGGGAAAAATTGAGAAAAACCTGGAGAAAATTAGGGGAAAAATCTGGATAAAAATTGGGAAAGAACCAGGGAAAAATGGGGAAAAAATCTGAAGAAAATGGGGAAAAATCAGAAAAAAATGGGGAAAAAATTCAATTTTTACCCGATTTTCACCATTTTTTTTTCATTTATCCCCAAAAATTCCAGAATCCCAAGTTCCTGACCAGCCCAGCTCCCTCCACGTTCGTCCTCTGGCCACTGGGATCGTGATGAGTTGGACTCCTCCTCTCAATCCCAACGTTCTCATCCGGGGATTCCTCATCGGTTACGGGGTCGGGAGCCCCTACGCCGACACCGTCAGGGTGGACAGCAGGCAACGCTTCTACTCCATCCAAAATTTGGGTGAGTCCTGATTTTTATCCATGGAAAAATATTCCAAATTTCTCCTGTTTTTTTCCAATTTTTTTCTGATTTTTTTCCCCCTTTTATCCTGATTTTTTCCCCATTTTTTATGATTTTTTTGCCATTTTTTCCTGATTTTTTTCCCATTTTTTTCTGATTTTTCCCCATTTTTTTTCAGATTTTTTTTCCCATTTTTTTCTGATTTTTCCCCATTTTTTTCAGATTTTTTCCCCCATTTTTTCCTGATTTTTTTCCATTTTTCCTGTTTTTTTTCCACTTTTTTCTAATTTTTTTCCCCAATTTTTTCTGATTTTTTTCTGATTTTTTCCCCCATTTTTCTGATTTTTCCCCCATTTTTTCTGTTTTTTTTTTCCATTTTTTTCTGATTTTTTTTCCCAATTTTTCCCCATTTTTTCCCATTTTTTCCAATTTTTATTCCATTTTTTCTGATTTTTTCCCCAATTTTTCTGATTTTTCCCCCCATTTTTTCCTGATTTTTCCCCATTTTTTTCTGATTTTTTTCTCCAATTTTTTCTGATTTTTTCAGATTTTTTTCTGATTTTTTTTCCAATTTTCTCTGGTTTTATTCCCCATTTTTTCTGTTTTTTCCCATTTTTTTCTGATTTTTTTCCCCATTTTTTTCTGATTTTTCCCCATTTTTTTCTCTTTTTTCCCATTTTTTGTTTTTTTCTGTTTTTCTTTCCATTTTTTCTGATTTTTTCCCATTTTTTCCCATTTTTAAATAATTTTTTAATAATTTTTGCCCCTTTTTTCCTCATTTTTCCTGATTTTTTCCCCCTATTTTACCCCCATTTTTTCTTTTTTTTTTTCCCTATTTTTTCCCATTTTCTTCCCAATTTTTTCCTCATTTTTTTACATCTTTTGGTCCCGTTTTTCCTCATTTTTCTCAAAATTTTCCTCCCATTCTTCCCCCATTTTTTCCCATTTTTCCCTCTATTTCTCAGATTTTTCCCCCATTTTTTCAAGACTTTCCCTCATTTTTCTTTTTTCCTCTTTTTTTTCCTGCTTTTTCCCTTCTTTTAAAATTTTTTTCCCCATTTTCCCCCAATTTTTCCCCAATTTTTCCCCAATTTTACCCCAAATTTTTCCCCAATTTTTTCCCAATTTCCCCCCAATTTTTTCCCAATTTTATCCGAATTTTTCCCAATTTTCCCCAATTTTTTCTCAATTTTTCCCCAACTTTATCCCAATTTTTCCCCAATTTCCCCTTAATTTTTTCCCATTTTTTTTCCCATTTTTGTCCCAATTTTATCCCAATTCTTCCCAATTTTCCCCCAATTTTCCCTCAATTTTTTCCCAACTTTATCCCAATTCTCCCCCAATTTTTTTCTCATTTTTTTCCCAATTTTCCCCCAATTTCCCCCAATTTTTTCCCATTTTTATCCCAATTTTTTCCCATTTTTTCCCAAATTTTTCCCCAATTATCCCCCAATTTTTTCCCAATTTTTCTCCAATTTTTCCCAATTTTCCCTCATTTTTATCCCAATTTTTTCCCAATTTTCCTCCAATTTTCCCTCAATTTTTTCCCAATTGTTACCCAATTTTCCCAAAAATTTCCCAAAATTTTCCCCAATTTATTCTCAATTTTTACCCCAATTTCCCCCCAATTTTTTCCCAATTTTTTCCCATTTTTATCCCAATTTTATCCCAATTTTATCCCAATTTTTCCCCCATTTTTTCCCAATTTTTTCCCAATTTTCCCCAACTTTATCCCAATTTTATCCCAATTTTTTCCCAATTTTCCCCCAATTTTTTCCCAATTTTTTTCCCAATTTTCCCCAATTTTTCCCAATTTCCCCCAATTTTTTCCCATTTTTTCCCACTTTTCCAAGCCTCTCTAATCCCGTTTTTTTTGGGAATTTTCTCATTCCAGAGCCCAATTCCCATTACGTCATTTCCCTGAAAGCTTTCAACAACGCCGGAGAGGGAATCCCGCTCTACGAGAGCGCCACCACCAGGGCTGCAGGTGGGAATTCCGGGAATTCTGGGAATTCTGGGAATGCTGGGAATGAGGGAGGGAAAATTGGGAAAAAATTGGGGAAAAATTGGGAAAAAATTGGGTGAAAATTGAGGAAAAAATGGGGAAAAATTGAGGAAAAATTGGAAAAAAATTGGGATAAAAATGGGGCAAATTGGGAGAAAAATTGGAAAAAATTTGGGATAAAGTTGAGGAAAACTGGGGGAAAATTGGGAAAATTTGGAAAAAAATTGGGGAAAAATTGGAGAAAAATTGGAAAAAAATTGGGAAGAAAATTGGATGAAAATTGGGAAAAAATTGGGAAAAAATTGGGTGAAAATTGAGGAAAAAATGGGGAAAAATTGAGGAAAAATTGGAAAAAAATTGGGATAAAAATGGGGAAAATTGGGAGAAAAATTGGGAAAAATTTGGGAAAAATTGAGGAAAATTGGTGAAAATTTGGGAAAAAAATTGGGGAAAATTTGGGAAAAAATTGGGGGAAAATTGGGGGAAATTTAAGGAAAATTGGGGAAAATTTGGGGGAAAAAATGGAGAAAATTGGGATAAAATTACAGGAAAACAGGGAATAAAATGGGAAAAAATTAGGAAAAAATTGGGGAAAATTTGGGATAAAATTGGGGAAAATTGGGAAAAATTTGGGATAAAATTGGGAATAAATTGGGAATAAATTGGGGAAAATTTGGGGAAAAAATTGGGAAAAAATGGAGGAAATTGGGGGAATTCTGCTCTAGGAGAGCACCACCACCAGGGCTGCAGGTGGGAATTCTGGGAATTCTGGGAATTCTGGGAATGCTGGGAATGAGGGAAGGAAAATTGGGAAAAAATTGGGTGAAAATTGAGGAAAAATGGAAAAAAATTGGGATAAAAATGGGGAAAAATTTGGGATAAAATTGGGGAAAAATTGGGGAAAATTTGGGAAAAAAATTGGGAAAAAATTTGGGAAAATATTGAAAAAAAATTGGGGAAATTTAAGGAAAATTGGGGGAAAAAATTGGTGAAAAAATGGAGAAAATTGGGATAAAATTCTGGGAAAATAGGCAATAAAATGGGAAAAATTTAGGAAAATATTGGGGAAAATTTGGGATAAAATTGGGGAAAATTGGGAAAAATTTGGAATAAAATTGGGAATAAATTGGGAAAAAATTGGGGAAAATTTGGGGAAAAAATGGAGGAAATTGGGGGAATTCTGCTCTAGGAGAGCACCACCACCAGGGCTGCAGGTGGGAATTCCGGGAATTCTGGGAATTCTGGGAATTCTGGGAATGCTGGGAATGAGGGAGGGAAAATTGGGAAAAAATTGGGAAAAAATTGGGTGAAAATTGAGGAAAAAATGGGGAAAAATTGAGGAAAAATTGGAAAAAAATTGGGATAAAAATGGGGAAAATTGGGAGAAAAATTGGGAAAAATTTGGGATAAAATAGAGGAAAATTGGGGAAAAATTGGGAAAATTTGGGAAAAAAATTGGGGAAAATTTGGGGAAAATTTGGGGAAAAATTGGAAAAAAATTGGGTAAAAATTGGATGAAAATTGGGAAAAAATTGGGAAAAATTTGGGAAAAAATTGGAAAAAAATGGGAAAAATGGGGAAAAAAATTGGGAAAAATTTGGAATAATTTGGGAAAGTTTGGGGGAAAATTTGGGAAAAAATTGGGAAAAAATGGAGGAATTTGAGGGAATTCTGCTCTAGGAGAGCACCACCACCAGGGCTGCAGGTGGGAATTCTGGGAATTGAGGGAATTCTGGGAATGCTGGGAATGCTGGGAATGAGGGAGGGAAAATTGGGAAAAAATTGGGAAAAAATTGGGTGAAAATTGAGGAAAAAATGGGGAAAAATTGAGGAAAAATTGGAAAAAAATTGGGATAAAAATGGGGAAAATTGGGAGAAAAATTGGAAAAAATTTGGGATAAAATTGAGGAAAATTGGGGAAAAATTGGGAAAAAACTGGAAAAAATTGGGGGAAATTTAAGGAAAATTGGGGGAAAATTGGGGAAGAAAATTGGGAAAAAATGGGAAAAATTAGGGGAAAAAATGGGAAAAATTTGGGATAAAATTGGGGAAAAATTGGATGAAAGTTGGGAAAAAATAGGGAAAAATTTGGGAAAAAATTGGAAAAAAATGGGAAAAATTTGGGAAAAAAATGATATAAAATTCGGAATAATTTGGGAAAGTTTGGGGGAAAAGTTGGGAAAAAATTGGGAAAAAATGGAGGAATTTGAGGGAATTCTGCTCTAGGAGAGCGCCACCACCAGGGCTGCAGGTGGGAATTCCAGGAATTCTGGGAATTCTGGGAATGCTGGGAATGAGGGAGGGAAAATTGGGAAAAAATTGGGAAAAATTTGGGAAAAAATTGGGTGAAAATTGAGGAAAAAATGGGGAAAATTGGGAGAAAAATTGGGAAAAATTTGGGATAAAATTGGGGAAAAATTGGGGAAAATTTGGGAAAAAAATTGGGAAAAAATGGAAAAAATTGGGGAAAAATTGGGGAGAATTTGTAAAAAAAAATGGGATAAAATTAAGGAAAATTGGGAAAAAATTGGGATAAAATTGGGAATAAATTGGGGAAAATTTAAGGAAAAATTGAGAAAAATTTGGGGAAAAATCAGAAAAAATTGGGAAAAATATGGAAAAAATTTGTGGGAAAATTGGGGGAAATTGGAGGAAAATTTGGATAAAATTGGGGAAAAATTGGGAAAATTTGGGAAAAAATTGGAAAAAAATTGGGAAAAATTGGGAAAAAATTGGGGAAAAATTGGGTGAAAATTGAGGAAAAAATGGGGAAAAATTGAGGAAAAATTGGAAAAAAATTGGGATAAAAATGGGGAAAATTGGGAGAAAAATTGGGAAAAATTTGGGATAAAATTGAGGAAAATTGGGGAAAAATTGGGAAAATTTGGGAAAAAAATTGGGAAAAAATTGGGATAAAATTGGGAATAAATTGGGGGAAATTTATGGAAAAATTGAGAAAAATTTGGGGAAAAAATCAGAAAAAATTGGGAAAAATATGGAAAAAATTTGTGGGAAAATTGGGGGAAATTGGAGGAAAATTTGGGATAAAATTGGGGAAAAATTGGGAAAATTTGGGTTAAAAATGGGAAAAATTTGGGATAAATTTGGGAAAAAAATGGAAAAAAATTGGGGGAAATTTAAGGAAAGTTGGGGAAAAAATTGGTGAAAAAATGGAGAAAATTGGGATAAAATTACAGGAAAATAGGGAATAAAATGGGAAAAAAATAGGAAAAATTGGGGAAAATTTGGGATAAAATTGGGGAAAATTGGGAAAAATTTGGGATAAAATTGGGAATAAATTGGGAATAAATTGGGGAAAATTTGGGGAAAAAATGGAGGAAATTGGGGGAATTCTGCTCTAGGAGAGCACCACCAGCAGGGCTGCAGGTGGGAATTCCGGGAATTCCGGGAATTCTGGGAATTCTGGGAATGCTGGGAATGAGGGAGGGAAAATTGGGGAAAAATTGGGAAAAAATTGGAAAAAATTTGGGGTAAAAATGGGAAAAATCGGGGGAAAAAATGGAAAAAATTTGGGAGAAAATTGAGGAAAATTGGGAGAAAATTTGGGATAAAATTGGGGAAAATCGAGGGGAAATTTGGGATAAAATTAAAGGAAATTGGGAAAAAATTGGGAAAAATTGGGGGAAATTAAAGGAAAATTAAGGGGAAAATTTGGGATAAAATTAGTGAAGATTGGGATAAAATCGGGGAAAAATTGGGAAACTTGGGGAGGAATTAAAGGAAAAATTGGGAGAAAATTGGGGGAAATTGGAGAAAAAATTTGGATTAAATTGAGGGAAAATTGGGGGGAAAAAGGGAAAAAATTGGGGAAAAATTGGGGAAAATTTGGAAAAAAAAAGAGAAAAAATTGGGGAGAAAATGAGGAAAATTGGGAAAAATTGGGAAAAATTTGGGAATAAATTGGGGAAAAATTGGGAAAAAATGGGGTGAAAATTGGGAAAAAATTGGGAAAAAACTGGGAAAATATTTGGGGAAAATTGGGTAAAAATTGGGAAAAAATGGCAGAAAATTTGGGAGAAAATTTGGGATAAAATTGAGGGAAATTGGAAAAAAATTGGGATAAAAATGGGGAAAATTGGGAGAAAAATTGGGAAAAATTTGGGATAAAATTGAGGAAAATTGGAGAAAAATTGGGGAAAATTTGGGAAAAAAATTGTGAAAAAAATGGGAAAATTGGGGAAAAATTGGGGAGAATTTGTAAAAAAAATGGGATAAAATTAAGGAAAATTGGGAAAAAATTGGGATAAAATTGGGAATAAATTGGGGGAAATTTAAGGAAAAATTGAGAAAAATTTGGGGAAAAATCAGAAAAAATTGAGAAAAATATGGAAAAAATTTGGGAGAAAATTGGGGGAAATTGGAGGAAAAATTTGGATAAAATTGGGGAAAAATTGGGAAAATTTGCGTTAAAAATGGGAAAAATTTGGGATAAATTTGGGAAGAAACTGGAAAAAAATTGGGGGAAATTTAAGGAAAATTGGGGAAAAAATTGGTGAAAAAATGGAGAAAATTGGGATAAAATTACAGGAAAATAGGGAATAAATTGGGGAAAAATTAGGAAAAAATTGGGGAAAATTTGAAATAAAATTGGGGGAAATTGGAGGAAAAAATGGGATTAAATTGGGGAGCATTTGGGGGAAAATTGGGAAAAATTTGGGGGAAATTTGGGAATAAATTGGGGGAAGATTTGGGAGAAAATTGGAAAAAGTTTGGGAAAAATTGGGGAAAAATTGAGGAAAATTTTGGAAAAAAATTGGGGGAAATTAAAGGAAAATTTTGGGAAAAATTTGGGAAAAAATTGAGGAAACTTGGGTAAAAATTGGGAAAAAATGGCAGAAAATTTGGGAGAAATTTTGGGATAAAATTAAGGGGAGTGGGGATAAAATTGGGAATAATTTGGGGAAAAATAGAGAAAATTGGGGGAATTGAAGTAAAATTTGGGTTAAAATTGGGGAAAAAATAGAGAAAATTGGGGAAAATTTGGGAAAAATTGGGGGAAATTTAAGAAAAAATTGGGGAAAAAATTGTGAAAAAATGGAGAAAATTGGGATAAAATTAGGGAAAAATTTGGGATAAAATTGGGAAAAAATAGGAAAAATTGGGGAAAAATTTGGGATAAAATTGGGGGGAAAATTGGAAAAAAATTTGGGGAAAAAAAAAGAAAATTGGGGAAAAATTAAAGGAAAATTTGGGAGAAAATTTGGGAAAAATTGGGGAAAAATTGGGATAAAATTGGGGGGAACTGGGGAAAAAATGGGAAAAAATTGAGGCAAAAATTGGGAAAAAACTGGGAAAATATTTGGGGAAAATTGGGTAAAAATTGGGAAATAATGGCAGAAAATTTGGGAGAAAATTTGGGATAAAATTGAGGGAAGTGGGGAAAAAATTGGGAGAAAATTGGGAATAATTTGGGAATAAATTGGGGAAAAAAATGGGGAAAAAATTGGGAAAAAAAGGAGAAAACTGGGGGAAATGAAAGGAAAATTTTGGGGAAAATTTGGGGGAAAATTTGGGATAAAATTGAGGAAAATTGGGAAAAATTTGGGATAAAATTGGGGAAAAATTGGGGGAAAAAGGGAGAAAATCAGGGAAAAATTGGGAAAAAATTGGGGAAAAAATGAGAAAAAATTGTGGAGAAATTGGGTAAAATTTGGGGGAAAACTTGGGATAAAATTTGGGATAAAATTGAGGGAAGTGGGAAAAATTGGGATAAAATTGTGAATAATTTGGGAATAAATTGGGGAAAATTTGGGAAAAAATTTGGGAAAAATTGGTAAACTTGGGGAGAAATTAAAGGAAAAAATGTGAGAAAATTGGGGGAAAATTTGGGAGAAAATTGGGGGAAATTGGAGGAAAAATTTGGATTAAATTGGGGAAAATTGGGGGGGAAAAATTGAGAAAATTGGGGAAAAATCTGGAAAAAATTGAGAAAAAAATGGGGAAAAATTGGGGAGAAATTGGGGGAAAATTGGGAAAAAAATTGGGAAAAAATGGAGAAAATTGGGGGAAATTAAAGGAAAATTTGGGGGAAAATTTGGGAAAAAATTGTGAAAAAATTGAGAAAATTGGGTTAAAAATTGGGATAAAATTGGGGAAAAATTGGGGGAAAAATGGGAAAAAATTGAGGAAAAAATTGGGAATAAATTGGGGAAAATTGGGAAAAAATGGAGAAAATTCGGGGAAATTAAAGGAAAATTTGGGAAAAAATTTGGAAAAAATGGAGAAAATTGGGGGAAATTTTGGAAAAAACTGTAAAAAATTGGGGGAAATTTAAGGAAAATTGGGGGAAAATTGGGAAAAAAATAGTGATAAAATTGAGAAAATTGGGATAAAATTGGGGGAAAAATTCGGGAAAAATTGGAAAAAAAATGGGAAAAAATGGGAAAATATTTGGGGAACATTGGGGGGAAAATGGGCAAAACTTGGGAAAAAAAATGGGGGAAAATGGAGAAAAAACTGGGAATGAAATTGGAGGAAAAATGGGGAAAATTTGGGATAGAAATGGCAGAAAATTGGGAGGAGATTGGGGAAAAATGGGGAAAAAATGAGAAATAATTGGTGGAAAAATGAGGGAAAATTTTGGGGAAAATGACGGAAAATTGGGGGGAAATTGGGGTTAAAAATGATGGAAAATTTCGGGAAAAAGAAGGAAAAAACAGGGAAAAAATTGAGGAAAAAATTGGGGAAATATTGAGGGGAAATCAATAAAAATACAGGAAAAAAAATCTGGGAAAATTTTCACTGGAATTCTCAAAATTCCCAGATTTTGATTAATTCTTCTTTTTCTCTTCCATTTTTTCTGCTTTTTTTTTTTTTTTTTTCCCCTCGGTTTCCAATTTTTAATTCTTTTTTTCCCATTTATTCTCCATTTCTTACCAATTTTTTTTCCTTCTTTTATTTCCAATTACTTTTCCCCCTTTTTTTGCTTTACTCTCATTTTATTCCAATTTTATTCCCCTTTTTTTCCCCCTTTATTCCAAATCTTCTCCCATTTTATTCCAAATTCCCCCCTCATTTTTTCCTCTTTTTTTCCCCATTTTATTCCCATTTTTTTCTTCCCTTTATTCCAAATTTTTCCCCAATTTTCCCCATTTTATTGCCATTTTTCCCCCACATCTTCCCCATTTTATTCCCAATTTTTTCTGAACTTTTCCCCCCTTTTATTCCAATTCTTCCCCATTTTACTCCAAATTTTTTCCCATTTTTCTGCCATTTTTTCCCATTTTTTCCGCATTTTTCCCCCATTTTCCCCCCATTTTATTCCCATTTTTTTATTTTATTCTCATTTTAACCCAAATTTTCCCCTGATTTTATTCCCATTTTTCTACCATTTAATTCCCAATTTTTTCCATTTTTTCCTCTTCTTATTCCCATTTTTCCCCCATTTTATTCCCATTTTTCCCCATTTCCCCCTATTTTTCCTCCTATTTTATTCCCATTTTATTCCAAATTTTTTTCATTTTTTCCTAATTTTATTCCCATTTTATTCCCATTTTATTCCCATCTTTTCCCTTTTTATTCCAATTTTTCACCCAATTTTCTCCCCTTTTTATCCCATTTTTTTCCTTTTTCCCCCCCATTTTATTCTCATTTTTATTCCCATTTTATTCCCATTTTATTCCCAATTTTTTTCCCATTTTATTCCCAATTTTATTCCCATTTTCCCCCCATTTTTATTCCCATTTTTCTCAAATTTTCCCCCATTTTATTCCCATTTTATCCCAACTTTCCCCCCTTTTATTCTCTTTTTTTCCCATTTTATTCTCATTTTATTCCCATTTTTTCCTTCATTTTCCCCCCATTTTCCCCCCATTTTATTCCAAATTTTTTCCACTTTTCCCCCATTTTATTCCCAATTTTATTCCCATTTTTATCCCATTTTATTCCCATTTTATTCCCATTTTTCCCCCATTTTTTTCTCATTTTTTCCCATTTTATTCCCATTTTTTCCTTCATTTTTCCCCAATTTTTTCCTGATTTTATTCCCATTTTATTCCCATTTTTTCCCACTTTTCCCCCATTTTATTCCCAATTTTATTCCCATTTTTTCCCATTTTTTCCCCATTTTATTCCCATTTTTTCCCCCATTTTATTCCCATTTTATTCCAAATTTTTCCAATTTTTCCCCCATTTTATTCCCATTTTTTCCCCATTTTTTCCCAATTTTTTCCCCATTTTATTCCCATTTTATTCCCATTTTTTCCCATTTTCCTTCATTTTTCCCCCATTTTTCCTCATTTTTCCCCCATTTTATTCCCATTTTTTCCCCTTTTTTTTCCCAATTTTTCCCCATTTTATTCCCATTTTATTCCAAATTTTTCCCATTTTTTCCCCATTTTATTCCCATTTTATTCCCATTTTATTCCCATTTTATTCCCATTTTATCCCAAATTTTCCCCCATTTGATTCCCATTTTTCCCCCACTTTTCCCCCATTTTATTCCCATTTTTTCCCATTTTTTCCCATTTTTTCCCCTTTTTTCCCCTTTTTCCCATTTTATTCCCATTTTATTCCCATTTTATTCCCATTTTTTCCCATTTTTTCCCCTTTTCCCCATTTTTCCCCAGACCCCTCCGACCCCTCCGAGCTGGAATTTTTCCCTTCCCTTTTCCCGACCTCATTCCCAGATTTTCCCTCTCCTCTCCTCCCTCCCGTTGGAATCCAGGCTCTTCCCCTTTCCCAGGATTCCGTCCGAGTTTCCTGGGCCGACAATTCCGGCCCCAGAATTCCCAAATTCCCGGAAAATTCCCAAATCCGTTTCTACACCGTTCGTTGGAGGAGCAGCTACCCCGGAAATTCCAAGTACAAGGTAAGAAATTCCCAAATTTCCCAAAATTTCCCCAATTTTTCCCAAATTTTTCCAATTTTTTCCCAAATTTTCCCAATTTTTTCCCAATTTTTTTTAAATTTTCCCCAATTTTTTTGGAATTTTTCCAAATTTTCCCAAATTTTCCCAAATTTTCCCAATTTTTCCCAAATTTTCCCAATTTTTTCCCAAATTTTTCCAATTTTTCCCCAAATTTTCCCAATTTTTTCCCAAATTTTTCCAATTTTTTCCCAAATTTTTCCAATTTTTTTCCAATTTTTTCCCAATTTTTTCCAATTTTACCCAATTTTTCCAAATTTTTCCCAAATTTTCCCAATTTTTTCCCCAATTTTCCAATTTTTCCCCAAATTTTCCCAATTTTTCCCAAATTTTCCCAAATTTTCCCAAATTTTTCCAATTTTTCCCAAATTTTTCCAAATTTTCCCAATTTTTCCCAATTTTGTCCCAATTTTTTCCCAATTTTTCCCAATTTTTTTTTCCCAAATTTTCCCAATTTTTTCCCATATTTTTCCCATTTTTTCCCATTTTTCTTGGAATTTTTCCATTAATTCCCAATTTTTTCCCAATTTTTTGGGAATTTTTCCAAATTTTTCCCAAATTTTCCCAATTTTTTCCCAAATTTTCCCAATTTTTCCCAATTTTTTCCCAAATTTTCCCAATTTTTTCCCAATTTTTTTGGAATTTTCCCAATTTTTTTGGAATTTTTCCAAATTTTCCCAATTTTTCCCAATTTTTCCCAATTTTTCTTAATTTTTTTGGAATTTTCCCAATTTTTCTCAATTTTTTCCCAATTTTTTCCCAATTTTTCCCAAATTTTCCCAATTTTTTCCCAAATTTCTTGGAATTTTTCCATTAATTCCCAATTTTTTCCCAATTTTTTTGGAATTTTTCCAAATTTTCCCAATTTTTCCCCAATTTTTCCAAATTTTCCCAATTTTTCCCAATTTTTTCCCAATTTTTCCCTTTTTCTGGGAATTTTTCCAAAAAATTTCCCAATTTTTGGGGATTTTTCATCAATTCCCAAAAAATTCCCAATTTTTTTCCCAATTTCCTTGGAATTTTCCCAATTTTTCCCCAATTTTTTCCCAATTTTTTCCCATTTTTTCCCATTTTTTCCCATTTTTCTTGGAATTTTTCCATTAATTCCTGATTTTTTCCCAATTTTTTTGGAATTTTTCCAAATTTTTCCCAATTTTCCCAATTTTTCCCCAAATTTTCCCAAGTTTTTCCAGGTTTTTCCAGGTTTTCCAAGTTTTTCCAAGAAATTTCCCATTTTTTCCATCAATTCCCAAAAAATTCCCGATTTTTTTCCCAATTTCCTTGGAATTTTCCCAATTCTTCCCCAATTTTTTCCCAATTTTCTTGGAATTTTTGCATTAATTCCCAATTTTTTCCCAATTTTTTTGGAATTTTTCCAAATTTTCCCAATTTTTTCCCAATTTTTCCCAATTTTTCCCAAATTTTCCCAAATTTTCCCAAATTTTCCCAAATTTTCCCAATTTTTCCCCAAATTTTCCCAATTTTTTCCCATTTTTCCCAATTTTTTCCCAATTTTTCTTAATTTTTTTGGAATTTTCCTAATTTTTCTCAATTTTTTCCCAATTTTTTCCAATTTTTCCCAAATTTTCCCAATTTTTTCCCAAATTTCTTGGAATTTTTCCATTAATTCCCAATTTTTTCCCAATTTTTTTGGAATTTTTCCAAATTTTCCCAATTTTTCCCAATTTTTTCCCAATTTTTCTCAATTTTTTCCCAATTTTTTCCCAATTTTTCCCAAATTTTCCCAAATTTTCCCAATTTTTTCCTAAATTTCTTTTAATTTTTCCATTAATTCCCAATTTTTCCCAAATTTTTCCAAATTTTTCCAAATTTTCCATTAATTCCCAATTTTTTCCCAATTTTTCCCAAATTTTCCCAAATTTTCCAAAATTTTCCCAAATTTTTCCAAGAAATTTCCCAATTTTTGGGTATTTTTTCATCAATTCCTAAAAAATTCCCAATTTTTTCCCAATATTTTTCCCAATTTTTTCCCAATTTTTTCCCATTTTTCTTGGAATTTTTCCATTAATTCCCCAAAAAATCCAGATTTTTTTCCCATTTTTCCATATTTTTTCCAATTCCCTAAAAAATTCCTGATTTTTTCCAATTTTTTTGGAATTTTCCCCTTAATTCCAAGAAAAATTCCCAATTTTTTCCCAATTTTTTCCCATTTTTCTTGGAATTTTTCCATTAATTCCCAATTTTTTTCCCAATTTTTTTGGAATTTTTCCAAACTTTTCCCAAATTTTCCCAATTTTTTCCCAATTTTTCCCAAATTTTCCCAAATTTTCCCAAATTTTCCCAAATTTTTCCAATTTTTCCCCAAATTTTCCCAATTTTTTCCCAATTTTTCCCAAATTTTCCCAAATTTTCCCAAATTTTCCCAAGAAATTTCCCAATTTTTGGGCATTTTTTCATAAATTCCTAAAAAATTCCCAATTTTTTCCCAATTTTTTCCCAATTTTTTCCCATTTTTCTTGGAATTTTCCCATCAATTCCTGATTTTTTCCCATTTTCCTGGAATTTTTCCATCAATTCCCCCAAAATTCCCAAATTTTTTCCATTTTTTTGGAATTTTTCCTTTAATTCCAAAAAAATTCCTGATTTTTTCCCAATTTTTTCCCAATTTTTTCCCAATTTTTTCCCAATTTTTTCCCAATTTTTCTTGGAATTTTCCCATTAATTCCCAAAAAAAATCCAAATTTTTTCCCAACTTTTCTGGAATTTTCCATCAATTCCCAAAAAATTCCCAATTTTTGGGAAAAAATGAGGGAAAAATGGGAATAAATTAGAAAAAAATGGGGAAAAATTAGAAATAAATGAGAAAAAATAGAAATAAAGGAAAAAATATTTAAAAATGGGGAAAAAATGGGAAAAATGGGAAAAAATGGGAAAAAATGGAAAAAAATGGGGAAAAAGAAAAAAAAAGGGAAAAATAAAAAAAAGGGAAAAATGGAAAAAATGGGAAAAAAATGGGAAAAAATGGGAAAAATGAGAAAAAATGGGAAAAAAATTAGAAAAAAAATGGGGAAAAAATGGGGAAAAATGGGAAAAATGGGAAAAAATGGGAAAAAATAAAAAAAATGGGAAAAAATGGGAAAAATGAGAAAATGGGGAAAAAATGGGAAAAATTGGGAAAAAAATAGAAAAAAATGGGAAAAAATGGGAAAAAATAAAAAAATGGGGAAAATGAGAAAAAATGGGAAAAAATGGGGAAAAATGGGAAAAAAATGGGGAAAAATCAGAGAAAAATTAAGAAAAAAGTGGAAAAAAATAGAAAAAAAGGAGAAAAAAATTGGAAAAAATGTGGAAAAAATGGGAAAAAATTAGGAAAAAATGGGAAAAAAATTAGAAAAAAATCAGAAAAAATTAAAAAAATAAGAAAAAAAAGAAAAAATAGAATTAAAAATTAAAATTAAAAATATTGATAAAATTGGAATTTTTTTTCTATTTAAAGTCAGCAGACACCACGGCTCTGAGCCACAGGGCTCCAAAATGGGGAAAAATGGGGGAAAAATGAGAAAAAAATAGAAAAAATGAGAAAAAAAAAGGTAAAAAAAAGGGAAAAAAAGGAAAAAATAGAAAAAAAAGTGAAAAAATGGGAAAAATGAGAGAAAAATGGGAAAAAATAAGGAAAATTGGAAAAAATGGATAAAATGAGAAGAAATAAGAAAAAATGGGAAAAAATAGGAAAAATTAGGAAAAAAAGTTGGGAAAAAATAAGAACAAATGAGGAAAAATTGAAAAAAAAATTAGAAAAAAAATGGGAGAAAAAAATGGAAAAAAGTGGAGAAAATTAGAAAAAAAGGAGAAAAAATTGGGAAAAAATTAGAAAAAAATAGGAAAAAAATTGGAAAAAAATTTAAGAAAATGGGGAAAAAATTAGAAAAAATAGGATTAAAAACTAAAATTAAAAATATTAATAAAGTTTGATTTTTTTTTTATTTTTAAAGTCAGCAGATACCACAGCTCTGAGCCACAGGGCTCCAAAATGGGGAAAAATGGGGAAAAATGAGAAAAAAATAAGAAAAATGAGAAAAAAAAAATGGGGAAAAAATGGGCAAAAATGGGCAAAAATATTAAAAAATGAGAAAAAATAAGAAAAAATGGGAAAAAATGGGAAAAATTAGGAAAAAAAATTAGGACAAAAATAAGAAAAAATAAAGAAAAATTGAAAATAAATGAGAAAAAATGGGAAAAATTTGGAAAAAAATTGGGAAAAAATAAGAAAAAATGAGGGAAAATTGAAAAAAAATGAGAAAAAAATAGAAAAAAATGGGGAAAAAATGGGAGAAAGAAATGGAAAAAAATAGAAAAAAATGAGAAAAAATTAGGAAAAAATGGGAAAAAAAAGGAAAAAAATTGGAAAAAATTAGAAACAATGAGAAAAAATAAGCAAAAATGGGAAAAAAAATGGAAAAAAATGAGAAAAAAATGGGAAAAAAATGAGAAAAAAATGGGAAAAATTAGAAAAAAATGGAAAAATAGAAAAAAATGTAAAAATATTTTAAAATGGGAAAAAAGGGAGAAAAAATGGAACAAAATGGGAAAAAATCGAAAAAATGGGAAAAATTGGGAAAAAATATTAAAAAATGGGGAAAAATGGGAGAAAAAATAGGGAAAAAGTGGAAAAAAAATAGAAAAAAATTGGAAAAAAATAAGAAAAAATGGGGAAAAAATGGGATAACATGGGAGAAAAATTAGGAAAAATGGAAAAAATAGAAGAAAAAACAAATTTGAAAAAAAATGAGGGAAAAATTAGGAAAAATGGGAAAAAACATAAAAAATATTTAAAAATGGGGAAAGAAAGGGAGAAAAAATTGGAAAAAATAGAAAAAAATGATGAAAAATTAGAAAAAAAGGGGAAAAATTTAAAAAGCAGGAAAAAAATTGTAAAAAATTATAAAAAGTGAGAAAAAATTACAAAAAATGGGAAAAATGGGAAAAATGGGAAAAAATGGAAAAAAAATGAGGAAAAAATGGGAAAAAATAGGAAAAAAATTGGGAAAAATAAAAAATGAGGGAAAAATTGAAAAATGAGAAAAAATAGAAAAAAATGGGAAAAAATGGGAAAAAAAAATGGAAAAAATTGAAAAAAATAGAAAAAAGGAGAAAAAATTAGGAAAAAATGGGAAAAAATAGAAAAAAATTAGAAAAAATTAGAAAAAAATCAGAAAAAAATCAGAAAAAATTAGAAAAAATGGGGAAAAAATTAGAAAAAATCAGATTAAAAACTGAAATTAATAAAATTCATAAAATTTGATTTTTTATTTTTAAAGTCAACAGATACCACGGCTCTGAGCTACAGGGCTCCAAAATGGGGAAAAATGGGGGAAAATGAGAAAAAAATAGAAAAAAAAGAGAAAAAATAGAAAAGAAATGAGGAAAAATATTAAAAAAATTAGTAAAGGGAAAAAATGGGAGAAATAGAAAAAATGAGAAAAAATAAGAAAAAATGGGAAAAATGAGAGAAAAATGGGAAAAAATAAGGAAAAATGGAAAAAATGAGAAAAAATGGGAAAAAATGGGAGAAAAAAATGGAAAAAATAGAAAAAAGGGAGAAAAAAATTGAAAAAATGGGGAAAAAATAGGAAAAATAGAGAAAAAATATTAAAAGATGGGGAAAAAATGGGATAAAATGGGAAAAAAAGTAGGAGAAAAATTGGAAAAATAGAGAAAAAATAGAAAAAATATTTAAAAATATTAAAGAATGGGGAGAAATTGGAAAAAATGAGAAAAAAAAGAAAAAAATGGGTGAAAAATAGAAAAAATGGGAAAAAAGTTGAAAAAAATGGGAAAAAATAAAAAAAAATGAGAAAGAATTAGAAAAAAATTGGGGAAAAATAGGAAAAAATGGGGGAAAAAATGGAAAGAAAAATAGAAAAAAAGGAGAAAAAATTAGGAAATAAATGGGGAAAAATGGGAGAAAAAAAATGGAGAAAAATATAAAAATGGGAGAAAAAATTAGAAAAAAAAGGGGAAAAAATAGAAAAAGATGTGGAAAAAAATTTTAAAAAAATAGGAAAAAAATAGGAAAAAATGAAAAAAATTAGGAAAAAATTAGGAAAAAAGAAAAACATTTAAAAATGGGGAAAAATGGGAGAAAAATTAGGAGAAAACTGGAAAAAATAGAAAAAAAGGGGAAAAAATGGGAAAAAATTGGGAAAAATTAGAAGAAAATGGAAAAAAATTAGGAATAAAAAAAAGATATTTAAAAATGGGGGAAAATGGGATAAAATGGGAGAAAAGAAAAAAGTGGAAAAAATTGAAAAAAGAGAAAAAAATGGGAAAAATGGAAAAAATGGGAAAAAATCAGAAAAAAACTGGAAAAAATAAGAAAAAATAGGAAAAAAATTAGAAAAAAATTGATAAAAAATAGAAAAAATGAGGAAAAACATTAAAAAAAAAGGAAATGGGAAAAATGAAGAAAAATTATTTTAAAAATTGAAAAAATTAGGAAAAAAAGGATGAAATATTTAAAAATGGGGAAAAAATGTGAGAAAAAAGGAAAAAAGTGGAAAAAAAATAGAATAAAGGAGAAAAAACAGAGAAATATGGGAAAAAATAAAAGTGAGAAAAAAATGAGAAAAAATGAGGAAAAAATGAAAAAATGGGAAAAAATAGGAAAAATACAAAAACGCATTTAAAAATTGGAAAAAATGGGTGAAAAACTCTAAAAAAAATGGAAAAAATAGAGAAAAAATGAGAAAAAAAATAGAAAAAAATAGGAAAAAAAAAAGGAAAAAATTAGAAAAAAATAGGAAAAAAGTTTAAAAAAATTAGAAAAAATCAGATTAAAAACTAAAATTTAAAGAATTAATAAAATTTGATTTTTTTTCTATTTAAAGTCAGCAGACACCACGGCTCTGAGCCACAGGGCTCCAAAATGGGGAAAAATGGGGGAAAAATGAGAATAAATTAGAAAAAATGGGGAAAAATTAGAAATAAATGAAATAAATTGGAAAAAATAAGAAAAAAATGGGAAAAAATTGAAAAAAATGGAAAAACTGGGAAAAAATGGGAAAACAATAGGAAAAATGGGAAAAGAAAATGGAAAAAATGGGAAAAAATCAGAAAAAATTGGGAAAAATTAGAAAAAATAGGAAAAAAAAGAATATTGAAAAATGGGATAAAATGGGTGAAAAATCAGGAAATAAAATAGAAAAAAATAGAAAAAAATGAGAAAAAATTTTAAAACTGTGGAAAAAATAGAAAAAAAGAAAAAATTGGAAAAAATGGGGGAAAAATTAGAAAAAAATGGGAAAAATAGAAAAAAAATATAAAAAATATTTTAAAATGGAAAAAAATGGGAGAAAAAAATGGAAAAAACAGAAAAAAAGGAGAAAAAATCAGAAAAAAGGGGGAAAAATCAGAAGAAAATGGGAAAAAATTAGGAAAAAAATGGGAAAAAAATTCGAAAAAATTAGAAAAAAATAAGAAAAAAATAAGAAAAAAATAGGATTAAAAACTAAAATTAAAAATATTGATAAAATTTGATTTTTTTCTATTTAAAGTCAGCAGATACCACGGCTCTGAGCCACAGGGCTCCAAAATGGGGAAAAATGGGGGGAAAAATGAGAATAAATTAGAAAAAATGGGGAAAAATTAGAAATAAATGAAATAAATTGGAAAAATTAAGAAAAAAATGGGAAAAAATTGAAAAAATTGGAAAAAATGGGGGAAAAATTAGAAAAAAATGGAAAAAATAGAAAAAAAATATAAAAAATATTTTAAAATGGGAAAAAATGGGAGAAAAAAATGGAAAAAACAGAAAAAAAGGAGAAAAAATCAGAAAAAATGGGGAAAAAAAATCAGAAGAAAATGGGGAAAAATTAGGAAAAAATGGGAAAAAATTAGAAAAAAATAGAAAAAAATAAGAAAAAAATAAGAAAAAAATAGGATTAAAAACTAAAATTAAAAATATTGATAAAATTGGATTTTTTTTCTATTTAAAGTCAGCAGATATCACGGCTCTGAGCCACAGGGCTCCAAAATGGGGAAAAATGGGGGAAAATTGAGAATAAATGAGAAAATAATGGGGAAAAATTAGAAATAAATGAGAAAAAAAAACCAGAAGAAAATTATTTAAAAAATGGGATAAAATGGGAGAAAAATGAGGAAATAAATGAGAAAAAAATAAAGAAAAATTGAGAAAAATAAGAAAAAAAATGGAAAAGGGAAAATATGGGAAAAGTATGAAAAAAATGAGAAAAAATAAGAAGAAATGGGAAAAAATTGGTAAAAAAATTGGGAAAAAATAAGAGAAAATGAGGAAAAATTGAAAAAAATGAGAAAAAAATAGAAAAAAATGGGGAAAAATGGGAGAAAAAAATGGAAAAAAAATAGAAAAAAATTGGAAAAAATGTGGAAAAAATAAAAAAACAGGAAAAAAATTGGAAAAAATTAGAAACAATGAGAAAAAATAAGAAAAAATGGGAAAAAATGAGAAAAAATTGAGAAAAAATAGGAAAAAAATGGGAAAGATAAAAAATGAGGAAAAAATTGGAAAAATGAGAAAAAATAGAAAAAATGGGGAAAAAATGGAAGAAAAAAATGGAAAAAAATAGAAAAAAGGAGAAAAAATTAGGAAAAAATGGGAAAAAAGACAGGAAAAAAATTGGAAAAAATAAGAAACAATGAGAAAAAATAAGAAAAAATGGGAAAAAAAGGGAAAAAATGGGAAAAAAATGGAAAAAAGTGGGAAAAAAATGGAAAAAATTGGGAAAAATAAAAAAATGAGGGAAAAATTGAAAAAATGAGAAAAATAGAAAAAAACGGGAAAAAAATGGGAAAAAAATTGAAAAAATTGAAGAAAAGCAGAAAAAAATTGGAAAAAATGTGGAAAAAATAAGAAAAAAAGAAAAAAATAGAAAGAAATGTGAAAAAATAAGAAAAAATGGGAAAAATGAGAGAAAAATGAGAAAAAATAAGAAAAATGGACAAAATGAGAAAAAATAAGAAAAAATGGGAAAAAATGGGAAAAATTAGGAAAAAAAATTGGGAAAAAATGAGGAAAAATAGAAAAAAATAGAAAAAATGGGGAAAAAATAAAAAATCAGGAAAAAAATTGGAAAAAATTAGAAACAATGAGAAAAAATAAGAAAAAATGGGAAAAAATGGAAAAAAATGAGAAAAAGTGGGACAAAATAGGAAAAAAATTGGGAAAAATAAAAAATGAGGGAAAAATTGAAAAAATGAGAAAAAATGGGAAAAAATAAGATTAAAAACTGAAATTAATAAAATTCATAAAATTTGATTTTTTATTTTTAAAGTCAACAGATACCACAGCTCTGAGCCACAGGACTCCACAATGGGGAAAAATGGGGGAAAAATTGAGAATATTTGGGGCAAATTGGGAAAAATGGGGAAACAATGAGAAAAATGAGGGAAAAATGAGAATAAATTATAATAAAATGGGGAAAAATTAGAAATAAATGCGAAAAAATAAGAAAAAATAAAAAATAAGAGAAAATGGAGAAAAAATGTAAGAAAAATGAGAAAATTTGAAAAAGAAATGGAAAAAAAAATAGAAAAAAGGGAAAAATTTTAAAAATTGAAAAAATTGGGAAAAATAGGAAAAATTGAGAAAAAATTGGGAAAAAATAAGAAAAAAAGGGAAAAATTAGAAAAAAAAAATTGAGAAAAAATAAGAAAAAATGGGGAAAAATAGAAAAAAATAGGAAAAATTGTGAAAAAAAATGAAAAAAATTGAAGAAATAGAAAAAAATTAAAAAGTATTTAAAAATGGGGAAAAAATGGGAGGAAAAAATGGGAGAAAAAAATGGAAAAAATAGAAAACAATGAGGAAAAATTAGAAAAAAATAGGAAAAAAATAGGAAAAAAATTAGAAAAAAATAGGAAAAAAATAGGAAAAAAATTAGAAAAAAATAAGATTAAAAACTAAAATAAAAAATAATCATAAAATTGGATTTTTTTTCTATTTAAAGTCAGCAGATACCACGGCTCTGAGCCACACGGTGCCGGGCCTGAGGGCGAACACCAGATACGAATTTTCCGTCATGGTGACCAAAGGACGACGTTCCAGCACTTGGAGCATGACGGCTCACGCCACAACCCACGAGGCAGGTGAGGCAGAATTCCCAAAAAAACCCAAAAATTGGGAATTCCAGGGATTCAGAAGGAAAAAATTCCCATGAAAATCAAAGAGGGGATTTTTTGGGATTTTTTTGGGATTTTTTTGGGCTTTTTTTTGGTTTTTTTGGGGTTTTTTTGGGTTTTATTTGGGGTTTTTTTGGGTTTTTTTGGGTTTTATTTGGGGGTTTTTGGGGGGTTTTTTGGGATTTTTTTGGGTTTTTTTTTGGGTTTTTTTTGGGTTTTATTTGGGGGGTTTTTTTGGGATTTTTTGGGATTTTTTGGGGGGTTTTTTGGGTTTTTTTGGGTTTTTTTGGGTTTTATTTGGGGGGTTTTTTTTGGGGTTTTTTGGTATTTTTTTGGATTTTTTGGGAATTTTTTGTGGTTTTTTGGGGTTTTTTTGGGGTTTTTTTTTATTCTGAAAGGAAAATTTGATGGGAATTTTGGTGGAAAAATGGGAATTTTTATGGAAAATGGGAAAAATCCTGGAATTCTTATGGAAAAATGGGAAAAATCCACAAAATTGTCTTGGAAAAATGGGAAAAAAATGGGAATTTTCATGGAAAAATGGGGAAAAAATGGATTTTTTTTGGAAAAATCCTGGAGTTTTCCTGGAAAAATGGGAAAAAATCCAAAGTCTTGGAAAAGGGGAAAAATCCTGGAATTTTCCTGGAAAAATGGGAAAAAATCCTGGAATTTCTTCTGAAAAATGGGAAAAAATGGGAATTTTCTTGGAAAAATGGGAAAAATTCTGGAATTCTTACGGAAAAATGGGAAAAATCCACAAAATTCTCTTAGAAAAATGGGAAAAAAATGGGAATTTTCTTGGAAAAATGGGAAATTTCTTGGAAAAATGGGAAAAATCCTGGGAATTCTCAAGGAAAAATGGGAAAAAAACCCTGGAAAAGTGGGAAAAAAAAATGGGAAAAAATCCTGGAATTTCTTCTGAAAAATGGGCAAAAAATGGGAATTTTTATGGAAAACTGGGAAAAATTCTGGAATTCTTATGGAAAAATGGGGAAAAATCCACAAAATTCTCTTGGAAAAGCAGGGAAAAAATGGAATTTTCTTGGAAAAATGGGAAAAAAAGGGAATTTTTATGGAAAAATGGGAAAATCTCTTGAATTCTTCTGGAAAAATGGGAAAAATCCACAAAATTCTCTTGGAAAATGGGAAAAATCCTGGAATTCTTATGGAAAAATGGGAAAAAATCCACAAAATTCTCTAGGAAAAGTGGGGAAAAAAATGGGAATTTTCATGGAAAAATCCTGGAGTTTTCCTGGAAAAATGGGAAAAAATCCTGGAATTTTTCCTGAAAAAGGGGGAAAAATTGGGAATTTTCTTAGAAAAATGGGAAAAAAAGGGAATTTTTATGGAAAAATGGGAAAAATCCTGGAATTCTTATGGAAAAATAGGAAAAATCCACAAAATTCTCTTAGAAAAATGTGAAAAAAAGCCCCAAAATCCTCGAAATTCCCAATTTTTGGCCAGAAAATTCCAATTTTTTTCCTGGAAATTCCCAACTTTTTCCCCAAATTCCCGATTTTTCAGCTCCAGGTTCTGCTCCCAAGGATTTGACAGCGATTTCCAGGGAAGGAAAACCTCGGAATGTGGTGCTGAGCTGGCAGCCGCCGCTGGAAGCCAACGGGAAAATCACCGGTAAAAATTCCAGGTTTTTTTGGGGTTATTCCCAGAAAAAAAAAAGTGGGAATGAGTGGGAATATTCCTTAAAAAAATCCCTGAAAAATTGGTAAAAAAATTTCTAAAAATTTCCTTTAAAATCCCAAAAATTTCTGAAAAAATTCAGGAAAAAATTCCCAAAAATTCCTGAGATAAATCCCAAAAAATTGGCAAAAAATTTCTTAAAAATTGGTAAAAAAATTCCTTTAAAAATCAAAAAAATTCCTTAAAAAAATCAGGAAAAAATTCCCAAAAATTCTTGAAAAAAATCCCAAAAATTCCTTAAAAACATCCCTGAAAAATTAAAAAAAAAAATTCCAAAAACTCCTTTAAAAATTGGTCAAAAATTCCCAAAAATTCCTGAGAAAAATTCCAAAAATTCCTTAAAAAAATAACCTGAAAAATTAAAAAAAAAATCCCAAAAATTCCTTTAAAAATTCCCAAAAAATCCTGAAAAAATTGTTTAAAAATTCCCAAAATTCCTGAAAAAATTCCCCAAAATTCCTTAAAAAATTGGTAAAAAGTTCCCAAAAATTCCTGAGAAAAATCCCAAAAAATTGGCAAAAAGTTCCATAAAAATTGGTAAAAAAATCCCAAAAATTCCTTAAAAAAATTAGGAAAAAATCCTCAAAATTGCTGAAAAAAATCCCAAAAATTCCTTAAAAAAACCAGGAAAAAATTCCTAAAATTTCCTTTAAAAATCCCAAAAATTCCTTAAAAAAATCAGGAAAAAAATCCTAAAATTTCCTTTAAAAATCACTGAAAAATTCTTTAAAAAATTCCCAAAAATTCCTTTAAAAATCCCAAAAATTCATTTTAAAAATCCCTAAAAAATTCCCAAAAATTCCTGAGAAAAATCCCAAAAATTCCTTAAAAAATAATTGAAAAGTTCTTTAAAAAATTCCCAAAAATTCCTTTAAAAATCCCAAAAATTCCTTAAAAAAATCATTAAAAAATTCCCAAAATTCCTTAAAAAATTGGTAAAAAGTTTCCAAAAATTCATGAAAAAAATCCCAAAAATTCCTTAAAAAATTGGTGAAAAATTCCCAAAAATTCCTTTAAAAATTCCCAAAATTTCCTTAAAAAAATCCCTAAAAAATGAAAAAAAAAATCCCAAAAATTCCTTAAATACCCAAAGTTCCTTAAAAAATTGGTAAAAAATTACCAAAAAATTCTTGAAAAAAAATCCCAAAAATTCCTTAAAAAAATCCCTGAAAAATTAAAAAAATTCCCAAAAAATTCCTTTAAAAATCCCAAAAATTCCTTTAAAAATTGGCAAAAAATTCCAAAAAATTCCTGAGAAAAATCCCAAAAAATTGGAAAAAAATTCCTTAAAAATTGGTAAAAAATTCCCAAAAATTCCTGAGAAAAATCCCAAAAATTCCTTAAAAAATCCCAAAAATTCCTTAAAAAAATCAGGAAAAAATTCCCAAAAAATCCTGAGAAAAATCCCAAAAAATTGGCAAAAAATTCCTTAAAAATTGGTAAAAAATTCCCAAAAATTCCTTTAAAAATTCCCAAAAATTCCTTGAAAAGTTGGCAAAAAATTCCTTAAAAATTGGTAAAAAATTCCCAAAAATTCCTGAGAAAAATCCCCAAAATTCCTTAAAGAAAGCGATTTCCAGGGAAGGAAAACCTCGGAATGTGGTGCTGAGCTGGCAGCCGCCGCTGGAAGCCAACGGGAAAATCACCGGTAAAAATTCCAGGTTTTTTTGGGGTTATTCCCAGAAAAAAAAAGTGGGAATGAGTGGGAATATTCCTTAAAAAAATCCCTGAAAAATGGAAAAAAAATTCCTAAAAAATTCCTTAAAAAATCCCAAAAATTCCTTTAAAAAATCAGGAAAAAATTCCCAAAAATTCCTGAGAAAAATCCCAAAAATTTGGCAAAAAATCCCTGAAAAATTTCTAAAAAAATCCCCAAAAATTCCTTAAAAAATTCCCAAAAATTCCTTAAAAAATTGGCAAAAAATTCCCTAAAAATTGGTAAAAAATTCCCAAAAATTCCTGAAAAAAAATCCCAAAAATTCCTTAAAAAATTGGTAAAAAATTCCAAAAAATTCTTGAGAAAAAATCCCAAAAATTCCTTAAAAAATTGGCAAAAAAATCCCAAAAATTCCTGAGAAAAATCCCAAAAATTCCTTAAAAAAACCCCTGAAAAATTAAAAAAAAATCCCAAAAATTCCTTAAAAAAATCAGGAAAAAATCCCAAAAATTCTTGAAAGAAAATCCCAAAAATTCCTTAAAAAAATCCCTGAAAAATGAAAAAAAAAAACCCAAAAATTTTTTAAATAATTGGTAAAAAATTCCCAAAATTCTTGAAAAAAAATCCCAAAAATTCCTTTGAAAAATCCCTAAAAAATTAAAAAAAATTCCTAAAAATTCCTTAAAAAAATCAGGAAAAAATCCCAAAAATTCTTGAAAGAAAATCCCAAAAATTCCTTAAAAAAATCCCTGAAAAATGAAAAAAAAAACCCAAAAATTTTTTAAATAATTGGTAAAAAATTCCCAAAATTCTTGAAAAAAAATCCCAAAAATTCCTTTGAAAAATCCCTAAAAAATTTCTAAAAAAATTCCTAAAAATTCCTTTAAAAATTCCCAAAAATTCCTTTAAAAGTTGGCAAAAAATTCCTTAAAAATTGGTAAAAAATTCCCAAAAATTCCTTTAAAAATCCCCAAAATTCCTTAAAGAAAGCGATTTCCAGGGAAGGAAAACCTCGGAATGTGGTGCTGAGCTGGCAGCCGCCGCTGGAAGCCAACGGGAAAATCACCGGTAAAAATTCCAGGTTTTTTTGGGGTTATTCCCAGAAAAAAAAAGTGGGAATGAGTGGGAATATTCCTTAAAAAAATCCCTGAAAAATGGAAAAAAAATTCCTAAAAATTTCCTTTAAAATCCCAAAAATTTCTGAAAAAAAATCCCTGAAAAATTAAAAAAAAATTCCCAAAAATTCCTTTAAAAATAAAAAAAATTCCTTTAAAAATTGGTCAAAAATTCCCAAAAATTCCTGAGAAAAATCCCAAAAAATTGGCGAAAAATTCCTTAAAAATTGGTAAAAAAATTCCTTTAAAAATCCCAAAAATTCCTTAAAAAAATCAGGAATAAATTCCCAAAAATTCTTGAAAAAAAATTCCTCTAAAAATTCCTGAAAAATTAAAAAAAAAAATTCCAAAAATTCCTTAAAAAATTGGTAAAAAATTCCCAAAAATTCCTGAGAAAAATCCCAAAAAATTGGCAAAAAAAATCCCAAAAATTCCTTTAAAAATTTCCAAAAATTCCTGAAAAAATTGTTAAAAAATTCCCAAAATTCCTGAAAAAATTCCCCAAAATTCCTTAAAAAATTGGTAAAAAGTTCCCAAAAATTCCTGGAAAAAAATCCCAAAAAATTGGTAAAAAATTCCTAAAAAATTGGTAAAAAAAATCCCAAAACTTCCTTAAAAAAATCCCTAAAAAATTAAAAAAAATTCCTTAAAAAATCCCTGAAAAATTTCTAAAAAAATCCCCAAAAATTCCTTAAAAAATTCCCAAAAATTCGTTAAAAAATTGGCAAAAAATTCCTTAAAAATTGGTAAAAAATTCCTAAAAATTCCTTTAAAAATCCCCAAAATTCCTTAAAGAAAGCGATTTCCAGGGAAGGAAAACCTCGGAATGTGGTGCTGAGCTGGCAGCCGCCGCTGGAAGCCAACGGGAAAATCACCGGTAAAAATTCCAGGTTTTTTTGGGGTTATTCCCAGAAAAAAAAAAGTGGGAATGAGTGGGAATATTCCTTAAAAAAATCCCTGAAAAATGGAAAAAAATTTCCCAAAAATTCCTTTAAAATCCCAAAAATTCCTTTAAAAAATCAGGAAAAAATTCCCAAAATTTCCTTAAAAAATCCCAAAAATTCCTTAAAAAATAATTGAAAAATTCTTTAAAAAATTCCCAAAAATTCCTTTAAAAATAAAAAAAATTCCTTTAAAAATTGGTCAAAAATTCCCAAAAATTCCTGAGAAAAATCCCCAAAAATTGGCAAAAAATTCCTTAAAAATTGGTAGAAAAATTCATTTAAAAATCCCAAAAATTCCTTAAAAAAATCAGGAATAAATTCCCAAAAATTCTTGAAAAAAAATCCCAAAAATTCCTGAAAAATTAAAAAAAAAATTTCCCAAAATTCCTTAAAAAATTGGTAAAAAATTCCCAAAAATTCCTGAGAAAAATCCCAAAAAATTGGCAAAAAAATCCCAAAAATTCCTTTAAAAATTCCCAAAAATTCCTGAAAAAATTGTTAAAAAATTCCCAAAATTCCTGAAAAAATTCCCCAAAATTCCTTAAAAAATTGGTAAAAAGTTCCCAAAAATTCCTGAAAAAAATCCCAAAAAATTGGTAAAAAATTCCTTAAAAATTGGTAAAAAAAATCCCAAAACTTCCTTAAAAAAATCCCTAAAAAATTAAAAGAAATTCCTAAAAATTCCTTAAAAAATCCCTGAAAAATTTCTAAAAAAATCCCAAAAATTCCTTTAAAAATTCCCAAAAATTCCTTAAAAATTGGTAAAAAATTCCCAAAAATTCCGGAGAGAAATCCCCAAAATTCCTTAAAGAAAGCGATTTCCAGGGAAGGAAAACCTCGGAATGTGGTGCTGAGCTGGCAGCCGCCGCTGGAAGCCAACGGGAAAATCACCGGTAAAAATTCCAGGTTTTTTTGGGGTTATTCCCAGAAAAAAAAAGAAGTGGGAATGAGTGGGAATATTCCTTAAAAAAATTCCTGAAAAATTGGTAAAAAAATTTCCAAAAAATTCCTTAAAAAATCCCAAAAATTCCTTTAAAAAATTGGTAAAAAATTCCCAAAAATTCCTGAGAAAAATCCCCAAAATTCCTTAAAAAATTGGTAAAAAAATCCCAAAAATTCCTTTAAAAAATCAGGAAAAAATTTAAAAAAAAAATCCCAAAAATTCCATTAAAAATTGGTAAAAAATTCCCAAAAATTCTTGAAAAAAAATCCCAAAAATTCCTTCAAAAAATACCTAAAAAAAAAAAAAAATCCCAAAATTTCCTTAAAAAATTCCTGAAAAATGAAAAAAAAAATCCCCAAAAATTCCTTAAAAAATTGGCAAAAAATTCCTTAAAAATTGCTAAAAAATTCCCAAAAATTCCTGAAAAAAAATCCCAAAAATTCCTTAAAAAATTGGTAAAAAATTCCAAAAAATTCTTGAAAAAAAATCCCAAAAATTCCTTAAAAAATAATTGAAAAATTCTTTAAAAAATTCCCAAAAATTCCTTTAAAAATCCCAAAAATTCCTGAAAAAATTGGTAAAAAATTCCCAAAAATTCCTGATAAAAATCCCAAAAATTCCTTTAAAAAATCAGGAAAAAATGCCCAAAAATTACTTAAAAATTCCCAAACATTCCCTAAAAAAGATCACTGAAAAATTAAAAAAAAATCCCAAAAATTCCTTTAAAAATTCCCAAAAATTCCTTAAAAAATCCGTAAAAAAATTCCCCAAAATTCCTGAGAAAAATCCCAAAAAATTGGCAAAAAATTCCATAAAAAATTGGTAAAAAAACCCCAAAAATTCCTTAAAAAACCCCAAAAATTCCTTAAAAAAATAAGGAAAAAATTCCCAAAAATTTCTGAGAAAAATCCCAAAAATTCCTTCAAAAATCCCTAAAAAATTAAAAAAAAATCCCAAAAATTTCTTTAAAAAAATCAGTAAAAATTTCAAAAAAATTACTTTAAAAATCCCCAAAATTCCTTAAAAAAATCAGGAAACAATTCCAAAAAATTCCTGAGAAAAATCCCTAAGAAATCCCTAAAAAATTCCTAAAAAATCACTCAAAAGCTCCCAAAAAATTCCCAAAAACCCCCTAAAAAATCCTAAAAAAACCCACCAAAAAATCCCTTAAAAATCAGACAAAAAATCAAAATAAATTCTGAAAAATACAGAAAAAAATTCCTAAAAATAAAAAAAAAAACCTCAAAAAATTCCCAAGAAATCCCCAAAAAGTCCATAAAAAATCCTTAAAAAAACCTTAAAAAATCCCCAAAAATTCTCAAAAAATTTCCCAAAAACCTCTCAAGAATCCACCAAAAATTCCCAAAAAATCTCTGAAAGATTCCTAAAAAAATCACTCAAAAATCTTCCAAAAATCCCTGAAAATTCCCAAAAAACACCACCAAAAAATCCCTTAAAAATCAGAAAAATAATCAAAATAAATCCTGAAAAAATGGAAAAAATCTCAAAAAAATTCTCAAAAAATTCCCAAAAAATTCCCAAAAAATTCCCAAAAATCCTGAAAAAATCCCCAAAAATTCTCAAAAAAAAACCCCAAAAAAATCCCCCAAAAATTCTCAAAAAATTCCCCAATAATCCTCAAATAAATCGCTAAAAATCCCAAAAAATTCTCAAAAAAATCCCTAAAAATCTCCCAAAAATTCCCTAAAGATTCTCAAAAAATCCTCCAAAATACCCAAAAATTCAAAGAAAAATCCCCAAAAATTCCCCAAAAATTCCCTCAAAAATCCTAAAAAATTCTAAAAAAATTCCCAAAAAATCCCCAAAAAATCCCAAAAAAATTCTAAAAAAAATCCAGAAAAAATTCCCAAAAATTCCTAAAAAATCCCAAAAAATTCCCATGAAATTCCCAAAGAATTCCCATAAAATTCCCATTATTTTCCCCAGCCTACACTCTGTTCTACTCCCTGGACAAGAACGCTCCTCTGGCCGAGTGGATCCCGCAGTCGGTCGGATCCGAGCGCCTTTCCCATCAAATCCCCCCTTTGCTGGAGCCCCAAAAATCCCCAAAATTCCCAAAAAAATCCCTAAAAATTCCTCTAAAAATCCCAAAAAATCCCCAAAAATCCTAAAAAAATTCCCCCCAAAATTCTCAAAAAAATCTCCAAAAATTCTTAAAAAAATCCCTGAAAAATTCTCAAAAAATTCTTAAAAAAATCCCCCAAAATTCCCACAAAAATCCTCAAAAAATTCTCAAAAAATCCCCAAAAAATCCCTTAAAAATCCCTCAAAATTCCCAAAAAATTCTCCAAAAAATCCTCAAAAATCCCCAAAAATTCTCAAAAAATCCCCTAAAAATTCACAAAAAATTCCCAAAAAAATCCCCCAAAAATTCTAAAAAATTCCCAAAAAATCCCTCAAAATTCCCAAAAAATTCCAAAAAAATTGTCAAAAAATCCCCAAAAATTCTAAAAAAATCCCCAAAAATTCCCCAAAAATTCCCTCAAAAATCCTAAAAAATTCCCAAAAAAATCCAAAAAAATCCCCAAAAATCCCTAAAAAGTCCCAAAAATTCTCAAAAAAATCTCCCAAAAATCCTCAATTAAATCCCTAAAAATCCCAAAAAATTCTCAAAAAAATCCCCAAAAATCTCCCAAAAATTCCCTAAAAATTCTCAAAAAATCCTCAAAAATTCCCCAGAAATTTTCCAAAAAATCCCCAAAAATTCCCACAAAAATCCTCAAAAATTCTCAAAAAATCTCCCAAAAATTCCAAAAAAATCCCTAAAAATTTCCACAAAAATCCTCAAAAAATTCTCAAAAAATCCCCTAAAAGTTCATAAAAAAATCCAAAAAAAATCCCAAAAAATTCTCAAAAAATCCCAAAAAAGTCCCTTAAAAATTCCTCAAAATTCCCAAAAAATTCTCAAAAATTCTCAAAAAATCCCCAAAAATTCTTAAAAAATCCCCAAAAATTCCCCAAAAATTTCCTCAAAAATCCTAAAAAATTCTCAAAAAATTCCCATAAAATCCTCAAAAATCCCCAAAAATTCTCAGAAAATCCCCTAAAAATTCCCAAAAATTCCCCCCAAAAATTCTCAAATAATTCTTAAAAAATCCCCAAAAATTCCCTCAAAAATCCCCAAAAAATTCTCAAAAAATCCCCTAAAAATTCACAAAAAATTCCAAAAAAATCCCCCAAAAAATTCTAAAAAAAATTCATAAAAAATCCCAAAAAATTCCCCAAAAATTCCAAAAAATTCCCATGAAATTCCCAAAGAATTCCCATAAAATTCCCATTATTTTCCCCAGCCTACACTCTGTTCTACTCCCTGGACAAGAACGCTCCTCTGGCCGAGTGGATCCCGCAGTCGGTCGGATCCGAGCGCCTTTCCCATCAAATCCCGGATCTCCTCCTGGATTCCGGATATTTTTTCCGCATCCAAGCTCGAAATTCCAAAGGTTCCGGTCCCATCTCGGATCCCATTTTCTTCAGGACAGCCAAAGGTTTGGAAAAATGGGAATTTTGGGGATTTATTGGGAATTTATTTGGATTTTTTATGGAATTTTTTTGGGGTTTTTGGGAATTTTTTGGGTTTTTATTGGGAATTTTTTAGAGTTTTTAGGGAATTTTTTGTTTTTTTTGGGATTGACGGAATTTTTTGGGAATTTTTGGGGATTTTTTTGGGAAATTTTTAGGATTTATTGGGAATATTTGGGGTTTTTTGGGATTTAGGGAATTCCTGGGGGATTTTTTGGGAATTTTTGGGGATTTATTGGGAATTTTTGGGGTTTTTTTTTTTTTGTTTTTTATGGACTTTTTTTTGATTTTTTGGGAATTTTGGGAAATTTTTAGGATTTATTGGGAATTTTTGGGATTTAGGGAATTCCTGGGAAATTTTTTGGGAATTTTTTGGGATTTTTTGGATTTATTGGGAATCTTTGGGTTTTTTATGGATTTTTTTTTATTTTTTGGGGGATTTTGGGATTTTTTGGGAATTTTTTAAAGTTTCCATTGAATTTTTTTGGGATTTCTTTGGGATTTTTGGAATTTTGGGGGAATTTTGGGAATTTTTTTGATTTTTATTGGGATTTTTTTTGAGTTTTTAGGGAATTTTTTGGGATTTTGGGAATTTTGGGGAATTTTTTGTTGGGATTTTTTGGGATTTATGGAATTTCTTTGGGATTTTTTGGGAATTTTGGAAATTTTTAGGATTTATTTGGAATTTTTGGGGTTTTTTGGGATTTAGGGAATTCCTGGGGGATTTTTTGGGAATTTTTTGGGATTTTTGGGGATTTATTGGGAATTTTTTTGGTTTTTTATGGATTTTTTTGGGGTTTTTTGGGAATTTTTTTAAATTTTTTGGGAATTTTTGGGATTTTTTGGGATTTAGGGAATTCCTGGGAAATTTTTTGGGATTTTTTTGGGGTTTTTAATGGAATTTTTTGGGATTTTTTGGGAAATTTTTAGGATTTTATTGGGAATATTTTGGGATTTTTTGGGATTTAGGGAATTCCTGGGAAATTTTTTGGGAATTTCTTGGGATTTATTGGGAATTTTTGGGTTTTTTTAATGGATTTTTTTTTGGATTTTGGGAATTGTTGGAATTTTTTGGGAATTTTGGGAATTTTTTGGATTTTTATTGGGAATTTTTTAGAGTTTTTAGGGAATTTTTTGGGTTTTTTTGGGATTGAGGGAATTTTTGGGGATTTTTTTGGGGATTTTTTGGGAAATTTTTAGGATTTATTGGGAATTTTTGGGATTTTTTGGGATTTAGGGAATTCCTGGGAAATTTTTTGGGAATTTTTTGGGATTTTTTGGGATTTATTGGGATTTTTTGGGGGTTTTTTATGGATTTTTTTTGGGATTTATTGGGAATTTTTTTGGGGATTTCTTTGGGATTTTGGGAATTTTTAGGAATTTTGGGGGGATTTTTTAGGAATTTTTGCAGCTTTTCATGGAATTTTGGGATTTCTGGGATATTTTGGGATTTTTTAATGAGATTTTGGGGGAAAATTTGATTTTTTTTTTTTAATTTGGGGCCTTTTTCCTATGAAAAACTTCAAAAAAAAGGGAAAAATTCCCAATTTTTTGCCTCTAATCCCAAATTTTTTTCTTTTTCTTTTCCAGCAGAAATTCCAGATAAAATGCCCAATGACCAAGGTAAGAAATTGCCAAAGAATTCCCAAAAAAATTCCATAAAAATCCCAAGAAATTCCCTAAAAATTCCATGAAACCCCAAATAATTAAAAAATGGTTCCATAAAATCTGAAAAAATCCCAAAATTTTGGGAAAAAATCCCAAATATTCCATAAAAATCCCCAAATTCCTCAAAACTTTCCCAAAAATGTTTAAAAAAATCCCCCCAAAAATTCCATAAAAGCCCCAAAAATTCCAAAACAATTCCAACAAATTCAAGAAAAAATTCCATAAAACCCAAAAATTTGGGAAAATTTCTTTTAAAAATTCCATAAAAATCCCAAAATTCCTCAAAATTTCCCCAAAATCTTGAAAAATTCCCTAAAAATTCCATTAAAAAATCATAAAATTCCCCCAAAATCCCCAAAATTTGGGAATAATTCCATAAAAATTCCCCCAAAATTCCAAATAATTCCCAAAAAATTCCATGAAAATTCCAAGATTCTCCAAAAAATCCCAAAATAATTTAGAAAAAATTCCATAAAACTCAAAAAAGTCCCAAAAAATTCCATAAAAATCCCAAATTTCCCCTAAAATTCCCCCAAAATCCTGAAATAATTCAAAAAAATTCCACAAAATCCCAAAAATTTGGGAAAAACTCCCAAAAAATTCCATAAAAATCCCCAAATTCCTCAAAATTTCCTCCAAAATCTTGGAAAAGTCCTAAAAAATTCCATTTAAAAATAAAAAAATTCCATAAAATTCCCCCAAAATCCCCAAAATTTGGGAATAATTCCATAAAAATTCCCCCAAAATTCCAAATAATTCCCAAAAATTCCATAAAAATTCCAAGATTCCCCAAAAAAATCCCAAAATAATTTAGAAAAAATTCCATAAAACTCAAAAAAGCCCCAAAAATTCCATAAAAATCCCAAATTTCCCCTAAAATTCCCCCAAAATCCTGAAATAATTCAGAAAAATTCCACAAAATCCCAAAAATTTGGGAATAATTCCAAAAAAACTCCATAAAAATCCCAAAATTCCTCAAATTTTCCCCAAAAATGTTGAAAAAATCCCCCCAAAATTCCATAAAAGCCCCAAAATTCCAAATAATTCCGAAAAAATTCCATAAAAATCCAAAATTTCCAAAAAACCCCAAAATCATTCAAGAAAAAATTCCATAAAACCCAAAAATTTGGGAATAATTCTTTAAAAAATTCCATAAAAATCCCAAAATTCCCCAAAATTTCCCCAAAATCTTGAAAAATTCCCTAAAAATTCCATTAAAAATACAAAAATTCCACAAAATTCCCCCAAAATCCCCAAAATTTGGGAATAATTCCATAAAAATTCCCCCAAAATTCCAAATAATTCCCAAAAAATTCCATAAAAAATCCAAAATTCCTCAAGAATCCCAAAATAATTTATGAAAAAATTCCATAAAACTCAAAAAATCCCAAAAATTCCATAAAAATCCCAAATTTCCCCTAAAATTCCCCCCAAATCCTGAAATAATTCAAAAAAATTCCACAAAATCCCAAAAATTTGGGAAAAACTCCCAAAAAATTCCATAAAAATCCCAAAATTCCTCAAAATTTCCCCAAAAATGTTGAAAAACTCCCCCAAAAAATTCCATAAAAGCCCCAAAATTCCAAATAATTCCTAAAAAATTCCATAAAAATCCAAAATTTCCAAAACAATTCCAACAAATTAAAAAAAAAATTCCATAAAACCCAAAAATTTGGGAAAATTTCTTTTAAAAAGTCCATAAAAGTCCCAAAATTCCTCAAATTTCCCCAAAAATCTTGAAAAATTCCCTAAAAATTCCATTAAAAAATCCAAAAATTCCATAAAATTCCCCCAAAATCCCCCAAATTTGGGAATAATTCCATAAAAATTCCCTCAAAATTCCAAATAAATCCCAAAAAATTCCAGAAAAATTCCAAGATTCCCAAAAAAATACCAAAATAATTTAAGAAAAAATTCCATAAAACTCAAAAAATCCCAAAAATTCCATAAAAATCCCAAATTTCCCCTAAAATTCCCCCCAAATCCTGAAATAATTCCAAAAAATTCCACAAAATCCCAAAAATTTGGGAAAAACTCCCAAAAAATTCCATAAAAATCCCCAAATTCCTCAAAACTTTCCCAAAAATGTTGAAAAACTCCCCAAAAAAATCCGTAAAAGCCCCAAAATTCCAAATAATTCCTAAAAAATTCCATAAAAATCCAAAATTTCCAAAAAACCCCAAAATCATTCAAGAAAAAATTCCATAAAACCCAAAAATTTGGGAAAAATTCTTTAAAAATTCCATAAAAATCCCCAAATTCCTCAAAATTTCCCCCAAAATCTTGAAAAATTCCCTAAAAATTCCATTAAAAAATACAAAAATTCCATAAAATTCCCCCAAAATCCCAAAAACTTGAAAATAATTCCAAAAAAAACTCAAAAAATTCCAAATAATTCCCAAAAATTCCATAAAAATTCCAAAATTTCCAAGAATATCCCAAAGTAATTGAAGAAAAAATTCCATAAAACTCAAAAAAACTCCAAAATTCCATAAAAATCCTAAATTTCTGCTAAATTTCCCCAAAACTTTGAAAAAAACCAAAAAAACTCATAAAAATCCCAAATTATTTCCAAAAAAATTCCATAAAATCTCAAAAAAATCCCAAAATTAAAAAAACACCAAAAATTTGCAAATAATTCTTAAAAAATTCCATAAAATCCCAACTAATTCACCAAAAATTCCATGAAAACCCCAAAAATTCCCAAATTATTCCATAAAATCTAAAAAAAACCTCAAAACTTCATAAAATTCCTCCAAAATCCCTAAAATTTTGGAATGATTCCCAAAAAATTCCATCAAAATCCCCCAAAATTCCAAATAATTTCCAAAAAATTCCATGAAAATCCTAAAATTCCCCAAGAATCCCAAAATAACTTAGAAAAAATTCCATAAAACTCAAAAAAGCCCCAAAAATTTTTTTTCCCTTTCTTCGTGGATTTTGTTTAAAATTTTTTTGAAATATTTTTGAAATTTAAATGGAATTTTTTGGGATTTTTTTTCCATTTTTCTCCTGAATTTTGCTCCCAAATTTTCAGAATTTTTGGGAATTTTTGAAGTGAATTTTCCAGAACTTTTCCCATTTTTTTCCTCAAATTTATTCCAAATTTCCCAGAATTTTGGGGAATTTTAAAGAGAATTTCTTGGGATTTTTTCCATATTTTTCCCCAAATTTTATTCCCCAATCTTTCAATTTTTTGGGATTTTTTGGAGTCAATTTTCCAGAACTTTCCCCATTTTTTTCCTCAAATGAATTCCAAATTTCCCAGAATTTTTGGGAATTTTAAATTGAATTTCTTGGGATTTTTTCCATATTTTTTCCCAAATTTTATTCCCCAATTTTTGAATTTTTTGGGAATTTTTGGAGTGAATTTTCCCAATTTTTTTCCCATTTTTTTCCTCAAATGAATTCCAAATTTCCCAGAATTTTGGGGAATTTTAAAGAGAATTTTTGGGATTTTTTTCCTGAATTTTGCTCCCAATTTTTGAATTTTTTGGGAATTTTTGGAGTGAGTTTTCCAGAATTTTTCCCCTTTTTTTCCTCAAATTAATTCCAAATTTCCCAGAATTTTTGGGAATTTTAAATTGAATTTCTTGGGATTTTTTTCCATTTTTTTCCTGGATTTTGTTCCCCAATTTTCATAATTTTTGGGAATTTTTGGAGTGAATTTTCCCAATTTTTTCCCCTTTTTTTCCTCAAATTTATTCCAAATTTCCCAGAATTTTTGGGAATTTTAAAGAGAATTTTTGGGATTTTTTTCCTGGATTTTGCTCCCAAATTTTCAGAATTTTTGGGAATTTTTGAAGTGAGTTTTCCAGAACTTTTCCCATTTTTTTCCTCAAATTTATTCCAAATTTCCCAGAATTTTTGGGAATTTCAAATAGAATTTTTGGGATTTTTTTCCTGGATTTTGTTCCCCAATTTTTGAATTTTTTGGGAATTTTTGGAGTGAATTTTCCCAATTTTTTCCCCATTTTTTTCCTCAAATTTAGTCCAAATTTCCCAGAATTTTTTTGGAATTTTAAAGAGAATTTTTGGGATTTTTTTCCTGAATTTTGCTCCCAAATTTTCAGAATTTTTGGGAATTTTTGGAGTGAATTTTCCCACAATTTTTCCCATTTTTTTCCTCTAATTTATTCCAAATTTCCCAGAATTTTTGGGAATTTTTAATTGAATTTCTTGGGATTTTTTCCATATTTTTTCCCAAATTTTATTCCCCAATTTTTGAATTTTTTGGGAATTTTTGGAGTGAATTTTCCCACAATTTTTCCCATTTTTTTCCTCTAATTTATTCCAAATTTCCCAGAATTTTTGGGAATTTTAAATCGAATTTCTTGGGATTTTTTCCATATTTTTTCCCAAATTTTATTCCCCAATTTTTGAATTTTTTGGGAATTTTTGGAGTGAATTTTCCCAATTTTTTTCCCATTTTTTTCCTCAAATGAATTCCAAATTTCCCAGAATTTTGGGGAATTTTAAAGGGAATTTTTGGGATTTTTTTTCCTGGATTTTGTTCCCAAATTTTTGTAATTTTTGGGAATTTTTGGAGTGAATTTTCCAGAACTTTACCCCTTTTTTTCCCCAAATTTATTCCAAATTTCCCAGATTTTTTTGAATTTTAAAGAGAATTTTTGGGATTTCTTTCCTGAATTTTGTTCCCCAATTTTTTTATTTTTTGGGAATTTTTGGAGTGAATTTTCCAGGATTTTTCCCATTTTTTTTCCTCAAATTATTTCCAAATTTCCCAGAATTTTGGGGAATTTTAAAGAGAATTTTTGGGATTTTTTTCCTGGATTTTGCTCCCAAATTTTCAGAATTTTTGGGAATTTTTGAAGTGAATTTTCCAGAACTTTTCCCATTTTTTTCCTCAAATTTATTCCAAATTTCCCAGAATTTTGGGGAATTTTAAAGAGAATTTCTTGGGATTTTTTCCATATTTTTCCCCAAATTTTATTTCCCAATCTTTCAATTTTTTGGGATTTTTTGGAATGAATTTTCCAGAACTTTCCCCATTTTTTTCCTCAAACTTATTCCAAATTCCCCAGAAATTTTGGGAATTTTTAATTGGAATTTTCTGCTTTTTAATGAGATTTTCTCCAGAATTTTGGAATAATTTTGGAATAATTTTGGGAATATTTCATTTTTTTCATGGAATATTCCCCAAATATTCCCAATTTTTCCTGGAATTTCCTCCTCAGGTCGCCATGGAGACGGATCCTATTGGCCCCTGGACATCGACCGCAGCAGCCTCAATGGTAAATCCCCAAAAAAATCTGGAATTTGGGGTTTTTTAGGGAATTCTGAGAGAGTTTGATGGGAATTTTGAGGAGTTTTTTGGGAATTTTTATGGGGAATTTTTTGGGATTTTTTTTGGATTTTAATTGGATTTTTTGGGAATTTTTAGGATTTTTTTGGGGATTTTTTTGGGAATTTAATTGGATTTTTTGGGATTTTTTGGGATTTTTTTTGGGAATTTTTTGGGGATTTTTGGGATTTTCTTTGGGATTTTTTTAGGGAATATTTTGGGGATTTTTTGGGAATTTTTGGGGGGATTTTAATTGGATTTTTGGGGAATTTTTTTGGGATTTTTTTGGGAATTTTTGGAATTTTTGGGGGTTTTTTGGGGGGAATTTTTGGGGGATTTTAATTGGATTTTATGGGAATTTTTGGGATTTTTTTGGGATTTTTTTGAGGAATTTTTTTTGGATTTTAATTGGATTTTTGGGAATTTTTAGGAGTTTGATGGGAATTTTGACGAGTTTTTTGGGAATTTTTACAGGGGATTTTTTGGGATTTTTTTTGGATTTTAATTGGATTTTTTGGGAATTTTTAGGATTTTTTTGGGGATTTTTTTGGGAATTTAATTGGATTTTTTGGGAATTTTTGGGATTTTTTGGGGAATCTTTTGGGGATTTTTGGGATTTTCTTTGGGATTTTTTTTGGGAATTTTTTGGGAATTTTTTGGGATTTTTTGGGATTTTTTTGGGGTTTTAATTGAATTTTTTGGGAATTTTTGGGATTTTTTTGGGATTTTTTTGGGAATTTTTGGGGGATTTTTTGGGGATTTTTTGGGAATTTTTGGGAATTTTTTGGGGATTTTTTTGGATTTTTTTTGATTTTTTGAGAATTTTTGGGAATTTTTAGGATTTTTTTGGGGATTTTTTTTGGAATTTAATTGGATTTTTTGGGAATTTTTAGGATTTTTTTGGGGATTTTTTTTGGAATTTAATTGGATTTTTTGGGAATTTTTTGGGATTTTTTGGGATTTTTTTGGGGAATTTTTTTGGGATTTTTGGGATTTTCTTTTGGATTTTTTTTGGGAATTTTTGGGGGATTTTTTGGGGATTTTTTGGGAATTTTTGGGATTTTTTTAGGGAATTTTTTGGGGATTTTTTGGGAATTTTTTGGATTTTTTGGGGGTTTTTTTGGGGGAATTTTGGGGGGATTTTAATTGGATTTTTTGAGAATTTTTGGGATTTTTTTGGGATTTTTTTGAGGAATTTTTTTTGGATTTTAATAGGATTTTTTGGGAATTTTTAGGAGTTTGATGGGAATTTTGAGGAGTTTTTTGGGAATTTTTTACAGGGGATTTTTGGGGTTTTTTTTTGGATTTTAATTGGATTTTTTGGGAATTTTTTGGGAATTTTTGGGAATTTTTTTGGGATTTTTTTTGGGTTTTAATTGAATTTTTTGGGAATTTTTGGGATTTTTTTGGGAATTTTTAGGGGATTTTTTGGGGATTTTTTGGGAATTTTTTGGATTTTTTTAGGGAATTTTTCGGGGATTTTTTGGGGATTTTTTGGGAATTTTTTTTGATTTTTTGAGAATTTTTGGGAATTTCTAGGATTTTTTTGGGGATTTTTTTGGGAATTTAATTGGATTTTTTGGGAATTTTTTGGGATTTTTTGGGATTTTTTTTGGGAATTTTTTGGGGATTTTTGGGATTTTCTTTGGGATTTTTTTTGGGTTTTAATTGAATTTTTTGGGAATTTTTGGGATTTTTTTGGGGAATTTTTTTGGGGTTTTTTGAGAATTTTTGGGATTTTTTTTGGAATTTTTTTGGGGGGATTTTAATTGGATTCTTTGGGAATTTTTGGGGCTTTTTTGGGATTTTTTTTGGAATTTTTTGGGGGATTTTAATTGGATTTTTTGGGATTTTTTGGGGGGAATTTTTTGGGGATTTTTTGAGAATTTTTGGGATTTTTTTTGGAATTTTTTTTGGGATTTTAATTGGATTCTTTGGGAATTTTTAGGATTTTTTTGGGATTTTTTTGGGGAATTTTTTGGGAATTTTTAGGATTTTTTGGGGGGATTTTTTTTTTTTTTTTTGATTTTAATTGGAATTTTTTTGAATTTTTAGGATTTTTTTGGGATTTTTTTTTATTTAAATTGGATTTTTTGGGAATTTTTAGGAATTTTTGGGGATTTTTTTGGGAATTTAATTGGATTTTTTGGGAATTTTTTGGGATTTTTTTGGATTTTCTTTGGGATTTTTTTTGGGTTTTAATTGAATTTTTTGGGAATTTTTGGGTTTTTTTTGGGGAATTTTTTTGGTGTTTTTTGAGAATTTTTGGGATTTTTTTTTTAATTTTTTGGGGGATTTTTTGGGGATTTTTTGGGAAGTTTGGGATTTTTTTGGGATTTTTTTGGGGACTTTTTAGGAGTTTTTAGGATTTTTTTGGAATTTTTGGGGGGATTTTAATTGGATTTTTGGGGAATTTTTGGGATTTTTTGGATATTTGGGGTAATTTTTTTGGGATTTTTTTGGGATTTTTTTTGGGGAATTTTGGGGGGATTTTTTTTGGAATTTTTCTGGGGAATTTTTTGGGATTTTTTGGGAATTTTGAGGAATTTTTTTGGATTTTTTTTGGATTTTTTTTGGATTTGTTTGGAAACTTGGGGATTTTTTTGAGATTTTTTTTTAATTTTTGGGGGATTTTTTGGCATTTTTTTGGGAATTTTGTAGAGAATTTTTTGGGATTTTAATTGGATTTTTCTGGGAACTTTTGGGATTTTTTTTGGATTTTTTTTGGGAATTTTTTTGGGATTTTTTGGGAATTTTTTAGGATTTTTTTGGGATTATTTTGGGAATTTTTGGGGAATTTTAATTGGATTTTTTGGGAATTTTTAGGAGGTTTTTTTTTTAATTCTTTTGGGAATTTATTGGGAATTTTTGGGGGATTTTGGGGGGATTTATTGAGAATTTTTTGGGAATTTTTTGGCTTTTTTGGGGATCTTTTTTTGGGATTTTCCTGGGATTTTTTGGGAATATTTTAGGAATTTTAATACCATTTTATACCAATTTTAATCCAATTCCAATCAAATTTTTCCTTCAATTAAACCAAATTTTTCAGATTTTTTTTCCAAAAAACTAATTAAATTAACTTTCTATTTCCCTGAAATTTTAATGGAATTTTCTTGGAATTCTCATTCCCAGATTCTCCAGTTGGACAAAGGAATTCAGCTCCAGGCACCGGAATTCTGCTCCTCATCCTCGGAATATCCGGAGGCGTCTCCGTGGTGGCCGCGGCCGTTGGAGCCTGGATCTGCTCCCGGAGAAACGAGGAGAGGAAGAGGAAGTAAGAAAATTCCCAAAGGGGGAAAAATTGGGAAAAATTTGGGAAAAAATCGGGAAAAAATTGGGATTTTTTGGGGGGATTTTTTTTTTTTATTTTTTTGGAATTTTTTTTAAATTTTTTGGGATTTTTTTTTGGAATTTTTTTTTCATTTTTTGGGATTTTTTTAGAATTTTTTTTAGAATTTTTTAGAAATTTTTTGAGGATTTTTTGGGAAGTTTTAAAGGAATTTTTAGGGATTTTTTCAGGGATTTTTTCAGAATTCTTTGTGATTTTTTTTTTTTTTTCTTTAGGATTTTTAGGATTTTTTTGGAAATTTTTTAGCACTTGAGGGGATTTTTTTTTAGGAATTTTTAGGGATTTTTTCAGAGATTTTAGGGAATTTTTTTTTATTATTTTAGTGGGATTTTTTAAAAAATTTTTAGAATTTTTTTGGTATTTTTGAAGGATTTTTTTAAGATTTTCTTGAAATTTTTGCGGCATTTTTTTGAGATTTTTTTAAGATTTTTTGTGGATTTTTTTAAGGTTTTTATGGAATTTTTTTGGAATTTTTTTGGAATTTTTTGAAGTTTTTTTTGGAATTTTTTTGGAATTCTTTTGAATTTTTTTAGGAATTTTTGTAGGATTTTTTTTTTGGGTTTTTTTTAGCATTTTTTAGAAACTTTTTAGAATTTTTGGGGGATTTTGAAAGGAATTTTTAGGGGTTTTTTCAGGGAATTTTTGGGAATTTTTTGAAGATTTTTTGAGAATTTTTTGGGAATTTTTGGGGAATTTTTTTGGAATTTTTTTTAGGATTTTTGGGGATCTTTTGGGAATTTTTTAGGGATTTTTTCAGGGAATTTTTTGAAGATTTTTTTCAGAGTTTTAAAGGGATTTTTGGAGGATTTTTTTGGATTTTTTTCAATTTTTTTAGGATTTTTTTTGAATTTTTTTAAATTTTTTTTGTGGATTTTTGAAGGATTGTTTGGGAATTTATTTTGAAATTTTTTTAGAATTTTTTATGGATCTTTTGGGAATATTTTAGGGCTTTTTCAAGGAATTTTTGGGAATTTTTTGAAGGTTTTTTGAGGACTTTTTAGGGATTTTCTGAAGATTTTTTGGGAATTTTTGGGGATTTTTAAAAGATTTTTAAGGGTTGTTTAATGGAATCTTTTGAGATTTTTTGGGGGTTTTTATTGACTTTTTGGGGGACCTTTTTGTCTTCTTTTGTGGTTTTTTTAGGATTTTTTTTGGCATTTTTTAAAAATTTAGAGGGATTTTTTTTTAGGATTTATTTTGGAATTCTTTAGACTTTTATTAGGAATTTTTTGGGTTTTTTTAGGATATTTCTGGGGTTTTTAGGGGATTTTTTAGGAATTTTGGAGGATTTTTTTAGGATTTTTCTGGGATTGTTTTGGGAATTCTTTGAGGATTTTTTTAGGATTTTTTAGGAATTTTTGGGCACTTTTTTGGGATTTTTCTGGGATTTTGTTTGGAGGAGAGGAAGAATAAGTAAGGAAATTCCCAAAGGGGGAAAAATTGGGGAAAATTTGGGAAAAAATTGGGATTTTTTTGGGATTTTTTTGGGATTTTTTTTGGAATTTTTTTTAAATTTTTGGGGATTTTTTTTGGAATTTTTTTTCATTTTTTGGGATTTTTTAAGAATTGTTTTAGAATTTTTTAAAAATTTTTTGAGGATTTTTTTGGGAATTTTAAAGGAATTTTTAGGGATTTTTTCAGGGATTTTTTGAGAATTCTTTGTGATTTTTTTGGATTTTTTTTAGGATTTTTAGGATTTTTTTGGAAATTTTTTAGCATTTGAGGGGATTTTTTTTTAGGAATTTTTAGGGATTTTTTCAGAGATTTTAGGGAATTTTTTTTTTATTATTTTAGTGGGATTTTTAAAAAATTTTTTAGAATTTTTTTGGCATTTTTGAAGGATTTTTTTAAGATTTTCTTGAAATTTTTGTGGCATTTTTTGGAGATTTTTTTAGGATTTTTTGTGGATTTTTTTAAGGTTTTTTGGAATTTTTTGGAATTTTTTGAAGTTTTTTTTGGAATTTTTTTGGAATTCTTTTGAATTTTTTTAGGAATTTTTTTAGGATTTTTCTGGGAATTTTTTTTGGAATTTTCTGGGAATTTTTTTAGGGATTGTTTAGGATTTTTTTGGGGATTTTTTGAGAATTTTTTTGGCATTCTTGAAGGATTTTTTTGGGAATTTTTTTGAAATTTTTAGGGAATCTTTTGGGGATTTTTTAGGAATTTTTGGGGAATTTTTGGAGAATTTTTTTGCCATTCTTGAAGGATTTTTTGGGAATTTTTTGGAGTTTTTTTAGGAATTTTTGGAGGATTTTTTTTAGGATTTTTCTGGGATTTTTTTGGGAATTCTTTGAGGACTTTTTGAAGATTTTTTAGGAATTTTTGGAGGATTTTTCTGGGATTTTTTTTAGGATTTTTTGGGATTTTTTGGGCAATTTTTGGGATTTTTCTGGGATTTTGTTTGGAGGAGAGGAAGAGGAAGTAAGGAAATTCTCAAAGGGGGAAAATTTGGGAAAAATTTGGGAAAAAATTGGGATTTTTTGGGGATTTTTTTTTTTATTTTTTTGGAATTTTTTAAAGTTTTTTGGGATTTTTTTTTTGGAATTTTTTTTGGAATTTTTTGGGATTTGTTTAGAATTTTTTTAGAATTTTTTAGAAATTTTTTGAGGATTCTTTGGGAAGTTTTAAAGGAATTTTTAGGGATTTTTTCAGGGATTTTTTGAGAATTCTTTTTGACTTTTTTGGATTTTTTTTTAGGATTTTTAGGATTTTTTTGGAAATTTTTTAGCATTTGAGGGGATTTTTTTTAGGAATTTTTAGGGATTTTTTTCAGAGATTTTAGGGAATTTTTTTATTATTATTTTAGTGGGATTTTTAAAAAATTTTTTAGAATTTTTTTGGTATTTTTGAAAGATTTTTTTAAGATTTTCTTGAAATTTTTGTGGCATTTTTTGGAGATTTTTTAAGATTTTTTGTGGATTTTTTTAAGTTTTTTTTTTTATTTTTTTTTGGAATTTTTTTTGAATTTGTTGAAGTTTTTTTTGGAATTTTTTTGGAATTCTTTTGAATTTTTTTAGGAATTTTTTTAGGATTTTTTGGGATTTTTTTTGGAATTCTCTGGGAATTTTTTTAGGGATTGTTTAGGATTTTTTCAGGGATTTTTGGAGAATTTTTTTGGCATTCCTGAAGGATTTTTTTGGGAATTTTTTTGAAATTTTTAGGGAATCTTTTGGGGATTTTTTAGGAATTTTGGGGGGATTTTTGGAGGATTTTTGGAGAATTTTTTTGGGATTTTTTTAGGATTTTTTGGGAATTTTTTTGAGTTTTTTTAGGAATTTTTGGAGGATTTTTTTAGGATTTTTCTGGGATTTTTTTGGGAATTCTTTGAGGATTTTTTTAGGATTTTTTAGGAATTTTTGGGCACTTTTTTGGGATTTTCCTGGGATTTTGTTTGGAGGAGAGGAAGAGGAAGTAAGGAAATTCCCAAAGGGGGAAAAATTGGGAAAAAATTGGGAAAAATTTGGGATTTTTTTGGAATTTTTTGGGGATTTTTTTGGAATTTTTGGGATTTTTTAAAATTTTTTGTGATTTTTTTTGAAATTTTTTTTTAATTTTTTGGAATTTTTTTAGGAATCTTTTTAGGATTTTTTTGGGAATTTTCTTGGAATTTTCTGGGAATTTTTTTAGGGATTGTTTAGGATTTTTTCAGGGATTTTTGGAGAATTTTTTTGGCATTCCTGAAGGATTTTTTGGGAATTTTTTTGAAATTTTTAGGGAATCTTTTGGGGATTTTTTAGGAATTTTTGGAGGATTTTTTGAGAATTTTTTGGGGATTTTTTTTAGGATTTTTTGGGAATTTTTTGGAGGTTTTTTTGGAATTTTTTTAAATTTTTTGTGATTTTTTTTTAATTTTTTTTAAATTTTTTGAATTTTTTTAGGAATTTTTTTAGGATTTTTTTGGGAATTTTTTTGGAATTTTCTGGGATTTTTTTTAGGGATTGTTTAGGATTTTTTGGGGGATTTTTTGAGAATTTTTTTGCCATTCTTGAAGGATTTTTTTGGGAATTTTTTTGAAATTTTTAGGGAATCTTGGGGATTTTTTAGGAATTTTTGGGGAATTTTTGGAGGATTTTTGGAGAATTTTCTGGGAATTTTCTTTAGGATTTTTTGGGGTTTTTTTTGAGGTTTTTTAGGAATTTTGGAGGATTTTTTTAGGATTTTTCTGGGATTTTTTAGGAATTTTTTGAAACTTTTGGGAAATCTTTTGGGGATTTTTTAGGAATTTTTGGGGAATTTTGTGAGGATTTTTTTAGGATTTTTTAGGAATTTTTGAGGAATTTTTTTGGGAATTCTTTTAGGATTTTTTGGGAATTTTTTGGAGTTTTTTTAGGAATTTTTGGAGGATTTTTTTAGGATTTTTCTGGGATTTTTTTGGGAATTCTTTGAGGACTTTTTGGAGATTTTTTAGGAATTTTGGGGGGACTTTTTGGGATTTTTCTGGGATTTTGTTTGGAATTTGGAGAGATCCTTGGTGGCTGTCAGAGCCTGGATCTGCTCCCGGAGAAACGAGGAGAGGAAGAGGAAGTAAGAAAATTCCCAAAAGGAAATTTTGGGGGAAAATTTAGGAAAAATTTGGGGAAAAATTCCCCAAAAAACCGCCCAAAATCCCTAAGAATTCCCAAAAAACCTCACAAAAATTCTCAAAAAAAATCCCCAAGAATTCCCAAAAATCCCTAAAAATTCCCAAAAGAATTCCCCAAAATTCTCCTAAGAATCCCTTCCAAAATCCCAAAAAATCCCCTAAAAAATCCCTTAAAAATCCAAAAAAATTCCCAAAAGAATTCCCCAAAATTCTCCTAAGAATCCCTTCCGAAATCCCAAAAAATCCCCTAAAAAATCCCTTAAAAATCCAAAAAAATTCCCAAAAAATCCACAAAAAAATCCCCCCCAAAATTCCCCAAAAAACCCACAAAAATTCCCAAAAATACCCCAAAAAATCCTAAAAAAAACCCTCAAAAATTCCCAAAAAATTCCCCAAAAATTCCCAAAAAACCCACAAAAATTCCCCAAAATACCCAAAAAAATCCTAAAAAAACCACCCCAAAAAACCCCCTCAAAAATTCCCAAAAATCCCTAAAAATTCCCCCCAAAAATTCCCAAAATTCCCTACAAATTCCCCCCAAAAATTCCCCAAATCCCCCTAAAAATCCCCCCAAAAGCCCAAAAAATTCCAAAAAACCCCGAAAAAATCCCCTAAAAAAACCCCCAAAAATCCTTAAAAATTCCCACAAAAATTAAAAAAAATATCTGAAAAAAATTCCCAAAAATCCCTAAAAATTAATAAAAAAACCCTCCAAAATTCCACTTAAAACTCCCTCCAAAATCCCAAGAAATTCCCTAAAAAAAACCCAAAATTCCCCTAAAAATCCCCCCAAAAATTCCCAAAAATTTCCCTGAAAATCCAAAAAATCCCTCAAAAATGCCCTAAAAAAACCCACAAAAAAGCCCCAAAAAATTCCTAAAAAGCCCCTAAAAATACTCAAAGAATTCCCCAAAAATTCCCAAAAAATTCCCAAAAAATTCCCAAAAAACCTCTCAAAAATTCCCAAAAAATTCCCAAAAAACCCACAAAAATTCCCCAAAATACCCCAAAAAAATCCTAAAAAAATCCCCTCAAAAATTCCCAAAAAATTCCCAAAAAACCCCTCAAAAATTCCCCAAAAATTCCCAAAAAACCCACAAAAATTCCCAAAAAATCCCCAAAAAGTCTCCTAAAAATCTCTGCCAAAATCTCAAAAAATTCCCAAAAAAACCCCCCAAAATCCCTAAGAATTCCCAAAAAACCTCACAAAAATTCTCAAAAAAAATCCCCAAGAATTCCCAAAAATCCCTAAAAATTCCCAAAAGAATTCCCCAAAATTCTCCTAAGAATCCCTTCCAAAATCCCAAAAAGTCCCCTAAAAAATCCCTTAAAAATCCAAAAAAATTCCCAAAAAAAACCCCAAAAAATCCAAAAAAATTCCTAAAAAATCCCAAAAAATTCCCAAAAAACCCACAAAAATTCCCAAAAATACCCCAAAAAATCCTAAAAAAACCCCTCAAAAATTCCCAAAATATTCCCAAAAAATCCCCTAAAAAATCCTAAAAATTTCCCCAAAAATCCCAAAAAATTTCCCCAAAAATACCCCAAAAAATCCTAAAAAAAACCCCTCAAAAATTCCCAAAATATTCCCAAAAAATCCCCTAAAAAATTGTAAAAATTTCCCGAAAAATCCCAAAAAAATTCCAAAAAAAAAATTCCTCCCAAAATTCCCAAAAAATTCCCAAAAAACCCACAAAAATTCCCAAAAAAACCTAAAAAAACCCCATCAAAAATTCCCAAAATATTCCCAAAAACTCCCCTAAAAAATTGTAAAAATTTCCCAAAAATTCCCAAAAAAATTCCCCCCAAAATTCCCAAAAAATTCCCAAAAAACCCACAAAAATTCCCAAAAATACCCCAAAAATCCTAAAAAAAACCCCTCAAAAATTCCTAAAAAATTCCCAGAAAACCCACAAAAATTCCCAAAAATTCCCAAAAAATCCTAAAAAAACCCCTCAAAAATTCCCAAAAAATTCCCAAAAAACCCACAAAAATTCCCCAAAATACCCCAAAAAATCCTAAAAAACCCCTCAAAAATTCCCAAAAAATTCAAAAAAAATTCCCAAAAAACCCACAAAAATTCCCAAAATACCCCCAAAAAATCCTAAAAAAACCCCTCAAAAATTCCGAAAAAATTCCCCCCAAAATTCCCCCCAAAATTCCCCAAAATACCCCCAAAAATCCTAAAAAGAACCCTCAAAAATTCCCAAAAAATTCCCAAAAAACCCACAAAAATTCCCAAAAATTCCCAAAAAATCCTAAAAAAAACCCCTCAAAAATTCCTAAAAAATTCCCAAAAAACCCACAAAAAATCCCAAAAATACCCCAAAAAATCCTAAAAAAAACCCTCAAAAATTCCCAAAAAATTCCCCCAAAATTCCAAAAAAATTCCAAAAAAACCCACAAAAATTCCCCAAAATACCCTAAAAAATCCTAAAAAAAACCCCTCAAAAATTCCCAAAAAATTCCCAAAAAATTCCCCAAATACCCCCAAAAATCCTAAGAAAACGCCACAAAAATTCCCAAAAAATTCCCAAAAAGTCTCCTAAAAATCTCTGCCAAAATCTCAAAAAATTCCCCAAAAAACCGCCCAAAATCCCCAAAAATAAAAAAAAACCTCACAAAAAGTAAAAAAAAAAATCCCCAAGAATTCCCAAAAATCCCTAAAAATTCCCAAAATAATTCCCCAAGATTCTCCTAAGAATCCTCCCAAAAACCACCCAGAATTCCCAAAAAATCCCCTGAAAGTTCCTTCCAAGATCCCAAAAAATTCCTAAAAAATTCCCAAAATTCCCCTAAAAATCTCCCCAAAAACTTCCCAAAAAATTCCTAAAAAATCCAAAAAAATTCCCCCCAAAAAACCCCAAAAAATCCAAAAAAATTCCCAAAAAATTCCCAAAAAATTCCCAAAAAACCCACAAAAATTCCCAATAATACCCCAAAAAATCCTAAAAAAAAACCCTCAAAAATTCCCAAACAATTCCCAAAAAACCCCTAAAAAATTCCCAAAAATACTCCAAAAAATCCTAAAAAACCCCTCAAAAATTCCCAAAAAATTCCCAAAAAATTCCCAAAAAACCCACAAAAATTCCCCAAAATTCCCAAAAAAACCTAAAAAAAACTCCTCAAAAATTCCCAAAATATTCCCAAAAAATCCCCTAAAAAATTGTAAAAATTTCCCAAAAATTCCCAAAAAAATTCCCCCCAAAATTCCCAAAAAATTCCCAAAAAACCCACAAAAATTCCCAAAAATACCCCCAAAGATCCTAAAAAAAACCCCTAAAAAATTCCCAAAAAATTCCCAAAAAACCCACAAAAATTCTCCAAAATACCCCAAAAAATACTAAAAAACCCCACAAAATTTCCCAAAAAATTCCAAAAAAATTCCCAAAAAACCCACAAAAATTCCCAAAAATACCCCAAAAAATCCTAAAAAAAACCCCTCAAAAATTCCCAAAAGATTCCCAAAAAACCCACAAAAATTCCCCAAAATTCCCAAAAAAATCCTTAAAAAAACCCCTCAAAAATTCCCAAAAACCCCTCAAAAATTTCCAAAAATTCCCTAAAAATCCTCAAAAAAAAATCCTCAAAAATTCCCAAAAAATTCCCAAAAATTCCTAAAAATTCCCATTTTTCTCTCAGAAACCACGGAAAAAGGAAAGGAAGCCAAAAAGAGCCGAGACCTCCGGATTTATGGATCCACCACGAGGAAATGGAACTGAAAAACCTGGAAAAACCTCGGGAATCGGAGCCTCCTCCTCCTCCAAATTCCCAAGAAATTCCAAACGATCCCAAAACTTCGGAATCGCAGCCGGCTCCAAAAAATCTTCCCCAGGCAGGTGAGGAATTCCATGGATTTTTAGGAGTTTGCCCAAAATTTAGGGAATTTTTCCCAAAATTTTGGGTTTTTAAAGGGATTTTTTTCCAAAAAAATTCCCCCCAAAATTCCCAATTTTTTCCCTAAAATTCCCCCCAAAATTCCCAATTTTTCCCTAAAATTCCCCCCAAAATTCCCAATTTTTTCCTTAAAATTCCCTCCAAAATTCCCAATTTTTTCCCTAAAATTCCCTCCAAAATTCCCAATTTTTTCCCTAAAATTCCCCTCAAAATTCCCAATTTTTTCCCTAAAGTTCCCCCCCAAATTCCCAATTTTTTCCCAAAAAATTCCCCCCAAAATTCCCAATTTTTTTCCTAAAATTCTCCCCAAAATTCCCAATTTTTTCCCTAAAATTCCCCCCAAAGTTCCAAATTTTTTCCCTAAAATTCCCCCCAAAATTCCCAATTTTTCCCCTAAAGATCCCCCCCAAATTCCCAATTTTATCCTAAAATTCCCCCCAAAATTCCCAATTTTTCCCTAAAATCCCCCCCAAACTTCCCAATTTTTTCCCTAAAATTCCCCCCAAAATTACCAATTTTTCCCCTAAAATTCCCCTCAAAATTCCCAATTTTTCCTTAAAATTCCCCCCAAAATTCCCAATTTTTCCCCTAAAATTCCCCCAAAATTCCCAATTTTTTCCTTAAAATTCCCCCCCAAAATTCCCAATTTTATCCCTAAAATTCCCCCCCAAATTTCCCCAGAATTCAAAAAAAATTTCTCCAAAATTCCCAAAAAGCCTTTCCAAAATTCCTAAAAAATTCCAAAAATTTCCCCCCAAAAATTCCCAATTTTTTACCTAAAATTCCCCACAAAATTCCCAAAAAATTGCTCCAAAAATCCCAAAAAATCCTCCCAAAATCCCCCCAAAATTCCCAATTTTAATTCAAAATTCCCCCTAAAATCCCCCAAAGTTTCCCAAAAAAATTCCAAAAATTTCCCCCCAAAATTCCCAATTTAATCCCAAAATTTCCCCAAAATTCCTGAAAAATTACTCAAAAAAATCCCAAAAAAAGCTTCCCAAAATTCCCCCCAAAATTCCCAATTTTCATTCAAAATTCTCACCCAAATTCCCAAAAAAAGATTTCCAAAAATTCCAAAAAAATTCCCCCAAAATTGCTCCAAAAACCAAAAAATTCTCCCAAAATTTCCAGTTCTTTCCCTAAAATTCCCCCCAAAATTCCCAATTTTTTCCTTAAAATTCCTCCCAAAATTCCCAATTTTTTCCCTAAAATTCCCCCAAAATTCCCAATTTTTTCCCTAAAATTCCCCCCAAAATTCCCAATTTTTTCCCTAAAGTTCCCCCCAAAGTTCCCAATTTTTTCCTTAAAATTTCCTCCAAAATTCCCAATTTTTTTCCTAAAATTCCCCCCAAAATTCCCAATTTTTTTCCTAAAATTCTCCCCAAAATTCCCAATTTTTTCCCTAAAATTCCCCCCAAATTTCCCCAGAATTCAAAAAAAATTCTCCAAAAATCCCAAAAAGTCTTTTCAAAATTCCTAAAAAATTCCAAAAATTTCCCCCCAAAATTCCCAATTTTTTACCTAAAATTCCCCACAAAATTCCTAAAAAATTGCTCCAAAAATCCCAAAAAATCTTCCCAAAATCCCCCAAAAATTCCCAATTTTCATTCAAAATTCCCCCTAAAATCCCCCAAAGTTTCCCAAAAAAATTCCAAAAATTTCCCCCCCAAAATTCCCAATTTAATCCCCAAATTTCCCCAAAATTCCTGAAAAATTACTCAAAAAAATCCCAAAAAAAGCTTCCCAAAATTCCCCCCAAAATTCCCAATTTTCATTCAAAATTCCCACCCAAATTCCCAAAAAAAGATTTCCAAAAATTCCAAAAAAATTCCCCCAAAATTCCCCAAAAACCAAAAAATTCTCCCAAAATTTCCAGTTCTTTCCCTAAAATTCTCCCCAAAATTCCCAAAAATTAGTCCAAAAATTCCCCAAAAAATCTTCCCAAAATTCCCAAAAATTTCTCAAAAATTTCCCCCCAAATTTCCCAATTTTTTCCTAAAATTCCTCCAAAAAATTCCCCTAAAATTCCCAATTTTTCCTTAAAATTCCTTAAAAAAACCCCCAAAATTCCCAAAAAACCACTCAAAAATCTCCCAAAAAATTCCCAATTTTTCTCTAAAATTCCTTTAAAAAATCCCAAAAATTCCACCAAAAAATTCCACAAAAAATCCCCAAAATTCCCAATTTTTCCCTAAAATTCCTTTCAAAAATTCCCAAAAATTCCCCCAAAATTCCCAATTTTTCCTTAAAATTCCTTAAAAAAACCCCAAAAATTCCCAAAAAATACTCAAAAATTTCCAAAAAAATTCCCAATTTTTCTTTAAAATTCCTTTAAAAAATCCCAAAAAACTCCCAAAAAAATTCTATGAAATTCCCCCAAATTTCCCAATTTTTCCCTAAAATTCCCTCAAAATATTCCAAAAAATTCCTTTAAAAAGTTCTCAAAAAATCCATCAAAAAATTCCCAAAAATTCCCCCAAAATTCCCAATTTTTCCTTAAAATTCCTTTAAAAACCCCAAAATAACCCAAAAAAATACTCAAAAATTTCCCCAAAAATTCCCAATTTTTCCCTAAAATTCCTCAAAAAAATTCCCAAAAATTCCCCTAAAAATTCTCAAAAATTTCCCAAAAAATTCCTATTTTTTTCCTAAAATTCCTCCAAGAAATCCCCAAAAATTCCCTCAAAAATTCCCAAAAATTCCCCAAAAAATCCTATTTTTCCCTAAACTTTTTCCAAAAAATTCCCATTTTTTTTCCTAAAATTCCCCCAAGAAATTCCCTAAAAAATTCCCTAAAAAATTCGCTAAGAAATTCAAAAAAATTCCCTTTTTTTCCCTAAAACACATGCAAGAAATTCCCAAAAATTCCCAAAAAATTCCCCAAAATTCCCAATTTTACCCTAAAATTCCTTAGAAATATCCCAAAAATTCCACAAAAAGTTCCACAAAAAAAACTCCCCAAATTCCCAATTTTTCCCTAAAATTCCTCCAAAAAATTCCCAAAAATTCCCCCCAAATTCCCAATTTTTCTTTAAAATTCCTTTAAAAAAACCCAAAAAATACTCAAAAATTTCCCAAAAAATTCCCAATTTTTCCCAAAAATTGCTCCAAAAAATTCCCCCAAAAATTCTCAAAAATTCCCAAAAGATTCCCAAAAATTCCCTCAAAATTCCCAATTTTTCCTTAAAATTCCTCCAAAAAATTCCCAAAAACTCCCCCAAAAATTCCCTAAAAATTCCCCAAAAATTCTCAAAAATTCCTTCAAAATTCCCAATTTTTCCTTAAAATTCCTCTAAAAAATTCCCAGGAAATTCTCAAAAATTCCCCAAAAAAATCCCAAAAATTCCCCCAAAATTCCCAATTTTCCCCTAAAATTCCTCCAAAAATTCCCCCAAAAAATTCTCAAAAATTCCCTAAAAATTCCCCCAAAAAATTCCCAAAAATTCCCCCAAAAATTCTCAAAAATTCCCCAAAAAATTCCCCAAAATTCCCAATTTTTCCCTAAAATTCCTCCAAAAAATTCCCAAAAATTCCCCCAAAAATTCTCAAAAATTCCCTAAAAATTCCAAAAAAAATCCCAAAAATTCCCTAAAAATTCCCAAAAAAATTCCCCCAAAAATTCCCCCAAAAATTCTCAAAAATTCCCCCAAAAAATTCTCAAAAATTCCCTAAAAATTCCCCCAAAAAATCCCAAAAATTCCCCAAAAAATTCCCCAAAATTCCCAATTTTTCCCTAAAATTCCTCCAAAAAATTCCCAAAAATTCCCCAAAAATTCTCAAAAATTCCCTAAAAATTCCCCAAAAAATTCCCAAAAATTCCCCCCAAAAATTCTCAAAAATTCCCTAAAAATTCCCCCAAAAAATTCCCAAAAATTCCCCAAAAATTCCCCAAAATTCCCAATTTTTCCCTAAAATTCCTCCAAAAAATTCCCAAAAATTCCTCCAAAAATTCTCAAAAATTCCCTAAAAATTCAAAAAAAAATTCCCAAAAATTCCCCCAAAAAATTCTCAAAAATTCCCCCAAAAAATTCTCAAAAATTCCCTAAAATTCCCCCAAAAAATCCCAAAAATTCCCCCAAAAATTCCCCCAAAATCCCAATTTTTCCCTAAAATTCCTCCAAAAAATTCCCAAAAATTCCCCCAAAAATTCTCAAAAATTCCTAAAAATTCCCAAAAAAATTCCCAAAAATTCCCCCAAAAATTCTCAAAAATTCCCTAAAAATTCCCCCAAAAAATCCCAAAAATTCCCCCCAAAATTCCCCCAAAATTCCCAATTTTTCCTTAAAATTCCTCCAAAAAATTCCCGAAAACTCCCCCAAAAATTCCCCAAAAATTCTCAAAAATTCCCTAAAAATTCCCAAAAAATTCCCAAAAATTCCCCCAAAATTCCCAAATTTTCCCTTAAAATTCCTGGATTTTTTTCCATGATTTTTCCGGGATTTTCCCGCAGCTCCGGAGCCGGATGAGGTCGGAAGCGGCGGCTCCACCTTGGAACGTTCCGGAATTTCTCGCAGAGCCAAACTCCTGATCCCGATGAATTCCCAAACTTCTGGAGCAGGTAAATCCCAGAAAAAAAAAAAAAACTGGGAATGGGGAAAAAATCTGGGAATTTTGGGTGAAAAAGAGGAAAAAATGGGAATTTTTAGGGGGAATTTTGGGGAAAAAATGGGAAATTTTGGTGGGAATTTTTGGGAAAAATTGGGAATTTTTTGGGGAAAAACTGGGAAATTTTTTGGGAATTTTGGGGAAAATTTAAGGAGTTTTGGGGAATTTTTTGGGAATTTTTTGGTGGGATTTAGGGAGAAAAATTGGGAATTTTGGGGGAAAACCTCTTGGAATTTGGGTGGGAAAAGGGGATAAAATGAGAATTTTTTCAGGGATTTTTGGGGAAAAATTGGAAATTTTTGGGAATTTTTTTGGGAATTTTTTCAGGGATTTTTGGGGAAAATTGGAAAATTTTGGGAATTTTTTTTTTATATTTTGGGGAGTTTTTTCAGGGATTTTTGGGGAAAAGTTGGAAATTTTTGGGAATTTTTTGGGAATTTTTTGAGGGATTTTTGGGGTAAAAATTGGAATTTTTTGGGAATTTTTTTGGAATTTTTTCAGGGATTTTTGGGGAAAAATTGGAATTTTTTGGGAATTTTTCAGGGATTTTTGGGGAAAAACTGGAAATTTTTGGGAATTTTTTTTGGAATTTTTTCAGGGACTTTTGGGGGAAGATTGGAAATTTTTGGGAATTTTTTTGGGAATTTTTTTGGGAATTTTGGGGGAAAAATTGAAATTTTTGGGAACTTTTTTGGGAATTTTTTGGTGGAATTTTTTCAGGGATTTTGGGGAAAAGTTGGAAATTTTTTGGGAATTTTTTGGGGATTTTTTTGGAATTTTTTCAGGGATTTTTGAGGTAAAAATTGGAAATTTTTGGGAATTTTTTGGGAATTTTTTGAGGGATTTTTGGGGAAAAATTGGAATTTTTTGGGAATTTTTTGGGGTTTTTTTTTGGGAATTTTTTCAGGGATTTTTGGGGAAAAATTGGAAATTTTTGGGAATTTTTTGGGGAATTTTTTGAGGGAATTTTTTCAGGGATTTTTGGGGAAAAATTGGAAATTTTTGGGAATTTTTTGGGAATTTTTTGAGGGATTTTTGGGAAAAACTGGAACATTTTGGAATTTTTTGGGGACTTTTTGGGGAATTTTTTGAGGGATTTTTGGGGAAAAACTGGAAATTTTGGGAATTTTTTTGGGATTTTTTTGGGAATTTTTCAGGGGTTTTTGGGGAAAAATTGGAAATTTTTGGGAATTTTTTTTGGATATTTTGGGGAGTTTTTTCAGGGATTTTTGGAGAAAAGTTGGAAATTTTTGGTAATTTTTTTGGAAATTTTTTGGAGAATTTTTTGGGGAATTTTTTGAGGGATTTTTGGGGAAAAATTGGAATTTTTTGGGAATTTTTTTGGAAATTTTTTGGGAATATTTTCAGGGATTTTTGGGGAAATTAAGAAATTTTTGGGAAATTTTTTTGGAAATTTTTTGGGAATTTTTTGAGGGATTTTTGGGGAAAAACGAAATTTTTTTGGGAATTTTTTTGGGAATTTTTTGGGAATTTTTTCAGGGATTTTTTGGGGAAAAAATTGGAAATTTTGGGGAATTTTTTGAGGCATTTTTGGGGAAAAACTGGAAATTTTTGGGAATTTTTTTGGGATTTTTTTGGGAATTTTTTCAGGGATTTTTTGGGGAAAAATTGGAAATTTTTGGGAATTTTCTTGGAACTTTGAAGGATTTTTTGGGGGAATTTTGGGGTTTTTTGGGGGGAATTTTTGGGAAAAAATGGGAATTTTTGGAGGGAATTTTGGGGGGAAAATTTGGGAATTTTGAGGGAAAATTTGGGAATTTTTAGGAATTTTTTTGGGGAAAAATTGGGGAATTTTTGGGAATTTTTTCAGGGATTTTTGGCGAAAAACTGGAAATTTTTGGGAATATTTTGGGGAATTTTAAAGGATTTTTTTTTAAACTTTGGAGCAAAAATCGGGAATTTTTGGGGAATTTTGAGGAAAAATTGGGAATTTTGGGGAATTTTCTTGAATTTTAAGGAATTATTTTGGGGAATTCTGGGAAATTTTGGGGGGAATTTTTGGGGAAAAAATGGGAATTTTTGGAAAGAATTTTGGGGAAAAATTTGGAATTTTGAGGGAAAATTTGGGAATTTTTAGGAATTTTTTTGGGAATTTTGGGGAAAAATTGGGGAATTTTGGGGAATTTTTTTGGGGAATATTTGGTGGGATTTAAGGAGAAAAATTGGGAATTTTGGGGAAAAAATTGGAAATTTTGGAGGAATTTTTTTTAGGGAATTTTGGGGAAAAATTGGAAATTTTTGGGAATTTAAAAGATTTTTTTTAAACTTTGGAGCAAAAATTGGGAATTTTTGGGGGAATTTTGAGGGAAAAATTGGGAATGTTTTTGAATTTTCTTGGAATTTTAAAGGATTTCTTGGGGGAATTTTGGGGGAAAAATGGGAATTTTTGGAGGGAATTTTTGGGGGAAATTTGGGAATTTTGAAGAATTTTTGGGGGGAATTTTAAAGGATTTTTGGGGAAATTTTGGGGAAAAATTGGGAATTTTATTGGGAATTTTGGGGGAAATTTAAGGAATTTTGGGGAATTTTTGGGTGGGATTTAGGGAGAAAAATTTGGAACTTTGGGGAAAAAATTGGAATTTTTTTGGGAATCTTTTTTAGGGATTTTTGGGGAAAAATTGGAAATTTTTGGGAATTTTTTTTGGAATTTTAAAGGATTTTTTTAAATTTTAGGGAAAAATTTGGGAATTTTGGGGGAATTTTTTGAGGGAATTTTGAGGGAAAAATTGGGAATTTTTGGGAATTTTCTTGGAATTTTAAAGGAAATGTTTTGGGGAATTCTGGGAAATTTTGGGGGGAATTTTTGGGGAAAAAATGGGAATTTTTGGAGGGAATTTTGGGGGAAATTTGGGAATTTTGGGGGAAAATTTGGGAATTTTTAGGAATTTTTTTTGGGAATTTTGGGGAAAAATTGGGGAATTTTGGGGAATTTTTTTGGGGAATATTTGGTGGGATTAAAAGAGAAAAATTGGGAATTTGGGGGCGAAAATTTGGAATTTTGGGGTTAAAAATGGGAAAATTCCAGGATTTTTTTAGGATATGGACGGGAAAATGGGAAAAAATTGGAATTCTTGGGAATTTTGGCTCTGGAATTCCAAGATTTTCCAGGATTTTCCAGGATTTTGGGATAAAAAAGGGAAAAATCTGGAATTTTGGGTTTAAAAATTGAAAAAATCTGGAATTTTTGGCTTAAAAAATGGGAAAAATTCAGATTTTTTTCTCTTAAAAATGGGGGAAAAATCAGATTTTTTGGGAATTTTTACTTCTGGAATTCCAGGATTTTCCAGGATTTTCTTGGATTTTGGATTGAAAAAATGAAAAAATCTGAAATTTTCACCTTAAAAAATGGGAAAAATTCCAATTTTTCCCTTTAAAAAAATGGGAAAAATTCCAAATTTTCCCTTAAAAAATGGGGAAAAATCCGATTTTTTGGGAATTTTTGCCTCTGGAATTCCAGGAATTTCTTTTTTTCTCATGGAATTTTCTTCCCCAGCCGTGGTCAGCGCCATTCCCGTTCCAACCTTGGAGAGTTCCCAATATCCCGGGATTTTACCGTCTCCCACCGGATTCCCGAATTTCCCTCTGAGGCCTCTGCCCTTCCCAAGCCTTGTTGGAAGAGGTGGGTGAAATTCCCAATTTTTCCTTGGAATTCTGGATTTTTTGGGAATTTTTTAAGGGTTTTTGGGAAAAAAAATTGGGGAAAATTTGGGGTTTTTTTGGGATTTTTCCAGAATTTTTTTGGATTTTTTTATCACAAAATTTGGGCTTAAAATTGGAATTTTTGGGAATTTTTTGGGATTTTTTTTCCTTAAAATTTGGGTTAAAAACGAGAATTTTTTTGAATTTTTTTATCACAAATTTTGGGATTAAAATTGGAATTTTTGGGGATTTTTTAAGATTTTTTTCCCAAAAATTTGGGTTAAAAATGAGAATTTTTTGGGGAATTTTTAGGGAATTTTTCCACAAATTTTGGGATTAAAACTGGGAAATGTTGGGAGATTTTTGGGAATTTTTCCACAAATTTTGGGCTTAAAATTGGAATTTTTGGGGATATTTTCAGATTTTTTTCCTTAAAATTTGGGTTAAAAATGAGAATTTTTGGGGATTTTTTTTCCAAAATTTGGGCTTAAAATTGGAATTTTTGGGGATTTTTTTAGATTTTTTTCCTTAAAATTTGTGTTAAAAATGAGAATTTTTGGGGAATTTTTAGGGAATTTTTCCACAAATTTTGGGCTTAAAATTGGAATTTTTGGGGATTTTTTTACATTTTTTTCCTTAAAATTTGGGTTAAAAATGAGAATTTTTGGGGAATTTTTAGGGAATTTTTATACAAAAATTTGGGTTGAAAATGATAATTTTTGAAGGAATTTTTCAGAATTTTTTTTTTTAAATTTTTCCAGAAATTTTGGGGTTTTTTATCCCTAAAATTGGGGAATTTTCTCCAAAATTTGGGAGAATTTCAGCCAGAATTGGGAATTCCCAAATTTCCCTCTGAGGCCTCTGCCCTTCCCAAGCCTTGTTGGAAGAGGTGGGTGAAATTCCCAAATTTTCCTTGGAATTCTGGGTTTTTTTGGGATCTGGGAAAAATTTGGGGTTTTTTAGGATTTTTCCAGAATTTTTTTGGAATTTTTTCCACAAAATTTGGATAAAAAATGAGAATTTTGAGGAATTTTTAGGGAATTTTTTCCCTAAATTTTGGGTTTAAAATTGGAAAATTTTGGGAATTCTTTTGGAATTTTTCAGGATTTTTTTCCCCCAAAATTTGGGTTAAAAACGAGAATTTCTAGGATTTTTAGGGAATTTTTTCCCAAAATTTGGGCTTAAAATTGGAATTTTGGGGATTTTTTTGGAATTTTTTCCCAAAAATTTGGGTTAAAAATGAGAATTTTTGGGGAATTTTTAGGGAATTTTTCCACAAATTTTGGGATTAAAATTGGAATTTTTGGGGATTTTTTGGGGATTTTTTTCCTTAAAATTTGGGTTAAAAAAGAGAATTTTGGGGGATTTTTTTTCCCAAATTTTGGGCTTAAAATTGGAATTTTTGGGGATTTTTTTTGGGGATTTTTTTCCTTAAAATTTGGGTTAAAAATGAAAATATTTTGGAGATTTTTTGGGGGATTTTTTTTGATTTTGGGGTTTTTTGGGGATTTTTCCAGAATTTTTTGGAGATTTTTTCCCCCAAAATTTTGGGTTTAAAATTGGAATTTTTTGGGAATTTCAGGAATTTTTCAGGAATTTTTTCCCCAAAATTTGGGTTTAAAATTGGAATTTTTTTGGAATTTCCAGGAATTTTTCAGGAATTTTTTCCCCAAAATTTGGGCTTAAAATTGGAATTTTTTAGGAATTTTTTGGGATTTTTTTTTTCCTAAAATTTGGGTTAAAAATGAGAATTTTTTGGAGATTTTTTTCGCCAACTTTTTTGATTTTGGGGTTTTTTGGGGATTTTTCCAGAATTTTTGGGGATTTTTTCTCCCAAAATTTTTGGTTTAAAATTGGAATTTTTGGGGAATTTTCAGGAATTTTTCAGGAATTTTTTTCCCAAAATTTGGGTTAAAAAAGGGAATTTTTTGGGCATTTTTTCCATAATTTTTTGAGAATTAATTCCCAAAATTAGGATTAAAAATGAGAATTTTATTGGCATTTTTTGAGAATTTTTCCCCAAAGTTTTAAGTTTAAAATTGGAATTATTTAGGAATTGTCAGGAATTTTTCAGGAATTTTTTTCCCAAATTTTGGGTTTAAAATTGGAATTTTTGGGGATTTTTTGAGATTTTTTTCCTTAAAATTTGGGTTAAAAATGAGAATTTTTGGGGATTTTTTTTCCCAAATTTTGGGCTTAAAATTGGAATTTTTTGGGATTTTTTTAGATTTTTGTCTTTAAAATTTGGGCTAAAAATGAGAATTTTTGGGGAATTTTTAGGGAATTTTTCCACAAATTTTGGGCTTAAAATTGGAATTTTTGGGGATTTTTTGGGATTTTTTTTCCTAAAAATTTGGGTTAAAAATGAAAATATTTTTGAGATTTTTTTGGGGATTTTTTTTAGGATTTTGGGGATTTTTCCAGAATTTTTGGGGATTATTTTCCCCCAAAATTTTGGGTTTAAAATTGGAATTTTTTAGGAATTTTCAGGAATTTTTCAGGAATTTTTTTCCCAAAATTTGGGATTAAAATTGGAATTTTTGGGGATTTTTTGAGATTTTTTTCCTTAAAATTTGGGTTAAAAATGAGAATTTTTGGGGAATTTTTAGGGAATTTTTCCACAAATTTTGGGATTAAAATTGGGAAATGTTGGGAGATTTTTGGGAATTTTTCCACAAATTTTGGGATTAAAATTGGAATTTTTGGGGTTTTTTTTCAGATTTTTTTCCTTAAAATTTGGGTTAAAAATGAAAATATTTTTGAGATTTTTTTGGGGTTTTTTTTTAGGATTTTGGGGATTTTTCCAGAATTTTTGGGGATTTTTTCCCCAAAATTTTTGGTTTAAAATTGGAATTTTTAAGGCATTTTCTGGAATTTTTCAGGAATTTTTTTCCCAAAATTTGGGCTTAAAATTGGAATTTTTGGGGATTTTTTTTAGATTTTTTTTACTTAAAATTTGGGTTAAAAATGAGAATTTTGGGGAATTTTTAGGGAATTTTTTTTTTAATTTTTTGGGATTTTTATCCAAAAATTTGGGGTTAAAATGGGAATTTTTCAGGAATTTTTGGGAATTTTTATACAAAAATTTGGATTAAAAATGAGAATTTTTGAAGGAATTTTTCTGAATATCTTTGGAGAATTTTTCCAGAAATTTTGGGATTTTTTATCCCTAAAATTGGGGAATTTTCTCCAAAATTTGGGAGAATTTCAGCCAGAATTGGGAATTCCCAAATTTCCCTCTGAGGCCTCTGCCCTTCCCAAGCCTTGTTGGAAGAGGTGGGTGAAATTCCCAATTTTTCCTTGGAATTCTGGGTTTTTTTGGGATCTGGGAAAAATTTGGGGTTTTTTGGGATTTTTCCAGAATTTTTTTGGAATTTTTTCCACAAAATTTGGATAAAAAATGAGAATTTTGGGGAATTTTTAGGGAATTTTTTCCCTAAATTTTGGGTTTAAAATTGGAAAATTTTGGGAATTCTTTTGGAATTTTTCAGGAATTTTTTCCCCCAAAATTTGGGTTAAAAACGAGAATTTTTAGGGATTTTTATGGAATTTTTTCCCAAAATTTGGGCTTAAAATTGGAATTTTGGGGATTTTTTGGGAATTTTTTCCCCAAAATTTGGGTTAAAAATGAGAATTCTGGGGGAATTTTTAGGGAATTTTTCCACAAATTTTTGGATTAAAATTGGAATTTTTTAGGAATTTTTAGGAATTTTTTTCCCAAAATTTGGGCTTAAAATTGGAATTTTTGGGGATTTTTTGGGATTTTTTTCCTTAAAATTTGGGTTAAAAATGAAAATTTTTGGGGAATTTTTAGGGAATTTTTTTTGGAATTTTTTGGGATTTTTATCCAAAAATTTGGGGTTAAAATGGGAATTTTTCAGGAATTTTTGGGAATTTTTATCCAAAAATTTGGGTTGAAAATGAGAAATTTTGAAGGAATTTTTCTGAATTTTTTTGGAGAATTTTTCCAGAAATTTTGGGATTTTTCATCCCTAAAATTGGGGAATTTTCTCCAAAATTTGGGAGAATTTCAGCCAGAATTGGGAATTCCCAAATTTCCCTCTGAGGCCTCTGCCCTTCCCAAGCCTTGTTGGAAGAGGTGGGTGAAATTCCCAATTTTTCCTTGGAATTCTGGGTTTTTTTGGGAATTTTTTTAAGGGTTTTTGGGAAAAAAAAATTGGGAAAAAAATAGGGAAAATTTGGGGTTTTTTTTGATTTTTCCAGAATTTTTTTGAATTTTTTTATCACAAAATTTGGGCTTAAAATTGGAATTTTTGGGGATTTTTTGAGAATTTTTTCCTTAAAATTTGGGTTAAAAAATAGAATTTTTGGGAATTTTTTTTCCCAAATTTTAGGTTTAAAATTGGACTTTTGGGAGATTTTTAGGAATTTTTTTCCTTAAAATTTGGGTTTAAAATGAGAATTTTTGGGGAATTTTTAGGGAATTTTTCCACAAATTTTGGGATTAAAATTGGAATTTTTGGGGATTTTTTTGGATTTTTTTCCTTAAAATTTGGGTTAAAAATGAGAATTTTTGGGGGATTTGTTTTCCCAAAATTGGGGCTTAAAATTGGAATTTTTGGGGATTTTTTGAGATTTTTTCCCTTAAAATTTGGGTTAAAAATGAGAATTTTTGGGGAATTTTTAGGGAATTTTTCCACAAATTTTGGGATTAAAATTGGAAAGTTTTGGGAATTCTTTTGGAATTTTTCAGGAATTTTTTCCCCCAAAATATGGGTTAAAAATGAGAATTTTTAGGGATTTTTAGGGAATTTTTTCCCAAAATTTGGGCTTAAAATTGGAATTTTGGGGATTTTTTTGGAATTTTTTCCCCAAAATTTGGGTTAAAAATGAGAATTTTTGGGGAATTTTTAGGGAATTTTTCCACAAATTTTGGGATTAAAATTGGAATTTTTTAGGAATTTTCAGGAATTTTTTTCCCAAAATTTGGGCTTAAAATTGGAATTTTATGGGATTTTTTTAGATTTTTTTCCTTAAAATTTGGGTTAAAAATGAGAATTTTTGGGAATTTTTTTTCCCAAATTTTAGGTTTAAAATTGGACTTTTGGGAGATTTTTAGGAATTTTTTTCCTTAAAATTTGGGTTAAAAAAGAGAATTTTGGGGGATTTTTTTTCCCAAATTTTGGGCTTAAAATTGGAATTTTTGGGGATTTTTTTAGATTTTTTTCCTTAAAATTTGGGTTAAAAATGAGAACTTTTGGGGAATTTTTAGGGAATTTTTTCCACAAATTTTGGGATTAAAACTGGGAAATTTTGGGAGATTTTTGGGAATTTTTCCACAAATTTTGGGATTAAAATTGGAATTTTTGGGGATTTTTTCAGATTTTTTTCCTTAAAATTTGGGATAAAAATGAAAATATTTTTGAGATTTTTTTGGGGATTTTTTTTAGGATTTTGGGGATTTTTCCAGAATTTTTGGGGATTCTTTCCCCCAAAATTTTGGGTTTAAAATTGGAATTTTTTAGGAATTTTCAGGAATTTTTCAGGAATTTTTTTCCCAAAATTTGGACTTAAAATTGGAATTTTGGGGATTTTTTTGGAATTTTTTCCCCAAAATTTGGGTTAAAAATGAGAATTCTGGGGGAATTTTTAGGGAATTTTTCCACAAATTTTTGGATTAAAATTGGAATTTTTTAGGAATTTTCAGGAATTTTTTTCCCAAAATTTGGGCTTAAAATTGGAATTTTTGGGGATTTTTTTAGATTTTTTTTCCTTAAAATTTGGGTTAAAAATGAGAATTTTTGGGAATTTTTTTTCCCAAATTTTAGGTTTAAAATTGGATTTTTAGGAGATTTTTGGGGATTTTTTCCCTTAAAATTTGGGTTAAAAATGAGAATTTTTGGGGATTTTTTTTTCCCAAATTTTGGGCTTAAAATTGGAATTTTGGGGATTTTTTTGGAATTTTTTCCCCAAAATTTGGGTTAAAAATGAGAATTCTGGGGGAATTTTTAGGGAATTTTTCCACAAGTTTTGGGATTAAAATTGGAATTTTTGGGGATTTTTTTGAGATTTTTTTCCTTAAAATTTGGGTTAAAAATGAAAATATTTTTGAGATTTTTTTGGGGATTTTTTTTTGGATTTTGGGGATTTTTCCAGAATTTGGGGGGATTTTTTCCCCCAAAATTTTGGGTTTAAAATTGGAACTTTTTAGGAATTTTCAGGATTTTTTCTGGAATTTTTTGGAAATTTTTTGGGATTTTTTTTCCCAAAATTTGGGTTTAAAATTGGAATTTTTTTTGGAATTTCCAGGAATTTTTCAGGAATTTTTTTCCCAAAATTTGGGCTTAAAATTGGAATTTTTGAGGAATTTTTTGGGATTTTTTTTTCCTAAAATTTGGGTTAAAAATGAGAATTTTTGGGGATTTTTTGGGATTTTTTTCCTTAAAATTTGGGTTAAAAATGAGAATTTTTGGGAATTTTTTTACCAAATTTTGGTCTTAAAATTGGAAAATTTTGGGAGATTTTTGGGAATTTTTTCCTTAAAATTTGGGTTAAAAATGAGAATTTTTGGGGATTTTTTTTCCCCAAAATTTGGGCTTAAAATCGGAATTTTTGGGGATTTTTTCAGATTTTTTTCCTTAAAATTTGGGTTAAAAATGAGAATTTTTGGGGATTTTTTTTCCCAAAATTTGGGCTTAAAATTGGAATTTTTTGGGATTTTTTTAGATTTTTTTCCTTAAAATTTGGGTTAAAAATGAGAATTTTTGGGAATTTTTTTTCCCAAATTTTAGGTTTAAAATTGGATTTTTGGGAGATTTTTGGGATTTTTTTCCTTAAAATTTGGGTTAAAAATGAGAATTTTTGGGGATTTTTTTTTCCCAAATTTTGGGCTTAAAATTGGAATTTTTGGGGATTTTTTTAGATTTTTTTCCTTAAAATTTGGGTTAAAAATGAGAATTTTTGGAAATTTTTTTTAACAAATTTTGGGATTAAAATTGGAAAATTTTGGGAGATTTTTGGGAATTTTTTCCCCAAATTTTGGGTTAAAAATGAGAATTTTTTGGAGATTTTTTTGGCGAATTTTTTTTGATTTTGGGGTTTTTTGGGGATTTTTCCAGAATTTTTGGGGATTTTTTCCCCAAAATTTTGATTTAAAAATTGGAATTTTTTTTTTTAATTTTTTGGGAATTTTTTCCCAAAATTTTGGGTTAAAAATTGGAATTTTTTTTTTTAAATTTTCTGGGAGTTTTTTCCACAAAATTTATGTTAAAATTGGAATTTTTTGCAGATTTTTTTTGGAATTGTTTCCCCCAAATTTGGGTTAAAAATGGGAATTTTGGGGGGAATTTTTTTTCCAAAATTTGGGTTAAAAATCAAAAATGTCCAGCTTTTTAAAGAATTTTTTTCTTTAAAATTCCAGTTTTTTTCTTAAAACTTGAAAATTTTTTCCTGGAATTTGAGAATTTTTCCAGATTTCCTTAAAAAGCCTCAAAATTCTCCTAAAATTTTATTAAAAATCCCCCAAAATTTCTCATTTTTAACCTAAAATTTAAATGAAAAAATAAAAAAAAATTACATTTTAAACCCAAATTTTGTGGAAAAAATTCCCAAAAAATTCTAAAAAAATTCCAGAAAAAAAATTCCCAAAAATTCTCATTTTCAACCCAAATTTTTGGATAAAAAATCCCAAAAAATTCCTAAAAAATTCCAATTCTAAACCTTAAAAACCATTAAAAAACCACAAAAAAATCCAAATTTGGGCTAAAAAAGTGCAAAAACATCAGAATTTTGACAACAAAAACTCATAAAATTTTTTTTTGAATTTTGAGGAATTTTTTTCTACCAAAATTAAAGATTTTTTTTTTAAAATTTTATTTTTTGGGAATTTTTTCCCAAAACTTTGGGTTAAAAGTTGGATTTTTTAAAAATTTTTTGGGATTTTTTTCCCAAAATTTTAATTTAAAAATTGAAAATTTTTTTTTAAAATTTTTTGGGAATTTTTTCCCAAAATTTTGATTTAAAAATTGGAATTTTTTTTTTAATTTTTTGGGAGTTTTTTCCACAAAATTTATGCTAAAATTGGAATTTTTTGCAGATTTTTTTTGGAATTGTTTCCCCCAAATTTGGGTTAAAAATGGGAATTTTTTGGGAATTTTTTCCCAAAATTTTGATTTAAAAATTGGAATTTTTTTTTTTTAATTTTTTGGCATTTTTTTCCACAAAATTTATGTTTAAATTGAAATTTTTGCTGCTTTTAGCCCAAATTTGGGCTAAAAAAAAAGCAAAAAAATCAGAATTTTAACAAAAAAACTCATAAAAACCCCAAATTTCCACTTAAAAATCTGGAAAAATTCCGATTTATCCCAAAAATTTGAATTTTTCCCATTTTTTTCCAGCAGCTCTTCCCGAAAATCCGACTCCAGATCATCCCAATCCCGAGGAAATTCCCAGCAGGACGATTCCGACCGCCTGCGTCCGTCCCACTCATCCCCTGCGCAGTTTCGCCAATCCCATGGATCCCAAAATTCCCTACACGCCTCTGCTGGCCCAAGGTAACATCCCAGAATATTCCAAATTTATCCCAAATTTATCCCAAATTTTTTCCCATTTTTTTCCCAATTTTTTCCCATTTTTTTCCCCTTTTTTTCCCTTTTTTCCTCATTTTTTTCCCATTTTTTTTCCTTTTTTTTGGAATTTTTTTCCATTTTTATAAATTTTTTTCCCATTTTTTTTCCCCATTTTTTTCCCATTTTTTTCCCATTTTTTCCCCTTTTTTCCCCATTTTTTCCCCATTTTTTCCCATTTTTTTCCCTTTTTTTCCCATTTTTCCCCATTTTTTTCCCATTTTTTCCAATTTCTTATCTCCAATTTTTCCTGAATTTTTCCCATTTTTTTCCCATTTTCCCCCATTTTTTCCAGTTTTTTTCCCATTTTTAATCCATTTTTTTCTCCATTTCTTCCTGAATTTTTTCTTTCTTTTTCCCATTTTTTCCCCCTTTTTTCCCATTTTTTTCCATTTTTTTCCTATTTTTATCCCATTTTTTTTCCAATTTTTGCCCTTTTTTCCCAATTTTTCTTATTTTTTCCCATTTTTTCCCCATTTTTTCCCCTTTTTTTCCCATTTTTCCCGATCCCATGGATCCCAAAATTCCCTACACGCCCCTGCTGGCCCAAGGTAACATCCCAGAATATTCCCAATTTATCCCAAATTTTTCCCATTTTTTTCCCAATTTTTTCCCATTTTTTATCCATTTTTTTGAGTTTTTTTCCCATTTTTTCCCCATTTTTTTCCCATTTTTTCTCCTTTTTTTTCCCATTTTTCCCATTTTTTCCCATTTTTTCCCCATTTTTCCCAATTTTTCCCCATTTTTTCCTCCCATTTTTCCCCATTTTTCCACATTTTTTTCTCATTTTTTCCCATTTTTTTTCCCAATTTTTTCCCTTTTTTTCCCATTTTTTTTTCCCTTTTTTTTGAGTTTTTTTCCCATTTTTTCCCAATTTTTTCCCATTTTTTTCCCATTTTTTAAAAATTTTTCCCCCATTTTTATCCCATTTTTTTTTCCAATTTTTGCCCTTTTTTCCCATCTTTTTTCACATTATTTTCCCATTTTTTCCCCATTTTTTCCCCTTTTTTTCCCCATTTTTCCACATTTTTGCCAATTTTTTCCCATTTTCCCCAATCCCATGGATCCCCAAATTCCCTACACGCCTCTGCTGGCCCAAGGTAACATCCCAGAATATTCCCAATTTATCCCAATTTTTTCCCATTTTTTTCCCAATTTTTCCCCATTTTTTTTCATTTTTTTTGAATTTTTTCCCATTTCTTTCCCATTTTTTATCCAATTTTTTGAGTTTTTTTCCCATTTTTTCCCCATTTTTTTCCCATTTTTATCCAAAATTTTCCCATTTTATTCCCCATTTTTCCCAATTTTTCCCCATTTTTCCCCCCATTTTTTCCCATTTTTTCCAATTTTTTATCTCCATTTTTCCTGAATTTTTCTCATTTTTTTCCCATTTTTTCCCATTTTTCCCTCAATTTTTCCAATTTTTTTCCAATTTTTTCCAATTTTTCCCCAATTTTTATCCCAATTTTTTCCAATTTTTATCCCATTTTTATCCCATTTTTTTCCCATTTTTTTTGAAATTTTTTACCAATTTTTTCCTCATTTTTTTCCATTTTTTCTCCTTTTTTTTTCCCATTTTTTTCCATTTTTTTTAATTTTTCCCCATTTTTTCCCCATTTTTTCCCATTTTTTTCCCATTTCTTTCTCATTTTTTTCTTTTTTATCCCTTTTTTCCCATTTTCAAAAAATTTTTTTTCCTTTTTTCCATTTTTTCCCCATTTTTTCTTTTTTTTCCCGCTTTTTTCCATTTTTATTCCATTTTTTCCCTGTTTTTTCCCAATTTTTCCCCCATTTTAAAATTTTTAATTTTTTCCATTTTTTCCCATTTTTTTCCCATTTTTTTCTCATTTTTTTCCTCTTTTTCCCCATTTTTCCCCTTTTTCTCAATTTTCTCCATTATTTTTCCAATTTTTTCCCGTTTTTATCCCGTTTTTTCCCAATTTTCCCCATTTTTCCCATTTTTTCCCAATTTTTCCCAATTTTTTCCCTTTTTTAAAAAAATTTTTTCCCTTTGTTTTTCCATTTTTTCTCGGTTTTTTCCTCCATTTTTATCCAAAATTTTCCCCATTTTTCCCCATTTTTTTCCCATTTTTTCCCATTTTTTATCCATTTTTTTCTCCATTTTTTCCCGATTTTTTCCTCTTTTTCCCCATTTTTTTTGAATTTTTTTTCCCATTTTTTCCCATTTCTTCCCAATTTTTTTCCCCTTTTTTATCCATTTTTTTAAATAATTTTTTCCCATTTTTTACCAATTTTTTCCCTTTTTTCCCATTTTTCCCGCCTTTTCCTGCCATTTTCCCGCCTTTTCCCGATTTTTCCCCTTTTCCTGACCTTTTCCCGCCTTTTCCTGCCATTTTCCCACCTTTTCCCGATTTTTCCCGCCATTTCCTGCCCTTTTCCCGCCTTTTCCCACCTTTCCTGACCTTTTCCCACCCTTTTCCCACCCTTTTCCCGCCATTTCCTGCCATTTCTTGCCCTTTTCCTGCCTTTTCCTGCCTTTCCCTGCTCTTTTCCCGCCATTTCTTGACCTTTTCCCGCCTTTTCCTGCCCTTTTCCCGCCATTTTCTCCCCTTTTCCCGCCTTTTCCTGACCTTTTTCCCGCCACTTCCCAATTTTTCCCACCATTTCCTGCCCTTTTCCCGCCATTTCTTGCCGTTTTCCCGCCCTTTCCTGACCTTTTCCTGCCTTTTCCCATTTTTTCCCGCCCTTTCCCACCTTTTCCCGCCTTTTCCTGCCTTTTCCCATTTTTTCCCTTTTCCCGCCTTTTCCCGCCCTTTCCTGCCCTTTTTCCTGCCATTTCCCATTTTTTCCCGCCATTTCCTGACCTTTTCCCACCTTTTCCCGCTTTTTTCCCCGCCCTTTCCCACCTTTTTCTGACCTTTTCCCAATTTTTCCCGCCTTTTCCTGCCATTTTCCTGCCTTTTCCTGACCTTTTCCCACCTTTTCCTGCCATTTTCCTGATTTTTCCCTCCTTTTCCCAATTTTTCCCGCCTTTTCCTGCTATTTTCCCGCTTTTTCCCAATTTTTCCCGCCTTTTCCTGCCCTTTTCCCGCCTTTTCCTGCCCTTTTCCCGACTTTTCCAATTTTTTCCCGCCTTTTCCCGCCTTTTCCCGTCTTCTCCTGACCTTTTCCCACCCTTTTCCCGCCTTTTCCCGCCATTTCCAGCTCCTTTCCCGCCTTTTCCTGCCATTTTCCCGCCTTTTCCTGACCTTTTCCTGCCATTTTCTCCCCTTTTCCCACCATTTCTTGCCCTTTTCCCGCCTTTTCCTGACCTTTTCCCACCTTTTCCCGCTCTTTTCCCGCCTTTTCCTGCTGTTTTCCCGCCATTTCCTGCCATTTTCCCGCCTTTTCCCGATTTTTCCCGCCTCTTCCTGACCTTTTCCCGCTTTTGCAGCCCCTCTGAAGACGGCGTCCTTGGGATTCCCGGGAAAAGCTCGATCCCCTCTGCTCCCGGTCTCCGTTCCCACGGCTCCGGAATGCGCCGAGGATTCCCAGGATTCCCAGAATTCCCAGGAGGCCGGAAATGTGAGGGGAAAATGGGGGAAAATGGGGGAAAAATGCGGGAAAATTGGGATAAAATTGGGGGAATTTTGGGATAAAATTGGGAAAAATTGGGAAAAAATTGGGGAAAGAATGGAGGAAAATTGGAATGAAAATGGGGAAAAATGGGATAAAATTGGGAAAAAATTGGGATAAAAATGGGGAAAAATTGGGAAAAAATTGGGATAAAAAAGGGGAAAAATTGGGGGAAAAATGGAGGAAAATTGGGATAAAAATGGGAAAAAAATGGGGAAAAATTGGGATAAAAATTGGGAAAAATTGGAAAAAAATGGGGGAAAAAATGGGAAAATTTTGGATAAAAATGGAGAAAAAAATGGGAAAAAATTGGATTAAAAATGGGAAAAAATTGGGAAAAAATGGAGGAAAATTGGGATAAAAAGGGGAAAAATTGGGGAAAAAATGGGAAAAAATAGGAATAAAAATGGGAGAAAAATTGGGAAAAAATTGGGAAAAAAATGGAGGAAAATTGGGATGAAAATGGGGAAAAAATGGGGAAAAATGGGGAAAAAATTTGGAATAAAAATGGGAAAAAATTGGGGAAAAATGGAGGAAAATTGGGATAAAAAAGGGGAAAAATTGGATTAAAAATGGGATAAAAATGGGGAAAAATTGGGGGAAAATTGGGAATAAAAATGGGGAAAATTGGGATAAAATTGGGAAAAAATTGGGAAAAAATGGAGGAAAATTGGGAAAAAAATTTGGGAAAAAATTGGAAAAAATTGGGATAAAAATGGGAAAAAAATTGGATTAAAAATGGGGAAAAATTGGGGAAAAATTGGGGAAAAATTGGGATGAAAATGGGGAAAATTGGGAATAAAAATGGGAAAAATTGGGATAAAATTGGGAAAAATTGGGAAAAATTTGGATAAAAATGTGGAAAAAAATGGGGGAATTTTGGGATAAAAATGGGAATAAAATGGGATAAAATTGGGAAAAATTTGGAATAAAAATGGGGCAAAATTTGGAATAAAAATGGGAAAAAATTGGGAAAAAAAGAGGGAAAATGGGAAAAAATTGGGATGAAAATGGGAAAAAATTTGGGAAAAAAATGGAGGAAAATTGGGATAAAAATGGGAAAAAAATTGGATTAAAAATGGGATAAAAATGGGGAAAAATCGGGGAAAAATTGGGATGAAAATGGGGAAAATTGGGAATAAAATGGGAAAAATTGGGAATAAAAATGTGGAAAAATGGGATAAAATTGGGATAAAATTGGGGGAATTTTGGGATAAAATTTGGAAAAAATCGGGAAAAAATGGAGGAAAATTGGGGAAAAAATGGGGAAAAATTGGATAAAATTAGGGAAAAATTTGGAATAAAAATGGGGAAAAATTGGGATGAAAATGGAGAAAAATTGGGAAAATTGGGATAAAATTGGGGGAATTTTGGGATAAAATTGGGAAAAAATTGGGGGGAAATTGGGAAAAAATGGGAAAAAATTGGGGAAAAATTGGGATCAAATTGGGGGAAAATTGGGGAAAAATTGGGAAAAAAATGGGAAAAAAATGGAGGAAAATTGGGAAAAAATGGGAAAAAATAGGAATAAAAATGGGAGAAAAATTGGGATGAAAATGGGGAAAAATGAGAAAAAATGGGGAAAATTTGGGAATAAAAATGGGGAAAAAATCGGGATAAAAATGGGAAAAAATGGGGGAAAATTTGGAATAAAAATGAGGAAAAATTGGGAAAAAAATGGAGGAAAATTGGGATAAAAATGGGAAAAAATTGGGATGAAAATGGGGAAAATTGGGAATAAAAATGGGAAAAAATTGGATTAAAAATGGGGAAAAATTGGGAAAAAATGGAGGAAAATTGGGAAAAAAAAGGGGAAAAATTGGATTAAAAATGGGATAAAAAAGGGGAAAAATTGGGGGAAAAATTGGGAATAAAAATGGGGAAAATTGGGATAAAATTGGGAAAAAATTGGGAAAAAAATGGGAAAAATTGGGATAAAAATGGAGGAAAATTGGGATAAAATTGGGAAAAAAATGGGGAAAAAATGGGGAAAAATTTGGAATAAAAATGGGAAAAAATGAAGGAAAATTGGAATAAAAATGGGAGAAAAAATGGGATGAAAATGGAAAAAAATTGGGATGAAAATGGGGAAAATTGGGAATAAAAATGGGGGAAAAAGGGGAAAAATTGGAAAAAAAATGGGGAAAAATTTGGGATGAAAATGGGGAAAACTTGGGAATAAAAGTGGGGAAAAATTGGATTGAAAATGGGGGAAAATGGGGAAAAAATGGGGAAAAATTGGGAAAAAATGGAGGAAAATTGGGATGAAAATGGAAAAAATTGGGATAAAAATGGGGAAAAATGGGATTAAATGGGGAAAAAATTGGATTAAAAATGGGGAAAAATTGGGAAAAAATGGAGGAAAATTGGGATAAAAATGGGAAAAAAATGGGGAAAAATTGGGATAAAAATTGGGAAAAATTGGGAAAAAATGGGGGAAAAAATGGGAAAATTTTGGATAAAAATGGGGAAAAACTTGGAATAAAAATGGGGAAAAAATGGGATAAAAATGGAGGAAAATTTGGATAAAAAAGGGGAAAAATTGGGGAAAAAATGGGAAGAAAATGGAGGAAAATTGGGATGAAAATGGGGAAAAAATGGGAAAAAATGGGGAAAAATGGGGAAAAAATTTGGAATAAAAATGGGAAAAAATTGGGGGAAAATGGAGGAAAATTGGGATAAAAAAAGGGGAAAAATTGGATTAAAAATGGGATAAAAATGGGGAAAAATTGGGGGAAAAATTGGGAATAAAAATGGGGAAAATTGGGATAAAATTGGGAAAAAATTGGGAAAAAAATGGGAAAAATTGGGATAAAAATGGAGGAAAATTGGGATAAAATTGGGATAAAATTGGGAAAAAAATGGGAAAAAATGGGGAAAAATTTGGAATAAAAATGAGGAAAAATTGGGAAAAAATGGAGGAAAATTGGGATAAAAATGGGAAAAAATTGGATTAAAAATGGGGAAAAATTGGGAAAAAATGGAGGAAAATTGGAATAAGAAAGGGGAAAAATTGGGGAAAAATGGGAAAAAATTTGGAAAAAAATGGAGGAAAATTGGGATGAAAATGGGAAAAAATTGGGAAAAAATGGGGAAAAAATGGGAAACAATGGGGAAAAATTTGGAATAAAATGGGGAAAATTTGGAATAAAAATGGGGAAAAATTGGGGAAAAATTGGGAAAAAATTGGGAAAAAATTGAGGAAAATTGGGATGAAAATGGGGAAAAAATTGGGAAAAAATGGGATAAAATTGGGGGAAAAATTTGGAATAAAAATGGGGAAAATTTGGATAAAAATGGGGAAAAATGGGAAAAAATTATGAAAAATGGGGAAAATATGAAGGAAAATTGGAATGAAAATGGGGAAAAATTGGGAATAAAAATGGGCCAAAAATTGGGATAAAAATTGGGCAATAATGGGAAAAAATGGGGGAAAATTGGGAAAAAAATTCGGGAAAAAATTGGAAAAAATTGGGATAAAATTGGGGGAAAATTGGGAAAAAATTGGATTAAAAATAGGGAAAAAATTTGGATAAAAATGGGGAAAAATTGGGATGAAAAAGGGGAAAAAATGGGATAAAAATGGGGAAAAAAAGCAGGGAAAAGGGGAAAAAATTGGGAAAAAATGGGGAAAAATTGGGAGAAAAATTGGGAAAAATGGGGGAAAAATGGGAAAATTTTGCATAAAAATGGGAAAAAAATGGGGAAAAAAATGGGGAAAAACTTGGAATAAAAATGGGGAAAAATGGGATAAAAATGCATAAATAAAGAGGGAAAATGGGAAAAAATTGGGATGAAAATGGAGAAAATTGGAACAAAAATAAGGAAAAATTTGGAATAAAAATGGGGAAAAAACTGGGGAAAAATGGGGGAAATTGGGATAAAAATGAGCAAAAAAAGGAGGGAAAATGGGAAAAAATTGGGATGAAAATGGGGAAAAATTGGGATGAAAATGGGGAAAAATTTGGAATAAAAATTGGGAAAAAATGGGAAAAAATTGGATTAAAAATGGGGAAAAATTGGGAAAAAATGGAGGAAAATTGGGATAAAAAAGGGGAAAAATTGGGGAAAAAATGGGAAAAAATAGGAATAAAAATGGGAGAAAAATTGGGGAAAAATTGGGAAAAAATTGGGAAAAAAATGGAGGAAAATTGGGATGAAAATGGGGAAAAAATGGGATAAAATTAGGGGAAAATTTGGAATAATAATGGGGAAAAATTGGGATGAAAATTGGGATAAAAATGGGAAAAAAATTGGATTAAATATGGGATAAAAATGCGGAAAAATTGGGAAAAATTGGAATGAAAATGGGGAAAATTTGGAATAAAATGGGAAAAACTGGGAATAAAAATGGGGAAAAAATGGGATAAAGTTGGGATAAAATTGGGATAAAATTGGGATGAAAATGGGAAAAAATTTGATTAAAAAAGGGGAAAAAATGGGAAAAAATTATGAAAAATGGGGAAAAATATGAAGGAAAATTGGGATGAGAAAGGAAAAATTGGGAATAAAAATGGGCAAAAAATTGGGATAAAAATTGGGCAATAATGGGAAAAAATGGGGGAAAATTGGGAAAAAAATTTGAGAAAAAATTGGAAAAAATTGGGATAAAAATGGAGGAAAATTGGGAAAAATTGGGAAAAAATTGGGGGAAAATTGGGATGAAAATGGGGAAAAATTGGAATAAAATGGGAAAAATTGGGAAAAAAAATGGAGAAAATACAGGAAAAAAAGGGGGGAAAATGGGAAAAAAATGGAGGAAAATTGAGGAAAAAATGGGAATAAAAATGGGGAAAAAAGGAGGGAAAATGGGCAAAAATGGGGAAAAAATGGGGGAAAATTTGGATTAAAGATGGGGAAAAAATGGGATGAAAATGGGAAAAAAATGGGAAAAAATTTGGTTAAAATTGGGAAAAAATTGGATTAAAATTGGGAAAAAATTGGATTAAAAATGGGGAAAAATGGGGAAAATTTGGATAAAAATGTGGAAAAAAATGGGGGAATTTTGGGATAAAAATGGGAATAAAATGGGATAAAATTGGGAAAAATTTGGAATAAAAATGGGAGAAAAATTGGGATGAAAATGGGAAAAAATTGGATTAAAAAAGGGGAAAAAATGGGAAAAAATTCTGAAAAATGGGGAAAAAAATGAAGGAAAATTGGGATGAGAAAGGAAAAATTGGAAATAAAAATGGGCAAAAAATTGGGATAAAAATTGGGAAAAAATGGGAAAAAATTGGGGAAAAAATGGGGAAAAATTGGGGAAAAATTGGGAAAAAAATGGGAAAAAATGGGATAAAAATGGGGGAAAATTGGGCAAAATTGGGATAAAAATGGGAAAAAAATTGGGGAAAAATGGAGGAAAATTGGGATAAAAATGGGAAAAAATTGGGGAAAAAGCGGAGGAAAATTGGGATAAAAATGGGGAAAAATTGAGAGAAAATGGGAAAAATTGGGATGAAAATGGGGAAATTTGGGAGAAAATTTGGGTAAAAATTTTCATAAGAAATGGAAAAAAAGGGGAAAAATTTGTGGAAATTGGGATAAAAATTGGGAAAAACTTGGAATAAAATGGGAAAAATTGGGATAAAAATGGGAATCAAATGGGATAAAATTGGGAAAAAAATGGATTAAAAATGGGGGAAAATGGGGAAAAAATGGGGAAAAAATGGGAATGAAATGGGAAAAATTGGGAATAAAAATGGGGAAAAATTGGGAAAAAATTGGGGGAAAATTGGGATAAAAATGGGGAAAATTGGGAATAAAATGGGAAAAATGGGGAAAAAAATGGGAAAAAATGGAGGAAAATTGGGATAGAAATGGGAGAAAAAATGGGATGAAAATGGAAAAAAAATGGGATGAAAATGGGGAAAATTGGGAAAAAATTGGGGGAAAAAGGGGAAAAATTGGGGAAAAAATGGGAAAAAATGGGGAAAAAAATGGAGGAAAATTGGGCTAAAAATGGGAAAAAATTGGGGAAAAATGGGAAAAAAATCAGAATAAAACCGGGAAAAATTTGGGATAAATGTGAATAAAATTGGGAAAAAATTGGTGAAAAAATGGGATAAAAATGGGGAAAAATTTGGGATAAAAACAGGAAAAAAAATGGATAAAAATTGGAAAAAAATGGGGAAAAATGGGATAAAATTGGGAAAAAATTGGGGGAAAATTGGGAATAAAATGGGAAAAATTGGGATAAAATTGGGAAAAAAATTGGATTAAAAATGGGAAAAAATGGGATAAAAATTGGGGGAAAAAAGGGGAAAAATTGGGAAAAAAAAAGGGAAAAAATGGGGAAAAAATGGGATAAAATTGGGAAAAAATTGGAGGAATTTTGGGAAAAACTTGGGAAAAAATCGGATTAAAAATGGGGAAAAAAAGGAGGGAAAATGGGAAAAAATTGGGATAAAAATGGAGGAAAATTGGGAAAAAAATGGGAAAAAAATTGGGATGAAAATGGGGAAAATTGGATTAAAAATGGGGAAAAATGAAAATAAAAATGGGGGAAAATTGGGAGTAAAAATGGGAAAAATGGGGAAAAAATGGGAAAAAATTGGGAAAAAAATTGGAATAAAATGGGAAAAAAATGGGGAAAAATGGAGGAAAATTTAGGAAAAAATGGAAATAAAAATGGGGAAAAATGGGAAAAATTTGGAATAAAAATGGGGAAAATTGGGATAAAAATGGTAAAAAAATGGGGAAAAATGGGAAAAAAATCAGATTAAAAATGGGAAAAATTTGGGATAAATTGGAATAAAATTGGGAAAAAATTGGTGAAAAAATGGGATAAAAATGGGGAAAAATGGGAAAAAAATCAGAATAAAACTGGGAAAAATTTGGGATAAATGGGAATGAAAAAAGGAGTTGGAATTTCCCAGGAATTCCCAACATTCCCAATTTTTTTCTCCCTCAGATTTACGAACAGGACGAGCTGAGCGAGCAAATGGCGAGTCTGGAAGGGCTGATGAAACAACTCAACGCCATCACAGGATCCGCCTTTTAATTCCCAAAAATCCCACGGAATTCCCAAAATTCCCACAATTCCAGGTTTTTCTGGATTGAAAAATCCCAAAAGAAAAAAAAAAAACCCAAAATTTTGGGTTTTTTCCCTTTGATTTGGAGGGAAAATGGTGGAAAAATTGGATTTTTTTGGGGTTTTTCTGGTGGTTTTTGATGGGAAAATGGGAATTTTTGGGGGTTTTGGGGTTTTTTTGGGGTTTGGAGGAGGAAAATTGGGAATTTTGAGGGGATATGGAGGAATTGGGGGAAAATTCCTGGAAAATGGGAAAAATTCCTGGAAAAATGGGAAAAAATCCAGGAAAAATGGGAAAAATTCCCAAAAAATGGGAAAAATTCCTGGAAAAATGGGAAAAATTCCAAGGGAAAAATTCCTGGAAAAATTCCAGGAAAAGTGGAAAAAATATTGGAAAAATTCCAAGGGAAAAATCAGAAAAATTCCTGGAAAAATGAAAAAAATTCCAGGAAAAATGAGAAAAATTCCTAAAAAATGGGAAAAAATTCCTGGAAAAATGGAAAAAATTCCATGGGAAAATTCCTGGAAAAATTCCAAGGGAAAAATGGGAAAATTCCTGGAAAAATGGGGAAAATCCTGGAAAAATGGGAAAAATTCCTGGGAAAATGGGAAAAAATATTGAAAAAATGGGAAAAAATCCTGGAAAAATGGGAAAAATTCCTGGAAAAATGGAAAAAAATTGGAAAAATGTAGGAAAAATTTCCAAGGGAAAAATTCCTGGAAAAATTCCAGGAAAAATGGGAAAAATATTGGAAAAATGGGAAAAAATATTGGAAAAATTCCAAGGGAAAAATGGGAAAATTCGTGGGAAAATGGGAAAAAATCCTTGAAAAATGGGAAAATTCCTGGAAAAATGGGGAAAATCCTGGAAAAATGGGAAAAATTCTGGGAAAAATGGGAAAAAATTTGGAAAAACAGGAAAAATTCCAAGGGAAAAATGGGAAGAATTCCTGGAAAAATTCCAGGAAAAATTCCAGGAAAAATGGGAAAAAATAATGGAAAAATGGGAAAAAAATTGGAAAAATTCCAAGGGAAAAATCAGAAAAATTCCTGGAAAAATGGAAAAAAATTTTGAAAAAATGGGAAAAATTCCTGGAAAAATGGGAAAAATTCCAAGGGAAAAATTCCAAGGGAAAAATTCCAGGAAAAATGGGAAAAATTCCAGGAAAAATTGGGGAATTCCAAAGGAAAAAGGAAAATTTTGGAAAAGCAAAGAAATCCTGGAAAAATGGGAAAAAATCCTGGAGAAATGGGAAAAAATCCAAGGGAAAAATTCCTGGAAAAATTCCAGGAAAAATGGGAAAATTCCTGGAAAAATGGAAAAAATTCCTGGAAAAATGGGAAAATTCATGGAAAAATTCCAGGAAAAATCTTGGAAAAAATGGAAAAATTCCACAGGAAAATGGGAAAAAATCCTGGATAAACCAAAGAAATCCTGGAAAAATGAGAAAATTCCTGGAAAAAATGGGAAAAAATCCCGGAAAATGGGAAAATCCTGGAAAAATAAAAAATTTTAGAGAAAAATGAAAAAAATTCCAGGAAAAATCAAGAAATTCCTGGAAAAGTGGAAAAATGATGGAAAAACGAAAGAAATCCTGGAAAAGCTGAAAAATTTCATGGAAAAATGGGAAAAAAATTTGGGAAAATGGGAAAATTCAAGGAAAAATGGGAAAAAATCCTGGAAAAATGGAAAATCCTGGAAAAAAGAAGAATTTTTCTGGAAAAATGGAAAAAAAATAGTGGAAAAGTTGAAGAATTTCCTGGAAAAATACAAAAAATTCCAAGAAAAATTGGGAAATTCCAGGAAAAAACCAAAATCCTGGAAAATGGGAAAAATCCTGGAAGAAAAAAAGAAGAAATTTCCTGGAAAATTGGGGAAAAAAATCTTGAAAAATGGAAAAAAATTCAGGAAAAATTGGGAAATTCCGAAGAAAAAAAGGAAAATTCCAGAAATAATGGAAAAAAAGTCCAGGGAAAAAACAAAAAAGGGGAAAAATTCCAAGAAAAAAAGAAAATTCCAGGAAAATAAAGAAAAGTTCCAGAAAAAAATGGGAAATTCCAGGAAAAAAAAATCTGGGAAAAAAAGGAAAAAAATTCCAGGAAAATAAAAACGGGAAAAATTCCCAAAGAAATGGGAAAAAAATCCCCAAAAATGGGAAAAAAATTTTAAAAAATTGGGAAAAATTCCAGAATAATGGGGAAAAATTCCAGGAAAAAAGAGAGGAAAATTCCAGGAAAAATGGGAGAAATTCCCATAAAAATGGGAAAAATTCCCCAAAAAATGGGAAAAATTCCCCAAAAAATGGGAAAAAATTCCCCCAAAAATGGGAAAAATTCCCAAAAAATGGGAAAAATTCCCAAAAAATGGGAAAAATTTCATTGAAAATGGGAAAAATTCCAGGGAAAATGGGAAAATTCCAGAAAAATGGGAAAAATTGCAGGAAAATGGGAAAAATTACAGGAAAATGGGAAAAAATTCCAAGAAAAATGGAAAAATTCCCAAAAAATGGAAAAAATTTCCCAAAAAATGGGAAAAATTCCAGGAAAAAAAAGGATAAAAAGGGAAAAAAAATCCAGGAAAAAACCGAGGAAAATTCCAGAAAAATGGGGAAAAAATTCCCAAAAAAATGGGAAAAATTCCAGAAAAAAAGGGAAAAAAAATCCCAAAAAATGGGAAAAAAATTAAAAAAAATTGGAAAAAATTCAGGAAAAAAGAGAGGAAAATTCCAGGAAAAATGGGAAAAAAATTCCCAAAAAAAGGGAAAAAAAATCCCCCCAAAAATTAAAAAAATTACGGAAAAATGGGGGAAAAAAATCAAATTATTGGAAAAAATTCCAGGAAAAAATTCCAGGAAAGAAAAGAGGAAACTCCCAGAAAAATGGGAAAGAAATTCCAAAAAAAATGGGAAAAATTCCAGAAAAAAAGGGGGAAAAAAATCCAGAAAATTGGGAAAAAGAAAAATAAATGGGAAAATTTCCAGGGAAAAGGAAAAATTCCAGAAAAAGGAAAAAAATTGAAAAAAATGAAAAAAATTCGCAAAAGAAAAGGGAAAAATTCCAAGAAGAAGGAAAAAAACCTGGAAATAAACAGGGAAAAAATCCCAAAAAATGGGAAAAAAAATTGGGAATAAAAGGGAAAAAAATCCAGGAAAATGGGGAAAAAATCCCCCCAAAAATAGGAAAAATTCCCAAAAAATAGGAAAAAATCCCAGGAAAATGGAAAAAAATTCCAGGAGAAAGGGAAAAAAATTTGGGAAAAAAAAGGAAAAAAATTCCAGGAAAAAGAAGCAGGAAAAATGGGAAAAATATCCAGGAAAATGTTAAAAAAAATCAGGAAAAAAAGGAGGAAAAATCCAGGAAAAATGGGAAAAATTCCCAAAAAATGGGGGGAAAAAATCAAAAAGAATGGGAAAAAATTCCAGGAAAAGGAAAAATATTTTTAAAAATGGGAAAAATTCCTGAAAAAATAAGGAAAATTTTATTAAAGTGGAAAATTCCTGAAAAAAATGAGAATTTTCAAAGGAAAAAAATTCCAGGAAAAAAATCCCAAAAATGGGAAAAATTCCAGGAGAAAGGGAAAAAATTCTGGGGAAAAAAAAAGGGAAAAAAATTCCAGAATAATGGGAAAAATTCCAGGAAAAAAAAAAAAAGAGAAAACTTCCAGAAAAATGGGAATAATTCCCAAAAAAATGGCAAAAAAATTCCCCCCAAAAATGGGAAAAATTCCCAAAAAATGGGAAAAATTCCAGGAAAAAAAAGGATAAAAAGGGAAAAAATTCCAGGAAAAAAGAGAGGAAAATTCCACTAAAAATGGGAAAAAAATTCCCCAAAAAATTGGGAAAAATTCCAGGGAAAAAAAGATAAAAAGGGAAAAAATTCCAGGGAAAAAGAGAGGAAAATTCCAGGAAAAATGGGAAAAAATGCCAAAAAAATTGGGAAAAATTCCAGGAAAAAAAAAGGATAAAACGGGAAAAAATTCCAGAATAATGGGGAAAAAATTCCAGGAAAAAAGAGAGGAAAATTCCAGGAAAAATGGGAAAAATTCCCCAAAAAAATGGCAAAAAAATTCCCCCCAAAAATGGGAAAAATTCCCAAAAAATGGGAAAAATTCCAGGAAAAAAAAGGATAAAAAGGGAAAAAATTCCCCCCAAAAATGGGAAAGATTCCGGAAAAAAAAGGGGAAAAATCTGGAAAAAATGGGGAAAATTCCAGAAAAAAAGGGAAAAAAAAAATCCAGAAAATTGGGAAGAATAAAAATAAATGGGAAAATTTGCAGGGAAAAGGAAAAATTCCAGGAAAAGGAAAAAATTCCCAAAAAATAAGGAAAAAATCTAAAAAAATGGGAAAAATTCCAGGAAAAAAAAGGATAAAAAGGGAAAAAATTCCAGGAAAAAAAGAGAGGAAAATTCAAGGAAAAATGGGAAAAAATTCCAAAAAAATTGGGAAAAATTCCAGGAAAAAAGAGAGGAAAATTCCACTAAAAATGGGAAAAAAATTCCCAAAAAATTGGGAAAAATTAAAAAAAAAAAAAAAAACAAAAAGGGAAAAAATTCCAGGAAAAAAATGAGGAAAATTCCAGGAAAAATGGGAACAAAATTCCCAAAAAATTGGGAAAAATTCCAGGAAAAAAAAGGATAAAATGGGAAAAAATTCCAGGAAAAATATCAAGGAAAAAAAAGAGGAAAACTCAAGGAAAAATGGGAATAATTCCCAAAAAAATGGGAAAAAAATTCCCCAAAAAAAGGGAAAAATTCCCAAAAAATGGGAAAAATTCCAGGAAAAAAAAGGATAAAAAGGGAAAAAAATCCAGGAAAAAATTCCAGAATAATGGGGAAAAAATCCAGGGAAAAAGAGAGGAAAATTCCAGGAAAAATGGGAAAAATTCCAATAAAAATGGGAGGAATTCCAGGGAAAATGGGAAAAATTCCAGAAAAATGTGAAAAATTCCCAAAAAAATGGGAAAAATTCCAGGAAAATGGGAAAAATTCCAGAAAAATGGGAAAAATTCAAAAAAAATGGGAAAAATTTGCAAAAAATGGAAAAAATTCCTTAAAAAATGGGAAAAATCCCCAGAAAATGGGAAAATTCCAGAAAAAATGGGAAAATTCCCCAAAAATGGGAAAAATTCCCAAAAAATGGGAGAAATTCCAGGAAAATGGGAAAAAATTCAGGGAAAATGGGAAAAATTCCCAGAAATTGGGAAAAATTCTCAAAAAATGGGAAAAATTCCCCAAAAATGGGAAAAAATCCAGGAAAATGGGAAAAATTTCAGGGAAATGGGAAAAATTCCCAAAAAATGGGAAAAATTTCAAGGAAAATTGAAAAAATCCAGGAAAATGGGAAAAATTCCAGAAAAATGGGAAAAAATCCAAAAAAATGGGAAAAATTCCAGGAAAAATTGAAAAATTCCAGAAAAATTGGAAAATTCTGGAAAAAATGGGAAAAATTCCCAAAAAATGGGAAAAAATCCCAAAAATGTGAAAAATTCCAGGAAAAATGGGGAAAATTCCCAAAAAATGGGAAAAATTCCAGAAAAATGGGAAAAAATCCAGGAAAATGGGAAAAATTCCAGGAAAATGGGAAAATTTCAGGGAAAATGGGAAAAATTCCAGAAAAATTGGAAAAATTCCCAAAAAATGGGAAAAATTCCCAAAAAATGGGAAAAATTACAGAAAAATGGGAGAAATTCCAGGAAAATGGGAAAAATTCCCAAAAAATGGGAAAAAATTCCAGGAAAAATGGAAAAATTCCCAAAAAATGGAAAAAATTTCCCAAAAATGGGAAAATTCCTGAAAAATGGGAAAATTTCCCAAAAAATGGGAAAAATTCCAGGAAAATGGGAAAAATTCCAGGAAAATGGGAAAAATTCCAGAAAAATGGGAAAAATTCCAGAAAAATGGGACAAAATCCAAGAAAAATCAGAAAAATCCCCAAAAAATGGAAAAAAATTCAGGGAAAATGGGAAAAATTCCAGAAAAATGGGAAAAATTCCTAAAAAATGGGAAAATTCCAGAAAAAATGGGAAAAATTCCCCAAAAATGGGAAAATTCCTGAAAAATGGGAAAAAAATCCAGGAAAATGGGAAAAATTTCAGGAAAAATGGGAAAAATTCCCAAAAAATGGGAAAAATTGCAAAAAATGGGAAAAATTCCATAAAAATGGGAAAAATTCCAGGAAAATGGGAAAAAACCCAGGGAAAATGGGAAAAATCCAGTAAAATGGGAAAAATTCCAGGAAAATGGGAAAAAATCCAGGAAAATGGGAAAAATTCCAGAAAAATGGGAAAAAATCCCCAAAATGTGAAAAATTCCCAAAATATGGGAAAAATTTCAGGGAAAATGGGAAAAATTCCAGGAAAAATCAGAAAAATTCTGGAAAAATGGGAAAAATTCTCAAAAAATGGGAAAAAATCCAGGAAAATGGGAAAAATTCCCAAAAAATGGGAAAAAAATCCAGAAAATGTCAAAAATCACAAAAAATGGGAAAAAATTCCAGGAAAATGGGAAAAATTCCCAAAAAATGTGAAAAATTCCAGAAAAATGGGAAAAAATCCAGGAAAAATCAGAAAAATTCTGGAAAAATGGGAAAAACTCTCAAAAAATGGGAAAAATTCCAGGAAAAATTGGAAAAAATCCAGAAAAATGGGAAAAAATCCAGGAAAAATCAGAAAAATTCCAGAAAAATGGGAAAAATTCCAGGAAAATGGGAAAAATTCCCCAAAAATGGGGAAAATTCCCAAAAAATGGGAAAAAATCCCCAAAATGGGAAAAATTCCCAAAAAATGGGAAAAAATCCAGGAAAAATTGGAAAAAATCCAGAAAAATGGGAAAAATTCCCAAAAATGTGAAAAATTCCCAAAATATGGGAAAAATTTCAGGGAAAATGGGAAAAATTACAGGAAAAATCAGAAAAATTCTGGAAAAATGGGAAAAATTCTCAAAAATGGGAAAAATTCCAGAAAAATGGGAAAAATTCCAGGAAAATGGGAAAAATTCCAGAAAAATGGGAAAAATTCCAGGAAAATGGGAAAAATTCCAGGAAAATAAGAAAAATTCCAGAAAAATGGGAAAATTCTGGGAAAAAAGGGAAGAATTCCCAAAAAATGGGAAAAATTCCAGAAAAATGGGAAAAAATCCCAAAAATGTGAAAAATTCCCAAAAAAATGGGAAAAAATCTGGAAAAATGGGAAAAATTCCCCAAAAATGGGAAAAATCCCCAGAAAATGGGAAAATTCCAGAAAAAATGGGAAAAATTCCCCAAAAATGGGAAAATTCCTGAAAAATGGGAAAAAAATCCAGGAAAATGGGAAAAATTTCATGAAAAATGGGAAAAATTCCCAAAAAATGGGAAAAATTGCAAAAAATGGGAAAAATTCCATAAAAATGGGAAAAATTCCAGGGAAAATGGGAAAAATTCCCAAGAAATGGGAAAAAAATCCAGGAAAATGGGAAAAATTCCAGGAAAATGGGAAAAATTGTGGAAAAAAGGGAAAAATTCCAGGGGAAATGGGAAAAATTCCAGAAAAATGGGGAAAATTCCAGGAAAATGGGAAAAATCCAGGAAAAATGGGAAAAATTTCAGGGAAAATGGGAAAAATTAAAAAAAATGGGAAAAATTCCAGAAAAATGGGAAAAATTCCAGGAAAAATGGGAAAAATTCTCAAAAAATGGGAAAAATTCCAGAATAATGGGAAAAATTCCCAAAAAATGGGAAAAATTCCAGAAAAATGGGAAAAATTCCCAAAAAATGGGAAAAATTCCAGGAAAATGGGAAAAAATTCAGGGAAAATGGGAAAAATTCCCCAAAAATTGAAAAATTCCAGAAAAATGGGAAAAAGTCCAGGACAAATGGGAAAAATTCCAAAATATGGGAAAAATTCCCAAAAACTGGGAAAAATTCCCAAAAAAATGGAAAAATCCCAGAAAAATGGGAAAAATTCCAGGAAAATGGGAAAAAATCCAGGAAAATGGGAAAAATCCAGGAAAAATGGGAAAAATTCCAGGAAAATGGGAAAAATTCCCAAAAAATGTGAAAAAATTCCATAAAAATGGGAAAAATTCCCCAAAAATGGGAAAAAATCCGGAAAAATGGGAAAAACTTCCAGAAAAATGGGAAAAATTCCAGAAAAATGGGGAAAATTCCAGGAAAATGCGAAAAATTCCATAAAAATGGGAAAAATTCGCAAAAAATGGAAAAAATTTGAGGAAAAACGGGAAAAATTCTCCCAAAATTGAAAAATTCCAGAAAAATGGGAAAAAGTCCAGGAAAAATGGGAAAAATTCTCAAAAAATGGGAAAAATTCCAGAAAAATGGGAAAAAATCCAGGAAAATGGGAAAAACTCTGGAAAAATGGGAAAAATTTCAGGGAAATGGGAAAAATTCCCAAAAAATGGGAAAAAATCCAGGAAAAATCAGAAAAATTCCCAAAAATGGGGAAATTCCAGAAAAATGGGAAAAATTCCAGGAAAATGGGAAAAATTCCCAAAAAATGGGAAAAAATCCAGGAAAAATCAGAAAAATTCCCAAAAATGGGGAAATTCCAGAAAAATGGGAAAAATTCCAGGAAAATGGGAAAAATTCCCAAAAAATGGGAAAAATTCCCAAAAAATGGGAAAAATTCCCAAAATATGGGAAAAATTCCAAAATATGGGAAAAATTCCAGAAAAATGGGAAAAATTCCAGGAAAATGGGAAAAAAAATTCCTAAAAAAGCAAAAAAAAGGAAAAATTCCAGGAAAAAATTCCAAATTCCCAAAATTTCCAAAGTTTTTCAACAATTCCAGGATTTTACCCCAAAATTCCCAATTTTTTCCTCCAATTTCCAACAAAAAAACCCCAAAGTTTGGGAATTTCGGGATTAGGAAAAGGGGGAGGGGAGGGAGGGGCTCATTTGCATAATTTATGCTAATTTATTCATTAGATGCAGCGAATTTTCCCGGGAAAAATTTAGAAAATTCCCGGGAAATTCCTGAATTTTTTTTTGTTTTAAATTTTAGATTTTTTTAGATGAATTTGGGGGAGGGAGGGGAAGGAAATTCCCGGGAAAAATTCCCAAATTTTTTTTGGATAAAAATAAAAAAAATTCCCAGACTTTTTTAATTAAGAATTTTTAAAAATTCCCAAATTTTTAGGAGAAAAAATTTTAAAAATTCCGATTTTTTTTTTATTAAAAATGAAAAAAATCCGAATTTTTTTTAATTAAAAAGTTTTAAAATTTCCCAAAATTTTTTTTGGATAAAAATAAAAAAATTCCCCAATTTTTTTTGGATAAAAATAAAAAAAATTCCCAGATTTTTTTAATTAAGAATTTTTTAAAATTCCCAAATTTTTGGGGATAAAAATTTTAAAAATTCCGATTTTTTTTGGGTTAAAAATGAAAAAAAACCCGAATTTTTTTAAATTAAAAATTTTTAAAATTCCCGAATTTTTGGGATAAAAATTTTAAAAATTCCAAATTTTTTTGGGTTAAAAATGGAAAAAATCCGAATTTTTTTTAATTAAAAAGTTTTAAAATTTCCCGAATTTTTTTTGGATTAAAAATTAAAAAATTCCCAATTTTTTTTTAATTAAAAATTTTAAAAATTCACAAATTTTAGAAATAAAAAAATTAAAAATTCTGGGTTTTTTTTGGGTTAAAAATGAAAAAAATCCAATTTTTTAAATTAAAAAGTTTTAAAATTTCCCAAAATTTTTTTTGGATAAAAATAAAAAAATTCCCAAATTTTTTTTGGATAAAAATAAAAAAAAATCCCAGATTTTTTAATTAAAAATTTTTAAAATTTCCCAAATTTTTGGGGTAAAAATTTTAAAAATTCCGATTTTTTTGGGTTAAAAATGAAAAAAAACCCGAATTTTTTTGGATTTAAAATGAAAAAATTCCCCAAAATTTTTGGATTAAAAATGAAAAAATTCCCAAATTTTTTTAAAATTAAAAATGAAGGAAAATTCCCAAATTTTTGGGATTAAAAATATTAAAAATTCCAATTTTTTTTGGATTAAAAATTAAAAAAAGTCCTAAAAATTTTTGGATAAAAAAATAAAAAAATTCCCAAATTTTTTTAAATTAAAAATTCTAAAAATTCCCAAATTTTTGGGATAAAAATTTTAAAAAATTCTGAATTTTTTAGGTTAAAAATGAAAAAAATCCGAATTTTCTTAATTAAAAAGTTTTAAAATTTCCCAAATTTTGGGGATAAAAAACCTAAAAATTCCGAATTTTTTTGGATTAAAAATGAAAAAAATCCGAATTTTTTTAATTAAAAAGTTTTAAAATTTCCCGAATTTTTTTTGGATTAAAAATTAAAAAATTCCCAATTTTTTTTTAATTAAAAATTTTAAAAATTCCCAAATTTTAGAAATAAAAAAATTAAAAATTCCGGGTTTTTTTTGGGTTAAAAATGAAAAAAATCCAATTTTTTAAATTAAAAAGTTTTAAAATTTCCCAAGATTTTTTTTGGATAAAAATAAAAAAATTCCCAAATTTTTTTTGGATAAAAATAAAAAAAATTCCCAAATTTTTTTTAATTAAAAATTTTAAAAAATTCCCAAATTTTGGGGATAAAAATTTTAAAAATTCCGAATTTTTTTGGGTTAAAAATTTTAAAATTCCGAATTTTTTTGGATTTAAAATGAAAAAATTCCCCCAAATTTTTGGATTAAAAATGAAAAAATTCCCAATTTTTTTTTAAATTAAAAATAAAGGAAAATTCCAAAATTTTTAGGATTAAAAATATTAAAAAATCCAATTTTTTTTAGATTAAAAATTAAAAATGTCCTAAAAATTTATGGATAAAAAAATAAAAAAAATCCCAAATTTTTTAAATTAAAAATTCTAAAAATTCCCAAATTTCTGGGATTCAAATTTTAAAAATTCCGAATTTTTTTGGATTAAAAATGAAAAAAATTCGAATTTTTTTTAATTAAAAAGTTTTAAAATTTCCCAAATTTTTTTTGGATTAAAAATTAAAAATTCTCAAATTTTTTTAAAATTAAAAATTTTAAAAATTTCCAAATTTTAGAAATAAAAAAATTAAAAATTCCGGTTTTATTTTGGTTTAAAAATGAAAAAAATTCCCCAAAATTTTTGAATAAAATATGAAAAAAATCCCAATTTTTTTTAAATTAAAAATTCTAAAATTCCAAATTTTTGGGATTAAAAATATTAAAAATTCCCAAATATTTAGGATAAAACTTTTAAAAAATTCTGAATTTTTTGGGTTAGAAATGAAAAAAATTCGAATTTTTTTAATTAAAATGTTTTAAAATTTCTCAAATTTTTTTTTTGGATTAAAATTTTAAAAAGTCCCAAAAATTTTTGGATAAAAAACCGAAAAAATTCCAAATTTTTTTTTTAATTAAAAATTTTAAAAATTCCGAATTTTTTTGAGTTAAAAATGAAAAAAAACCCGAATTTTTTTAAATTAAAAACTTTAAAAATTCCCAAATTTTTGGGATAAAAATTTTTAAAATTCCAAATTTTTTTGGGTTAAAAATGAAAAAAATCCAAGTTTTTTAAATTAAAAATTTTAAAAATTCCCAAATTTTTGGGATAAAAATTTTTAAAAATTCTGAATTTTTTGGGTTAAAAATGAAAAAAATTCGAATTTTTTTAATTAAAAAGTTTTAAAGTTTCCCAAATTTTTTCTGGATTAAAATAAAAAAATTTCCAAATTTTTTTTGGATAAAAAAATAAAAAAATTCCCAATTTTTTTTAAATTAAAAATTCTAAAATTCCAAATTTTTGGGATAAAAAATTTTAAAAATTCCAAATTTTTTTGGATTAAAAATAAAAAAAAATCCTAAAAATTTTTGGATAAAAAAATGGAAAAATTCCCCAATTTTTTTAAATTAAAAATGAAGGAAAACTCCCAAATTTTTGGGATAAAAATTTTAAAAAATTCCGAATTTTTTGGGTTAAAAATGAAAGAAATTCAAATTTTTTAATTAAAAAGTTTTAAAATTTCCCCAATTTTTTTTGGATTAAAAATTTAAAAATTCCCAATTTTCTTTTAATTAAAAATTTTAAAAATTCACAAATTTTAGAAATAAAAAAAATTAAAATTCCGATTTTTTTGGAATAAAAATAAAAAAAATTCCCCAAAATTTTTGGATAAAAATAAAAAAAATCCCAAATTTTTTTAAATTAAAAATTCTAAAAATTCCCAAATTTTTGGGGATTAAAAATTTGAAAATTCCGTATTTCTTTGGATTAAAAATAAAAAAAAATCCTAAAAATTTTTGGATAAAAAAATTGAAAAATTCCCCAATTTTTTTAAATTAAAAATTAAGGAAAATTCCCAAATTTTTGGGTATAAAAATTATAAAAATTCTAATTTTTTTTGATTAAAAATGAAAAAAAAATCCAAATATTTTTAATTAAAAAGTTTTGAAATTTCCCCAAATTTTTTTTTGAAAAAAATTAAAAAAATTCCCAAATTTTTGGGGATTAAAAATTTGAAAATTCCGAATTTTATTGGATTAAAAATAAAAAATATTCCCAAATTTTTATGAATTAAAAATTAAGGAAAATTCCCAAATTTTTGGGATAAAAAATTTTAAAAATTCCGATTTTTTTTGAGTTAAAAATGAAAAAAAACCCGAATTTTTTTAAATTAAAAACTTTAAAAATTCCCAAAATTTTTTTTGGATTAAAAATTAAAAAATTCCCAATTTTTTTTAATTAAAAATTTTAAAAATTCCCAAATTTTAAAAATAAAAAATTTAAAAATTCCGAATTTTTTTGGATTTAAAATGAAAAAATTCCCCCAAATTTTTGGATTAAAAATGAAAAAATTCCCCAATTTTTGGGAGAAAAATTTTAAAAACTCCAAATTTTTTTGGGTTAAAAATGAAAAAAATCCGAATTTTTTTAATTAAAAAGTTTAAAAATTTCCCAATTTTTTTTTTGGATTAAAATAAAAAAATTCCCAAAAATTTTTGGATAAAAAAATTCCCAAATTTTTTAAATTAAAAATTTTTAAAAATCCCAAATTTTTGGGATAAAAAATTTAAAAATTCCATTTTTTTTTAATTAAAAATGATAAAAATCCCAAATTTTTAATCCAAAATATAAAAAAAATCCCAGATTTTTTTTTGGATAAAAAATTTAAAATAATCCAAAATTTTCTGGATTAAAATTTTAAAAAATCCCAAAAATTTTTGGATAAAAAAAATGAAAAAATTCCCAATTATTTTAAATTAAAAATTTTAAAAATTCCAAATTTTTTGGGATAAAAATTTTTAAAAATTCCGATTTTTTTTTGGATTAAAAATAGAAAAAATTCCCAATAATTTTTGAATAAAAAATGAAAAAATTCCCAAATTTTTTTAAATTAAAAATTTTAAAAATTCCAATTTTTTTGGGATAAAAAGTTGAAAAAATTCTCAATTTTTTTTGGATTAAGAATTTAAAAAATGGGAATTTTTTAATTAAAAAGTTTTGAAATTTCCCAAAATTTTTTTGGATAAAAATAAAAAAATTCCCAAATTTTTTTAAAATTAAAAATATTCAAAAATTTCCAAATTTTTGGGATTAAAAATTATAAAAATTCTAAATTTTTTTGGATTAAAAATGAAAAAAATTCCCAAATTTTTTTACTTAAAAATAGAGAAAAAAATCCCAATTTTTTAATCTAAAACTTAAAAAAAAATCCAAATTATTTTGGGATAAAAAATTCCTAAATTTTAATCCAAAAATTTGGAAAATTCAATAAAAAATTAAAAATATTCCCGAATTTATTGGATTAAAAATTTAAAAAAAAATCCCAAATTTTTAATTTAATTAATTCAATTTCTAATTAATTTTAATTAAAAAAATACAAAACTGTCAAAAAAAATCCCGATTTTTTATAAATAAAAAATAATTTAAAAATTCTCAAATTTTTAATTTAATCAATTTAATTTTTAATTTATTTTAATCCAAAAAAAATTAAAATTGAAAAAAAATTCCCAATTTTTTATGGATTAAAAATTTTTAAAAAATTGAATTTTTTGGGTAAAATGAATTTTAAAAATTCCCAAATTTTCGTGTAAAAAATTCTGAAAATTCCCAGATTTTTTGAGTTCAAAATAAAAAAAAAAATCCCAAATTTTTTATAGAAATTTAAAAAAATTTGAATTATTTTGGGATAAAAAAAATTTAAATTTTAACCCAAAAAATTTTCAAATTTTTTGGAATAAATAAAAAAAAATCGGAATTTTTTTCCATAAAAAATTCAAAATATTCCCAATTTATTTGAATTAAAAATTCAATAAAATTCCCACATTTATTGGATTAAAAATTTAAAAAAAAATCCCAAATTTTTAATTTAATTAATTTAATATTAAATTAATTTTAATCAAAAAATTACAATATTTTAAAAAATCCCAATTTTTTAGGAATTAAAAATAATTCTAAAATTCCCAAATTTTTAATTTATTTTATTGTAATTTGGAATTAATTTTAATTTTAAAAAATACAAAATTTATCAAATAAATTCTTAATTTTTTTATCAATTAAAAATTCTTAAAAATTCGGAATTTTTTATTTAATAACTTTAATTTTTAATTTCTTTTAATTACAAAAAAATTAAAATATTCAAAAATTCCCAATTTTTTATCAATTAAAAATTTAAAAAAATCTGAATTTTTTTGAATTAAAAATTTTTAAAAATTCCCGAATTTCTATGATTAAAAATTTTAAAAAAATCCCAATTTTTTAATTTAATTAATTTAATTTCTAATTAATTTTAATAAAAAAAAATTACAAAACCTCGATTTTTTTATGGATGAAAAATAATTTTAAAAATCCCAATTTTTTAATTTAATCAATTCAATTTTTAATTTATTTTAATCCAAAAAAAACCTAAAAATATCAAAAAAATTCCCAATTTTTTATGGATTAAAAATTTTTTAAAAATCTGAATTTTTTGGATAAAAAAATTTTCAAAATTCCCAAATTTTTTCAATAAAAAATTGAAAATATTCCCAATTTTTTTCAATTAAAAATATTTTTTAAAATCCCAAATTCTTAATTTAATTAATTTAATTAATTTAATTTTTAATTATTTTTAATTTTAAAAAAATTACAGAAATATCCAAAAAAAATCCAAATTTTTTTCAATTTTAAATTATAAAAAAATCCCAAATTATTAAAAAAATTAATTAAAAAAAAATTTGGGAATTCTCCAATTAAAAAATTCCCAAAAAATTTCCCGGGAATTTCGAATTTGGGGAATTTGGGGGTAGAAAAAAAATTTTTTTAGGAATTTTTGGGGATTTTTTGGGATAAAAAATCCAAATAAAATAAAAAAAAAAAAGGATTTTGATAGAAAAAAAAAAAATGTTCCGGAATTTTCTGTTAATTAATTAATTGGGTCGGTAATTAGGGAATTAATTAGTTAATTTGGGGGTTTTTATTGATTTATTTTTTAATTTTAGAGTTTTAATGAAGTTAAATTAGGATTTAATTAATTGAATTTATTTTATTGAATTTATTTAATTGAATTATTTTAATTTAATTTAGTTTGTTAATTAATTTTTTTAATTTTTTAATTTAATTTAGTTCATTTTGTAAATTTAATTTCTTTAATTGTTTAATTTAATTTAGTTAATTTATTTAATTAAATTAATTTATTTTATTTTATTTTATTTTATTTCATTTAATTTCATTTTATTTAATTTTATTTTATTTATTTTATTTTGTTAACTTCATTAATTTTGTTATTAATTTAATTTACTTTAATTGAGTTTTGTAAATTACTTAATTGCATTTAACTTAGTTAATTTTGTTAATTAATTTAATTTACTTCATTTTGTTCATTGTTTAATTTAATTTATTCGGTTAATTTAATTTTTTTAGTTAATTATTTAATGATTTAATTTAATTGCATTTAATTTTGTTAATTTAATTTAATTTGTCAATTATTTAATTTAATTTTCCTAATTTGATTTAATTTGTTTTGTTAATAATTTAATTGAAATTAATTTTGTTAATTATGTATTTAATTTGATTTATTTTGGTTAATTTTGTTAATTTACTTAATTGTGTTAATAATTTAATTTAATTCAGTTAATTTTGTTAATTATTTAATTTATTTAATTATTTATTTTATTGTTGTCAATTAATTTTGTTAATTATTTAATTTATTTTACTTTAATTTCCTTAATTTTTTAATGATTTAATTTAATTTTATCCTACTATGTTTTGTTATTTTAATTTTTATTTTAATTAAATTTGTTAATGATTTAATTTAGTTAATTTAGTTAATTTCATTTCATTTCATTTATTTTGCTAATTTAATTTAGTTTATTTTGTTAATAATTTAATTGAAATTAATTTTGTTAATTATGTATTTAATTTAATTTAATTAGATTAATATTGTTAATTTAATTTAATTTATTTGTGTTAATTATTTAATTTAATTTAGTTAATTTTATTAATAATTTTATTTAATTTACTCGATTTTGTTAATTACTTATTTTACTTAATTTACTTAATTTTGTTAATTATTTAATTTAATTTTGTTAATTACTTATTTTATTTAATTGACTTAATTTTGTTAATTATCTAACTAAATTTAGTTTACTTTCGTTAATTTTTTTAATGATGAGCGGCCGAGTTTACCTCAGGGAGGAACCGACCAATCAGGGAGCGGCAGAGGTCTTAAAAAGGGCGGGAAAGGCGGGAAAGCCTCATTTGCAGCCGGGAGCGGCGGGGTGAACATGGGGGTGAATTAATCGATTTAAAGGATTTGGGAGGGGTTTTTTGAGTTTTGGGGGTTTATTTGGGGGTTTTTAAAGGGTTTTGGGGTTTATTTTGAGGTTTTTGGGGTTGTTTTGGGACTTTCTGGGGGTTTTTGTGTTTCTGGGTCCCTGTGGGGCCGTGAGGGGAGGGGTAGCTCCGGGTGGTTTGAGAGATAAAAACGAGATTGAATTGATTTATTTTAATATTTTTGGGAAATTTCAGGAGTTTTAAAAGTTTATTTGGGTTTTTTTCTAAAGTTTTTGGGGTTTTTAAAGGGTTTTGGGGTTTATTTTGAGGTTTTTGGGGTTGTTTTGGGACTTTTTGGGTTTTTTTGTGTTTCTGGGTCCCTGTGGGGCCGTGAGGGGAGGGGTAGCTCCGGGTGGTTTGAGAGATAAAAAAAGTGATTTAATTGATTTATTTTAATTATTTGGGGAAATTTTAGGACTTTTCAAGGTTTATTTTGGGATTTTTTTAAAGGTTTTGGGTTTATTTTGAGGTTTTTGGGGTCATTTTGGGACTTTTTGGGGTTTTTTGTGTTTCTGGGTCCCTGTGGGGCTGTGAGGGGGGGGTAGCTCCGGGCGGTTTTTAAGCTAAAAACGAGATTGAATTGATTTATTTTAATATTTTTGGGAAATTTCAGGAGTTTTTAAAGTTTATTTGGGTTTTTTTCTAAAGTTTTTGGGGTTTTTAAAGGGTTTTGGGGTTTATTTTGAGGTTTTTGGGGTCGTTTTGGGACTTTTTGGGGTTTTTTGTGTTTCTGGGTCCCTGTGGGGCCGTGAGGGGAGGGGTAGCTCCGGGTGATTTTTAATATAAAAAAATTCAATTAATCAATTTATTTTAATTTTTTTAATAAATTTTAAAAGTTTTTAAAGTTTATTTTTTGATTTTTTAAAGGTTTTTGGGTTTATTTTGAGGTTTTTGGGGTAATTTTGGTGCTTTTTGGGGTTTTTTTGGGTTTGGGGATTCCTGTGGGGCCATGAGGGGGGAGCAGCTCCGGGTGATTTTTAATATAAAAAAATTGAATTAATCAATTTATTTTAATTATTTTAATAAATTTTAGAAATTTTTAAAGTTTATTTTTTGATTTTTTAAAGGTTTTGGGTTTATTTTGAGGTTTTTGGGGTCGTTTTGGGACTTTTTGGGTTTTTTTGTGTTTCTGGGTCCCTGTGGGGCCGTGAGGGGAGGGGTAGCTCCGGGTGGTTTGAGAGATAAAAAAATTGATTTAATTGATTTATTTTAATTATTTGGGGAAATTTTAGGACTTTTCAAGGTTTCTTTTGGGATTTTTTAAAGGTTTTGGGTTTATTTTGAGTTTTTTGGGGTCATTTTGGGGCTTTTTGGGCTTTTTTGTGTTTCTGGGTCCCTGTGGGGCCGTGAGGGGGGGGCGGCTCCGGGCGGTTTTTAAGTTAAAAACGAGATTGAATTGATTTATTTTAATATTTTTGGGAAATTTCAGGAGTTTTTGAAGTTTATTTGGGTTTATTTCTAAAGTTTTTGGGGTTTATTTTGGGGCTTTTTGGGGTCATTTTGGGGCTTTTTGGGGTTTTTTGGGTTTGGGGATTCCTGTGGGGCCGTGAGGGGGGGGCGGCTCCGGGCGGTTTTTAAGCTAAAAACGAGATTGAATTGATTTATTTTAATATTTTTGGGAAATTTCAGGAGTTTTTAAAGTTTATTTGGGTTTTTTTCTAAAGTTTTTGGGGTTTTTAAAGGGTTTTGGGGTTTATTTTGAGGTTTTTGGGGTCATTTTGGGGCTTTTTGGGGTTTTTTGGGTTTGGGGATTCCTGTGGGGCCGTGAGGGGAGGGGTAGCTCCGGGTGGTTTGAGAGATAAAAAAAGTGATTTAATTGATTTATTTTAATTATTTGGGGAAGTTTTAGGACTTTTCAAGGTTTCTTTTGGGATTTTTTAAAGGTTTTGGGTTTATTTTGAGTTTTTTGGGGTCATTTTGGGGCTTTTTGGGGTTTTTTGTGTTTCTGGGTCCCTGTGGGGCCGTGAGGGGAGGGGTAGCTCCGGGTGGTTTGAGAGATAAAAAAAGTGATTTAATTGATTTATTTTAATTATTTGGGGAAATTTTAGGACTTTTCGAAGTTTATTTTGGGATTTTTTAAAAGTTTTTGGGTTTATTTTGAGTTTTTTGGGGTCATTTTGGGGCTTTTTGGGGTTTTTTGTGTTTCTGGGTCCCTGTGGGGCCGTGAGGGGGGGGCTGCTCCGGGCGGTTTTTAAGCTAAAAACGAGATTGAATTGATTTATTTTAATATTTTTGGGAAATTTCTGGAGTTTTTAAAGTTTATTTGGGTTTTTTTTCTAAAGTTTTTGGGGTTTTTAAAGGTTTTTGGGTTTATTTTGAGGTTTTTGGGGTCGTTTTGGGACTTTTTGGGGTTTTTTGTGTTTCTGGGTCCCTGTGGGGCCGTGAGGGGAGGGGTAGCTCCGGGTGATTTTTAATATAAAAAAATTCAATTAATTAATTTATTTTAATTATTTTAATAAATTTTAGAAGTTTTTAAAGTTTATTTTCTGATTTTTTAAACTTTTTTGGGTTTATTTTGAGTTTTTTGGGGTCATTTTGGTGCTTTTTGGGTTTTTTTGGTGTTTGTGGGGCCGTGAGGGGGGGGGCAGCTCCGGGTGATTTTTAATATAAAAAATTGAATTAATCAATTTATTTTAATTAATTTTGCAATTTTTAGAACTTTTTAAAGTTTATTTTTGGATTTTTTAAAAGTTTTTGGGTTTATTTTGAGTTTTTTGGGGTCATTTTGGTGCTTTTTGGGGTTTTTTTGGGTTTGGGGATTCCTGTGGGGCCATGAGGGGGGAGCAGCTCCGGGTGATTTTTAATATAAAACAACTAAATTAATCAATTTATTTTAATTATTTTAATAAATTTTAGAAGTTTTTAAAGTTTATTTTTTTATTTTTTAAAATTTTTTTGGTTTATTTTGAGGTTTTTTGGGGTCATTTTGGTGCTTTTTGGGTTTTTTGGTGTTTGTGGGGCCATGGGGGGGGGGGCAGCTCCGGGTGATTTTTAATATAAAAAAATTCAATTAATCAATTTATTTTAATTATTTTAATAAATTTTAGAAATTTTTAAAGTTTATTTTTCGATTTTTTAAATTTTTTTGGGTTTATTTTGATTTTTTGGGGTCATTTTGGTGCTTTTTGGGTTTTTTTTTGTTTTTTTGGGGTTTTTGGGGGTTTTTTTGTTTTTTTGGGGTTTTTTTTGGGTTTTTTGGTTTTTTGGGTTTATTTTTGAATTTTTTGGGTTTTTTTGGGGTTTTTTTGGGGTTTTTTGGGGTTTTTTGGGGGTTTTTGGTTTTATTTTGATTTTTTTTGGGTTTTTTGGGTTTATTTGGGGTTTTTTTGGGTTTATTTTGGGTTTTTTGGTTTTTGGGGTTTTTTGGGTTTTTTTCAGGTTTTTTGGGATTTTTTTGTTTTTTTTGGGGGGTTTTTTGGGGGTTTTTTTGGGGTTTTTTGGTTTTTTGGGGTTTTTTGGGGTCATTTTGGAGTTTTTTGGGGTTTTTTGGTGTTTTTTGGTGTTTTCGGTTTTTTGGGGTTTTTTAGGGTCATTTGGGGTTTTTTTGGGGTTTTTTGGGGTTTTTGGGTTTTTTTGGGGGTTTTTTGGGGTTTATTTGGGGGTTTTTTGGGGTTTTTTGGTTTTTTGGGTTTATTTTGATTTTTTGGGGTTTTTTGGGTATTTTTGTGTTTTTTGGGGTTTTTTGGGGTTTTTTTGGGGTTTTTTTGGGTTTATTTGGGGGTTTCTTTGGGTTTTTTGGGTTTATTTGGGGGTTTTTGGGTTTTTTGGGGTTTTTTGGTTTTTTGGGTTTTGTTCAGGTTTTTTGTGATTTTTTTGGGGGCTTTTTCGGGGTTTTTTGGGTTATTTTGGGGGGGTTTTTTTGGGGTCATTTGGGGGTTTTTTGTGATTTTTTGGGGTTTTTTGGTGTTTTTTGGGTTTTTTCAGGTTCTTTGTCATTTTTTGGGGTTTTTGGGGTTTATTTTGGGGTTTTTTTTTGGTTTTTGGTGGTTTTTTGGTGTTTTTTGGGCTTTGTGGGGTTTATTTGGGGTTTTTTTGGGGTTTTTTGGGGAGTTTTTTGGGTTTATTTGGGTTTTTTGGGGCTTTTTGGGGTTTTTTGGTTTTTTTGGGTTTTTTTCAGGCTTGTTGTGATTTTTTTGGTGGCTTTTTGGGGTTTTTTTGGTTTTTTTTTGTTTTTTTGGGTTTTATTTGTGGTTTTTGGGTTTATTTCGTTTTTTTTGTGGTTTTTTTTGTTTATTTGGGGTTTTTTGGGTTTATTTGGGTTTATTTGGGGTTTTTTGCGTTTTTTGGGTTTTATTTGGGGTTTTTTGTTCATTGGGGGTTTTGGGGTTTTTTGAGGGTTTTTTTTGGTGTTTTTTGGGGTCATTTTGGTTTTTTTTGGGTTTTTTAGAATTTTGGGGTTTTTTTAGGTTTTTTTTGGGTTTTTTGTGATTTTTTGGGTTTTTTTGGGATTTTTGGGTTTATTTGGGTTTTTTTGGGGTCAGTTTGGGGTTTTTTGGGGTTTTTTGGGTTTATTTGGGGGTTTTTGGGTTTATTTGGAGTTTTGGGGGTTTTGAGGTTTTTCTGGGTTTATTTGGGGATTTTTTGGGGCTTTTTTGGGGTTTTTTTGGGTTTATTTGGGTTTTTTTCGGTTTTTTCAGGTTTTTTGTGATTTTTTGGGTTTTTTTTTTGGGTTTTGGTGTTTTTTGGGTTTTATTTGGGGTTTTTTGGGGTTTATTTGGGTTTTTTGGGGTTTTTTGGTTTTCTTGGGATTTTTGGGTTTTATTTGGGGGCTTTTTGTTTATTGGGGGTTTTTGGTTTTTTTTGAGGTTTTTTGATTTTTTTGGGGTGTTTTTTTTGTTTTTTGGGATTTTTTTGGGATTTTTTTGGTTTTTTGGGGTTTTTTTGGGTTTTTTTTGCTTTTTTAGGGTTTTTTGGGGTTTTTTTGGGGTAATTTTGGGGATTTTTGGTTTTTTTTTGGGTAATTTTGGGGATTTTTGCTTTTTTTTTGTTTTTTGGGGTTTTTTGTGTTTTTAGTGTTTTTTCAGTTTTTTTGGGGTTTTTTTTGGGTTTTTTGGTTTTATTTGGGGTTTTTTTTGGGTTTTTTGGGGATTTTTTGGGGATTTTTGGGGGTTCTTTGGTTTTTTTGGGGTCATTTTGGGGTTTTTTGGGGTTTCTTTGGGTTTTTTAGGGTTTATTTGGGTGTTTTTTGGGGTTTATTTGGGGTTTTTTTGGGTTTTTTGGGTTTACTTGGGGTTTTTTGAGGGTTTTGGGAGTTTTGGGGGGTTTTTTGGGGTCATTTTGGGGGTTTTATATTTTTGGGGGTTTTTTTCAGGTTTTTTGGGTTTTTTTGGGTTTTTTTTTTGATTTTTGGGTTTTTTTCAGGTTTTGGGTTTTTTGGGTTTTTTTTTGGTTTTTTGGGTTTTTTTGGGGTTTTTTTGGGTTTTTGGGTTTATTTGAGGGATTTTTGGGGTTTTTTTGTTCTTGGGTTTTTTTGTGGTTTTTTTTGGTTTTTTGGGGTTTTTTTTGGCGTCATTTTGGGGGTTTTTGGGGTTTTTTTTGGGTTTTTCGGCTTTTTTAGGGTTTTTTGGGGTTTTTTGGGGTAATTTTGGGGATTTTTGGGTTTTTTTTGTTTTTTTGGGGTTTTTTTGTGTTTTTTGTGTTTTTTCAGTTTTTTTGGGGTTTTTTTTGGGTTTTTTTTGGGATTTTGGGTTTTTTCGGGATTTTTTGGGTTTTTTTGGGGTTGATTTGGGTTTATTTGAGGTTTTTGGGGTTTATTTGGGGGTTCTTTGGGTTTTTTGGGGTTTTTTGTGATTATTTGGGTTTATTTGGGGGTTTTTGGTTTTTTTGGGTTTTTTGGGTTTTTTTTTTTTAGTTTTTTGGGTTTTTTTGGGTTTTTTCAGGTTTATTTGGGGTTTTTTGGGGTTTTTTTGGGGGTTTTTGGGTTTATTTGGGGGTTTTTTGGTGTTTTTTGATGTTTTTTAGCTGCAGATTTCCCCTTCCAGCATCTCAGGAATCTCCTTGGCAGAAGAATTCCAATGAAACTCCAGGAATAAAAAACCAATAAAAAAATTCTGACTTTGAATTTTTATTTGTGATTTAATTATTCCATTCATTAATTTATGCATTAATTTCATTCATTAAAACCCCAGGGACACGAATTTCATCCTTTTATTCCATTTCCAGGGAAAAATGGGGGAATTAAAGGCTCCAATCCCAAATTTCCAGCCCCAAATTCCCAAATTTCCATCCCAAAATCCCAGATTTTTCCCCCAAAATCCCAAGTTTTCCCACACAGAATCCCAAAATTTCAATTTTTCTTCCCAAACCCCAATTTTTCCACCCAAAATCCCAATTTTCCATCACAAAATCCCGAATTTCCATCCCAAAATCCCAAATTTTCCACCCAAAATCCCAAATTTCCAGCCCCAATTCCCAAATTTTCCCCTAAAAATCCCAAATTTTCCACCCAAATCCATCCCAAATCCCAATTTTCCACCCAAAATCCCAAATTTTCCACCCAAAATCCCAAATTTTCCACCCAAAATCCCAAATTTTCCACCCAAAATCCCAAATTTTTCCAAAATCCCAATTTTCCACCCAAAATCCCAAATTTTTCCCCCAAAATCCGAAAATTCCAATTTTTCTTCCCAAATCCCAATTTTCCATCCCAAATTCCCAAATTTTCCACCAAAATTCCCAAATTTTTCCTTAAAAATCCCAATTTTTCTTCCAAAATCCGAAATTTTCCCCTAAAAATTGCAAAATTTTCCCTAAAAATCCCAAATTTCCATCCCAAAATTCCAATTTTTTCCCCCAAAATCCCAAAATTCCAATTTTTCTTCCCAAATCCCAAATTTTTCCCCCAAAATCCCAATTTTCCACCCAAAATTCCAAATTTTTCCAGCCCCAAATTCCAAATTTCTCCCTAAAAAATCCCAAATTTTCCATCCCAAAAATCCCAAATTTTCATTTAAAATCCCAAATTTTTCCCTACAAATCCCAAATTTTTCCAAAATCCCAATTTTCCAACCCAAAATCCCAAATTTGCTTCCTCAAATCCCAATTTTCCAATCCAAAATCCCGATTTTTTCCACCTAAAATCCCAAATTTTTCCCCCAAAATCCCAAAATTCCAATTTTTCTTCCTAAATCCCAAATTTTCCACCCAAAATCCCAAATTTTCCACCAAAATTCCCAAATTTTTCCTTAAAAATCCCAAATTTTTCCAAAATCCCAATTTTCCACCCAAAATCCCAAATTTTTCTGTAAAAATCCCAAATTTCCATCCCAAAATCCCAAATTTTCCCCAAAAATTCCCAATTTTCCACCCAAAATTCCAGATTTCCCACCCAAAATCCCAAATTTTCCATCCCAAATCCCAAATTTCCAACCCAATTCCCAAATTTTTCCCTAAAATTCCCAAATTTTCCCCAAAATTCCCAATTTTCCACCCAAAATCCCAAATTTTCTTCTAAAAATCCCAAATTTTTCCCTAAAAATCCCAAATTTCCATCCCAAAATCCCAAATTTTCCACCCAAAAATTCCAAATCTCCACCCAAAATTCCAAATTTTTCCAGCCCCAAATCCCAAATTTTTCCCTAAAAAATCCCAAATTTCCACACAAAATCCCAAATTTCCATCCCAAATTCCCAATTTTCCATCCCAAATTCCCAAACTTTCCACCCAAAATCCCAAATTTTCCACCCAAATCCTGATTTTTCCATCCCAAAATCCCAAAATTTTCCCCAAAATCCCAATTTTCCATCCCAAAACCCCAAATTTCCAACCCAAAATTCCAATTTTCCAGCCCCAAATTCCCAAATTTTCCATCCCAAAATCCCAAATTTCCAGCCCAAATCCATCCAAAATCCCAATTTTTCAGCCCCAAATCCCAAATATGAAAATTTAATTATTTCTATTAATATTTTATCGAAATAAAATTAAAATTTAAAAAATTAATCCCCTTTTTTTAATATTTCATAGAAATAAAATCAAAATATAAAAACTTAATTCTTTTTATTAATATTTTATAGAAATAAAATTAAAATTTAAAAAATTTAATTCCGTTTTTATCACACGAAATCTCCCCTGCAGGTTTTAATTTTAATATTTTATAGAAATAAAACTTAAATTAAAAAAATTAATTCCGTTTTTACCACAGAAAATCTCCAGGAGGTTCCGATTTTAATATTTTATAGAAAGAAAATCAAAATATAAAAGTTTGAAATTTAATATTTTATCGAAATAAAATCAAAATTAAAAAATTCAAGCCCGGTTTTACCTCAGAAAATCCCTTGGAGGTTTTAATTTTAATGTTTTATAGAAATAAAATTAAAATATAAAAATTTAATTCCGTTTTTACCACAGGAAATCTCCCTGGAGATTTTAATTTCAATATTTTAAAGAAATAAAATCAAAATTAAAAAATTTAATTCTGTTTTTACCTCATGAAATCTCCCCTGGAGACTCCGATTTTATTATTTTATAGAAATAAAATCAAAATTAAAATATTCAACCCCGGTTTTACCTCAGAAAATCTCCCGGAAACTCCGATTTTAATTTTTTATAGAAATAAAATCAAAATTAAAAAATCCAGGCCCGGTTTTACCACAGGAGCTCTCCCAGAGGCTCCGATTTTAATATTTTATAGAGATAAAATCAAAATTAAAAAATTCAACCCCGGTTTTACCTCAGAAAATCTCCCGGAAACTCCGATTTTAATTTTTTATAGAAATAAAATCAAAATTAAAAAATCCAGGCCCGGTTTTACCACAGGAGCTCTCCCAGAGGCTCCGATTTTAATATTTTATAGAAATAAAATCAAAATTAAAAAATTCAAGCCCGTTTTTACCACAGGAAATCTCCAGGAGGTTCCGAATTTAATATTTTATAGAAATAAAATCAAAATTAAAAAATTCAACCCCGGTTTTACCTCAGAATATCTCCCGGAAACTCCGATTTTAATTTTTAATAGAAATAAAATCAAAATTAAAAAATCCAGGCCCGGTTTTACCACAGGAGCTCTCCCAGAGGCTCCGATTTTAATATTTTATAGAAATAAAATCAAAATATAAAAATTCAAGCCCGTTTTTACCTCATAAATTCTCCCCGGCAGCTCCCGCGCCGCTCCCGCCGCTCCCATGGAATGAGCCACCCGCCGTCAACGCGCGCCCCTTTTCAAACCTCGGCCGGCTCGCTATTGGCTGAGGCGCCGGCAGCTCGGCGCTGATTGGATAAGACGCGCGAAGCCCCGCCCCCTTAGAAAAGGGCGGGAAAACTCGACCCTCTCTCACTCGCTTTGGGAATTTCGGGAATTTTGGGATCGGGAAATTCCGGGATTAATTAATAATTAATAATTAATTAATTAAAAAACCCCAATTAATAAAATCCCCAAGATATTCCCATATTTATATTTTTTTTTTGGCTTCCCATTTCCAAGATTTCCCTCAGAAAATTCCCATTTTTTTGTCGTTTTCCCACATAAATCCATAAAAAATTCCAAAAAGTTTTCGGAATAAATTCGTTTATTTCTCTTTACAGAATTTTCCAAGTTTTTTTTTTTTTATTATTATTATTATTATTTATTTCATTTATTTTTCTTTTCCAGGTATAAAAAAATCTCCTATTTTTTATTCATTTTTATTTATTTATTTACAGAATCCCGGGAAAAAATTTTTATTTCTTTTTTTTTTTTTCTCCACGGGAATTTTCCTGATCCAAAGGTTTTTTAAATCCTTTAAAAATAAAAAAATCCAGAGAATTCCCAAAGTTTTGGAATTCCAAATCCGAGATTTTTTTTTTAAAAAATCTGTGGAAAATTAAAAAGAAAAAGGGAAAAAAAATCAAAATAAATTCAATTTTTTAATATAAATTTTTCTTATTTTTCGGGAATATTTAATTTGATTTTTCCCGTTTTTTTTTTCCCTGTAGGAATATTTACATCCCAAAAAAAAATAAGGATTCAGAAACAAAAAAAAAACCAAAAAAATTTTTGGAATTCCCAAAAAATAAAAAACCTTCGGAAAAATGTGCGCGAATCCGAAGGGGGGAAAATTAAAAAAGTGCCTCGAAAGTTTGGAATTTTCTTGGAATTTTCTCCTTTGGGGATCCAAGTACCTGGAAAAAAAAAAAAGGGAATTTTTTTAGGAATTTTTGGATGGATTTAGAAGGAAAAATTCCAGAAAAAAATCAAATTTTTTCCTGGTTTTTTTCTGGTTTTCCTGGATTTTTTTCGCAATTTTCCCCCAATTTCCCCTTTTTTCCCTATTTTTCCCAAAATTTTTCCCAAAATTTTTCCCATTTCCCCACAAAATTCCCATTTTTTCCCATTTTCCCCCAATTTTCCCCATTTTTATCCCAATTTTTCCCATTTTTTCCCATTTTATGCCAATTTCCACCCAAAATTCCCATTTTTTCCCCAAAATTCCCACTTTCATCCCAATTTTTCCCATTTTTATTCCAATTTTCCCCATTTTTATCCCAATTTTTCCCCCAATTTTTCCCCATTTTTATCCCAATTTTTCCCCAATTTCCCCGAATTTTTCCCATTTTTAATCCAATTTTTATCCCATTTTTCCCATTTTTATCTCAATTTTTTCCCCAAAATTCCCATTTTTTTCCTCATTTTTCCCATTTTTCCCCAATTTTTCCCAAAAATTCCCATTTTTCCCAATTTTATTCCCATTTTCCCATTTTTTCCCCAATTTTTCCCATTTTTCCCAATTTTCCCCCAAATTCCCCAATTTCCTCAATTTTTTCCCCATTTTTCCTCAATTTTCCCCGATTTTTCTCATTTCATTCCCATTTTCCCCAATTTTTCCCATTTTCCCCCCTTTTTATTCATTTTTTCCCCATTCTTTCCCAATTTTCCCCAATTTTTCCCATTTTTTCCCCAATTTTTATTCCCATTTTCTCCCATTTTTCCCCATTTCTTCCCATTTTCCCCCAAAATTCCCATTTTTTCCCAATTTCTTCCCCTTTTTCTTCCCAAAATTTCCATTTCCCCATTTCCCCCCCAATTTTTTCTCATTTTCCCCCAAGAATTCCCTTTTTTTTCCCAATTTTTCCCCCAAATTCCCAATTTTTTCCCATTTTTATCCCAATTTTTCCCATTTTTTCCCCATTTTTCCCCCGAATTTCCCATTTTTCATCATTTTTATCCCAATTCGCCCAATTTCCCCCCTTTTTATCCCAATTTTACCCCATTTCCCCCCAAATTCCCATTTTTCCCACTTTTATCCCAATTTTCCCAATTTTTATCCAAATTTTTCCCATTTTTAGCCAAATTTTCCCCAATTTTTCCCATTTTAATCCAATTTTTTCCCATTTTTCCCCATTTTTCCCCCAAAAATTCCCATTTTTCCCATTTTTTCCCATTTTTATCCCATTTTTCCCCATTTTTTCCCCAATTTTCCCCCCAAATTCCCATTTTTATCCCATTTTTTCCTCAATTTTTCCCATTTTTTCCCATTTTTCCCCCATTTTTACCCCCAAAATTCCCAACTTTCCCGTTTTTCCCCATTTTTCTCCCAATTTTTCCCCCAAAATTCCCATTTTTTCCCATTTTTTCCCATTTTTTCCCAATTTTCCCCATTTTTATCTTATTTTTTCCCAAAAATTCCCATTTTTCCCATTTTTATCCCATTTTTCCCCCCATTTTTTCCCATTTTTCCCATTTTTCCCCATTTTTATCCCAATTTTTTCCCCAAAATTCCCATTTTTCCCCCCAAAATTCCAATTTTTTCCCATTTTTATCCCAATTTTTCCCCAATTATTCCCCCAAAATTCCCATTTTTATCCCATTTTTTCCCATTTTTATCCCATTTTTTCCCCCAAAATTCCCATTTTTTCCCCATTTTTCCCATTTTTTCCCCAATTTTTCCCCATTTTTATCCCATTTTTTTCTCCAAAATTCCCAATTTTTCCCATTTTTAATCCAATTTTTATCCCAATTTTTTCCCCAAAATTCTCATTTTTATCCCATTTTTATCCCATTTTCCCCCCAAAATTCCAATTTTTTCCCCAATTTTCCCATTTTTTCCCCATTTTTTCCCATTTTTATCCCATTTTCCCCATTTTCCCCATTTTTCCCCAATTTTTCCCAATTTTTCTCCCATTTTTATCCCATTTTTTTCTCCAAAATTCCCATTTTTCCCCCCAAAATTCCAAATTTTTCCCATTTTTAACCCATTTTTCCCCAATTTTCCCAATTTTCAATCCAATTTTTATCCCAAATTTTCCCATTTTTATCCCATTTTTCCCCCCAAAATTCCCATTTTTTCCCATTTTTTCCCATTTTTTCCCATTTTAATCCAATTTTTCCCCATTTTTTCCCATTTTTATCCCATTTTTTTCCCCAAAATTCCCATTTTTTCCCCATTTTTCCCATTTTTCCTCCAATTTTTCCCCATTTTTAATCCAATTTTTATCCCAATTTTTTCCCCAAAATTCCCATTTTTATCGCAATTTTCCCATTTTTTCCCCATTTTCCCCCAATTTTTACCCCAAAATTCCAATTTTTTTCCCATTTTTCCCCATTTTTCCCCAATTTTTCCCCCAAAATTCCCATTTTTATCCCATTTTTCCCCCAAAATTCCCATTTTTATCCCATTTTTCCCCATTTTCCCACCTGTCTCAGGATTCCCGGCCGTTTTCCAGCTCCGATTCCGAGTTTTTCCTGGAATCCTGCCTGGAAACGACGTCGGCCATCAGCGCCTCCTCCAGCTTCTTCCTCACCTGCTGCACCCTCTCCTCCTGTTTCCTGCCCAAAAATTCCAGGAAAAACGTGGAATTCCCAAAAAAATTCCCAAATTTTTAATCCCCCCCAAAATTCCCATTTTTTTCCCCAAAAAATTTCCTTTTTTTGGGCAAAAATTCCCTTTTTTTTCCTCAAAATTCGCATTTTTTACACAAAAATTCTGATTTTTTTTGCCTAAAAATTCCCATTTTTTCCTCAAAAATTCCCACTTTTTTCTCCCTAAAATTCCCAATTTTTTCACCCCAAAATTCCCATTTTTTCCCTCAAAAATTCCCATTTTTTCCTCAAAAATTCCCATTTCTTTCTCCCTAAAATTCCCATTCTTTACACAAAAATTCCCACTTTTTTCTCCCTAAAATTCCCAATTTTTCCCCCAAAAATCCCTTTTTTTTCTCCCTAAAATTCCCATTTTTTACTCAAAAATTCCCATTTTTTCCTCCCAAAATTCCCATTTTTTTCCCAAAAACTCCCATTCTTTTATGCAAAAATTCCCATTTTTTTCCTCAAAAATTTCCATTTTTTCTTCCTAAAATTCCCATTTTTTACTCAAAAATTTCCATTTTTTCCTCCCCAAAATTCCAAAATTTTATGCAAAAATTCCCATTTGTCTCCTCAAAAAATTCCCATTTTTTTCCCCCAAAATTCCCACTTTTTGTCCCAAAAATCCTGAATTTTATCTCCTTAAAATTCCCATTTTTCCCCTCAAAAATTCCCATTTTTTCCTTAAAATTCCCGGTTTTTTCTCCCAAAAATTCCCATTTTTTCCTTAAAATTCCCATTTTTTCCCTCTAAAATTCCCATTTTCATCTCCTTAAAATCCCCATTTTTTACTCAAAAATTCCCATTTTTTTCTCCCTATAATTCCCCCTGCTGCACCCTCTCCTCCTGTTTCCTGCCCAAAAATTCCACCAAAAACATGGAATTCCCAAAAAATTCCCAAATTTTTAATCCTCAAAAAATTCCCATTTTTTTCCACCCTAAATTCCCATTTTTTATGCAAAAATTCCCATTTTTAATGAAAAAAATCCCATTTTTTTCCTTAAAAATTCCCATTTTTTACACAAAAATTCTGATTTTTTTTCTCCCTAAAATTCCTAATTTTCCCTCAAAATTCTGATTTTTTTCTCCTTAAACTTCTCTTTTTTTCCTCAAAAATTCCCATTTTTTTCTCCCAAAATTTCCAATTTTTTCCCCCCAAAATTCCCATTTTCCTTAAAAATTCCCATTTTTTTACACAAAAAATCCCATTTTTTTCACCAAAAATTCCTGATTTTTTCTCCAAAAATATCCCATTTTTTTCCCTCAAAAATTCCCATTTTTCCCTCGAAAATTCCCATTTTTTCCTTAAAATTCCCGGTTTTTTATCCCAAAATTTCCATTTTTTACTCAAAAATCCCCATTCTTTTCTCTCCAAATTTCCAAATTTTTATGCAAAAATTCCCATTTTTTTTTCCTTAAAAATTCCCATTTTTTCCCCCTCAAAATTCCCATTTTTTCCCACCAAAATTCCCATTTTTTATTTAAAATTTCCAATTTTTTTCTCCAAAATTCCCATTTTTTCCCTAAAATTCCCATTTCTCTCCTCAAAAAATTCTCATTTTTATCTCCTTAAAATTCCCATTTTTTTCTCCCTATAATTCCCCCTGCTGCACCCTCTCCTCCTGTTTCCTGCCCCAAAAATTCCACCAAAAACATGGAATTCCCAAAAAATTCCCAAATTTTCCTTCCCCCAAAATTCCCATTTTTTTCCCCAGAAAAATCCCATTTTTTATGCAAAAATTCTGATTTGTTTCCCTTAAAATTCCCATTTTTTACACAAAAATTTTGATTTTTTAAATAAAAATTCCCATTTTTTTCTCCCCAAAATTCCCATTTTTTTCCACCCTAAATTCCCATTTTTCATGCAAAAATTCCCATTTTTTACACAAAAATTTTGATTTTTTTAAATAAAAATTCCCAATTTTTTCCCCCAAAAATTCCCATTTTTTAATGCAAAAATTCCCATTTTTTACACAAAATATTCCCTTTTTTTCCTTCAAAAATTCCCATTTTTTACCCAACATATTCCCATTTTTTCCTTCAAAAATCCCAAATTTTTTCCTTCAAAATTCCCATTTTTTACAGAAAAATTCCCATTTTTTCCCTAAAATTCCCATTTTTTACAGAAAAATTCCCATTTTTTCCCTTAAATATTCCTATTTTTTTCCTCAAAAATTCCCATTTTTTTCTCCCAAAATTTCCAACTCTTTCCCCCAAAAATTCCCATTTTTTCCTTAAAAATTCCCATTTTTTTCTCTCCAAAATTCCCATTTTTTCCTTAAAAATTCCCATTTTTTTCTCCCTAAAATTCCCATTTTTCCCTCAAAATTCCGATTTTTTTCTCCCAAAAATTCCCATTTTCTACACAAAAAATTCTAATTTTTGGCTCAAAAATTCCCATTTTTTAATGCAAAAATTCCCATTTTTTCCTCTCCAAAAATCCCATTTTTTCCCCTAAAATTCCCAATTTTCCCCCCCAAAATTCCCAATTTTTTCCTTCAAAATTCCTGGTTTTTACACAAAAATTCTGATTTTTTTTCTCCCTAAAATTCCCATTTTTTACACAGAATTTCCCATTTTTTCCCCCAAAATTCCGATTTTTTTCTCCCTAAAATTCCCATTTTTTCCTCCTAAAATTCCAATTTTTTTCCCCCTAAAAATCTCATTTTTTCCTCAAAAATTCCCATTTTTTTCTCCCAAAAATTCCAATTTTTTCCTGTCAAAATTCCCATTTTTCCTTAAAAATTCCCATTTTTTTCACCCAAAAATTCCCATTTTTTGACCCAAAAATTCCCATTTTTTCCTCCCCAAAATTCCCAATTTTTACGCAAAAATTCTCATTTTTTACTCTCTAAAATTCCCATTTCTTTGCTGTCAAAATTCCCATATTTTTCCTTAAAATTCCCTTAAAATTGGGATTTTTGAGGAAAAAAAGGGAATTTTTGCACCAAAAAATGGGAATTTTTGTGAAAAAAATGGGAATTTTTACACAGAAAAATTGGGATTTTTTATGGAAAAAATCGGAATTTTTGGGGGAAAGAAATGGGAATTTTTGCACCAAAAAATGAGAATTTTTGAGGAAAAAATAGGAATTTTTGTGTAAAAAAATGAAATTTTTTTAATGGAAAAAATGGGAATTTTTAAGGAAAAAATGGGAATTTTTAGGAAAAAAATGGGAATTTTTGTGTGAAAAAACGTGATTTTTTGCACCAAAAAAATGGGATTTTTTATGGAATGGAATTTTTTGAGGAAATAAAAGAGAATTTTTGTGGAAAAAAAATGAGGATTTTTACACAAAAAATGGGAATTTTTGAGGAAAAAAATGGGAATTTTCACACCAAAATAAATGGGAATTTTTAGGGAAAAAATGGGAATTTTTGAGGAAAAAAATGGGAATTTTTGTGGAAAAAATGGGAATTTTTGAGAAAAAAATGGGAATTTTTGGGGAAAAAATGGGAATTTTTGTGTGAAAAAATGGGAATTTTTTGTGAAAAAAAGGGAATTTTTACACAGAAAAAAATGGGATTTTTTGAGGAAAAAAATGGGAATTTTTGCACCAAAAAAACGGAATTTTTATGGAATAAATGGGAATTTTTTGGGTAAAAATGGGAATTTTTGAGGAAAAAAATGGGAATTTTTGAGGAAAAAATGGGAATTTTTGTACTAAAAAATCGGAATTTTTGCACCAAAAAAATGAGAATTTTTATGGAAAATATGCGATTTTTTGAGGAAAAAAAAGGGAATTTTTCCAGCAAAAAAATGGAATTTTTGAGGAATAAAATGGGAATTTTTGGGGAAAAAATGGGAATTTATGTGGAAAAAAATGGGAATTTTTGAGGAAAAAAATGGGAATTTTTGCACCAAAAAAATGGGAATTTTTGTGAAAAAAAATGAGGATTTTTACACAAAAAATGGGAATTTTTGAGGAAAAAAATGGGAATAATTGTGAATAAAAAAGGGAATTTCTGAGGAAAAAATTGGGAATTTTTGAGGAAAAAATTGAGAATTTTTGTGTAAAAAAATGGGAATTTTTACACAAAAAATTGGAATTTTTGAGGAAAAAATGGGAAATTTTATGGGAAAAATGGGAAATATTTCACAAAAAAAAAATGGGAATTTTTGAACCAAAAACTGGGAATTTTTGCACCCAAAAAATGGGAATTTTTCAGAAAAAAAATGGAAATTTTTGTGTGAAAAAATGGGAATTTTTGAGGAAAAAAATGGGAATTTTTGGGGAAAAAAATGGGAATTTTTGAGGAAAAAATGTGAGTTTTTGGGGAAAAAATCAGAATTTTTGGGGAAAAAAATGGGAATTTTTCAGGAAAGAAATGGGATTTTTTTATGGAAAAAATGGGAATTTTTGGGGAAAAATGTGGAATTTTTCATGGAAAAAATGGGAATTTTTGTGTAAAAAAATGGGAATTTCTGTGGAAAAAATGGGATTTTTTGGGGAAAAAATCAGAATTTTTGGGGAAAAAATTGGGAATTTTTGAGGAATAAAATTGGGAATTTTTGGGGAAAAAATGGGAATTTTTGTGTAAAAAAATGAGATTTTTTAATGGAAAAAATGGGAATTTTTGAGGAAAAAAATGGGAATTTTTGCATGAAAAAAATGGGAATTTTTGAGTAAAAAATGGGAAATATTTCACCAAAAAAATGGAATTTTTTAGAAAAAAAATGGGAATTTTTGACAAAAAAAGGGGAATTTTTGGGGAAAAAAAATGGGAATTTTTGGGGAAAAAAATGGGAATTTTTGAGGAAAAAATAGGAATTTTTGAAGAAAAAATGGGAATTTTTGTGTAAAAAAATCAGAATTTTTGTGTTAAAAAATGGGAATTTTTTTGCTAAAAAAATCCAGAATTTTTGTGGAAAAAATGGGAATTTTTATAGAAAAAAATGGGAATTTTTGAGCCAAAAAATGGGATTTTTTCCATCAAAAAATCGGAATTTTTGAGGAAAAAATGGGAATTTTTGTGTGAAAAAATGGGAATTTTTAGGAAAAAAATGGGAATTTTTGTGTAACAAAATGGGAATTTTTGAGGAAAAAAATGGGAATTTTTGCACCAAAAAATGGGAATTTTTATGGAAAAAATGGGAATTTTTGCAGCAAAAAAATGGAATTTTTGAGGAAAAAAATAGGAATTTTTGAGGGAAAAAATGAGAATTTTTGAGGAAAAAAATGGGAACTTTTGTGTAAAAAAATGAGATTTTTTTAATGGAAAAAATGGGAATTTTTGTGTGAAAAAACGGGATTTTTTGCACTAAAAAATGGGAATTTTTGTGGAAAAAATGGGAATTTTTGAGGAAAAAATGGGAATTTTTGGGGGAAAAAAAAAGGGATTTTTTTATGGAATAAATGGGAATTTTTGAGGAAAAAATGGGAATTTTTGTGTAAAAAAATGGGAATTCTTGGGGGGAAAAAAATGGGAATTTTTGTGGAAAAAATGGGAATTCCTCATCCCTCTCCCATCCCATCATTCCCGAATTTTTTTGCCGGGAATTGCTCACCGGATGTCGTCGTCGGTGATGACGAAGGCGCGGCAGAGCGGCTGCGCCGTGTTCAACCAAATCCCGGGATTCTTCTCCACCGCCAGGGATGGGAATTTTTAGATGGAAAAAATGGGAATTTTCCCAGCAAAATAAATGGGAATTTTTAGGGAAAACATGGGAATTTTAATGGAAAAAATGGGATTTTTTGTGAGAAAAAAATGGGAATTTTTAAGGAAAAAATGGGAATTTTTAGGAAAAAAATGGGAATTTTTGCACCAAAAAAATGGGAATTTTTGAGGAAAAAAATGGAATTTTTGTACTAAAAAATGGGAATTTTTATGGAAAAAATGAGAATTTTTGAGGAAAAAAATGGGAATTTTTGAGGAAAAAAATGTGGATTTTTGAGGAAAAAAATGTGAATTTTTGAGGAAAAAAATGGGAATTTTTGAGAAAAAAAGGGGAGTTTTTGGGGAAAAAATCAGAATTTTTGGGGAAAAAAATGTGAATTTTTGGGGAAAACATGCGAATTTTTGTGGAAAAAAATTCCCAAATTTTGAGGACAAAAATGGGAAATTTTGAGGAAAAAATGCGAATTTTTGGGGAAAAAATTGGGAAATTATATGGAAAAAATGGGAATTTTTGAGGAAAAAATGGGAAATTTTATGGGAAAAATGGGAAATATTTCACCAAAAAAAGGGGAATTTTTTGAGGAAAAAATTGAGAATTTTTGAGGAAAAAAGTGGGAATTTTTGTGGAAAAAAAAAAGGGAATTTTGGGGACCAAAAAAATGGGAATTTTAATGTAAAAAACAGGAATTTTTGAGGAAAAAAATAGGGAATTTTTGGGGACCAAAAAAATGGGAATTTTTATGGAAAAAACGGGATTTTTTGAGGAAAAAAATGGGAATTTTTGTGGAAAAAATGGGAATATTTTGTGTAAAAAAAAGGGATTTTTTTATGGAATAAATGGGAATTTTTGAGGAAAAAATGGGAATTTTTGTGGAAAAAATGGGAATTTTTGTGGAAAAAAATTGAGGATTTTTACACAAAAAAATGGGAATTTTTGAGCCAAAAAATGGGATTTTTTCCGTCAAAAAATCAGAATTTTTGAGGAAAAAATGGGAATTTTTGCACCAAAAAAATGGGAATTTTCTCCAAAAAAATGGGAATTCTCCACCCCCACCTCATCCCATCATTCCCGAATTTTTTTGCCGGGAATTGCTCACCGGATGTCGTCGTCGGTGATGACGAAGGCGCGGCAGAGCGGCTGCGCCGTGTTCAACCAAATCCCGGGATTCTTCTCCACCGCCAGGGAATTCTGGCCCGTGATGGGAGCGGAGCCGCTGTGGAGAGCGCTGGCAACGGCCGAAAGCAACGATTCCCGGCTCGCCCCGGGACCCACACCTGCAAAATTCCAAAGGTTTTCCAGGAAATTCCAATGGGAAAAAATTCCCAAATTTTTCCGTAAAAATTTGGATTTTTTTGGGTGAAATTCACACGTTTTTCCATTAAAATTTGGATTTTTTCCTATTTTTTTTCCTTATTTTTTTGGCTGAAATTTCAAGATTTTTCTCATAAAATTCCAAGAATTTGTTGGAAAAAATCCTGGAATTTTTCTGCCAAAATTTGGAATTTTTTGGCAAAATTCTGACATTTTTTGGTTAAAATTTGCATTTTTTTTTATTTTTTTCCTTATTTTTTTATCTAAAATTCAAGATTTTTTTCTCATAAAATTCCAAGAATTTATTGGAAAAAATCCTGGAATTTTCCCATCAAAATTTGGATTTTTTTGGGTGAAATTCCAGCGTTTTTTGGTTAAAATTTGGATTTTTTTGGATTTTTATTCCGTATTTTTTAGTTAAAATTCCAAGATTTTTCTCATAAAATTCCAAGATTTTATTGGAAAAAATCCTGGAATTTTTCCATCAAAATTTGGATTTTTTTTGTGAAATTCTGACTTTTTTTGGCTGAAATTTGCATTTTTTTTCGATTTTATTCCCTATTTCTTTACCTAAAATTCAAAATTTTTCTCATAAAATTCCAAGATTTTAATGGAAAAAATCCTGGAATTTTTCTGCCAAAATTTGGGATTTTTTGGTTGAAATTCTGGCGTTTTTTGGTTAAAATTTGGATTTTTTTCCCTTTAATTCAGAATTTTTAAACTAAAATTTGAAGATTTTTTCTGGAAAAATTGCAGAATTTTTTCTTTAAAATTGCAGAATTTTCCCCTAAAATTCTAAAATTTTTCCTCTAAAATTCCAGGATTTTTCCCCTAAAATTCCAAAATTTTTCCTCTAAAATTCCAGGATTTTTCCCCTAAAACTCCCAAATTTTTCCCCTAAAATTCCAGGATTTTTCCTCTAAAATTCCAAGATGTTCCCGTAAAAAATCAGTCAAAAGCAACGATTCCCGGCTCGCCCCGGGACCCACACCTGCAAAATTCCAAAGGTTTTCCAGGAAATTCCAATGGGAAAAAATTCCCAAATTTTTCTGTAAAAATTTGGGATTTTTTTGGTGAAATTCCCACGTTTTTTGGCTAAAATTTGGATTTTTTCCTATTTTTTTCGTTATTTTTTTGGCTGAAATTTCAAGATTTTTCTCATAAAATTCCAAGAATTTGTTGGAAAAAATCCTGGAATTTTTCCATCAAAATTCGGATTTTTTTTGTGAAATTCTGACTTTTTTTGGCTGAAATTTGGATTTTTTTTTTATTTTTTTCCTCATTTTTTTATCTAAAATTCAAGATTTTTTTCTCATAAAATTCCAAGATTTTAATGGAAAAAATCCTGGAATTTTTCCATCAAAATTTGGATTTTTTTTGTGAAATTCTGACATTTTTTGGTTAAAATTTGGATTTCTTTTGGATTTTTATTCCATATTTTTTAGTTAAAATTCCAAGATTTTTCTCATAAAATTCCAAGATTTTTTTTCTCATAAAATTCCAAGATTTTAATGGAAAAAATCCTGGAATTTTTCTGCCAAAATTTGGGATTTTTTGGTTGAAATTCTGGCGTTTTTTGGCTAAAATTTGGATTTTTTTCCCTTTAATTCAGAATTTTTAAACTAAAATTTGAAGATTTTTTCTGGAAAAATTGCAGAATTTTTTCTTTAAAATTGCAGAATTTTCCCCTAAAATTCCAAAATTTTTTCTCTAAAATTCCAGGATTTTTCCCCTAAAACTCCCAAATTTTTCCCCTAAAATTCCAGGATTTTTCCTCTAAAATTCCAGGATGTTCCCATAAAAAATCACTCAAAAGCAGAGATTCCCGGCTCGCCCCGGGACCCACACCTGCAAAATTCCAAAGGTTTTCCAGGAAATTCCAACGGGAAAAAATTCCCAAATTTTTCCATAAAAATTTGGATTTTTTTGGGTGAAATTCCGACGTTTTTTGGCTGAAATTTGCATTTTTTTTCGATTTTATTCCCTATTTTTTTACCTAAAATTCAAAATTTTTCTCATAAAATTCCAAGATTTTAATGGAAAAAATCCTGGAATTTTTCTGCCAAAATTTGGGATTTTTTGGTTGAAATTCTGGCGTTTTTTGGCTGAAATTTGCATTTTTTTAAAATTTTTTTCCTTATTTTTTAATCTAATATTCAAGATTTTTTTCTCATAAAATTCCAAGATTTCAATGAAAAAAATCCTGGAATTTTCCCATCAAAATCTGGATTTTTTTGGTGAAATTCTGACTTTTTTTGGTTAAAATTTGGATTTTTTTTTGATTTTTATTCCGTATTTTTTAGTTAAAATTCCAAGATTTTTCTCATAAAATTCCAAGATTTTAATGGAAAAAATCCTGGAATTTTTCTGCCAAAATTTGGGATTTTTCTGGTGAAATTCCCACATTTTTTGGTTAAAATTTGGATTTTTTTGGATTTTTATTCCATATTTTTTAGTTAAAATTCCAAGATTTTTCCCATAAAATTCCAAGATTTTTCTCATAAAATTCCAAAGATTTTAATGGAAAAAATCCTGGAATTTTTCTGCCAAAATTTGGGATTTTTCTGGTGAAATTCCCACGTTTTTCCATTAAAATTTGGATTTTTTCCTATTTTTTTCGTTATTTTTTTGGCTGAAATTTCAACATTTTTCACACAAAATTCCAAGAATTTATTGGAAAAAATGCGGGAATTTTTCTGCCAAAATTTGGAACTTTTTTAGCAAAATTCTGGCGGTTTTTGGTTAAAATTTGGATTTTTTTCAATTTAATTTGGAGTTTTTAATTGAAATTCCCAAATTTTTGCTCAAAAATTCCAGGATTTTTCCCCTTGAAATTGCAGAATTTTACCCCCAAAATTCCAAAACTTTTCCCCTAAAATTCCAGGATTTTTCCCCTAAAATTCCAAAATTTTCCCCCTAAAATTCCAGGATTTTCCTCTTAAAATCCCAGGAATTTTCCCCTAAAATTCCAGGATTTTTCTCATAAAATTCCATTTTATTCCAATTTTTCCCCCATTTTATTCCCATTTTATTCCTATTTTTCCCCATTTTATTCCCATTTTTTCCCCATTTTATTCCCATTTTATTCCCATTTTTCCCCATTTTCCCCCATTTTATTCCCCATTTTTTCCCCATTTTATTCCCAACTTTATTCCCAATTTTCCCCATTTTATTCCTATTTTTTCCCCCTTTTTGTCCCCCATTTTATTCCCATTTTATTCCCATTTTCCCCCCATTTTATTCCCATTTTTCCCCCATGTTTTCCCCATTTTTTCCCTCAATTTTTCCCCATTTTATTCCTATTTTTTCCCCAATTTTTCCCCATTTTTCCTCCATTTTATTCCCTTTTTATTCCCATTTTTCCTCCATTTTATTCCCATTTTTCCAATTTTATTCCAAATTTTCCCTCAATTTTTCCCCTTTTTATTCCCCTTTTATTCCCATTTTTTCCCCATTTTATTCCCATTTTTTCCCATTTTTCCCCAAATTTTTCCCCATTTTTTCCCCATTTTTTCCCATTTTTCCCCCATTTTATTCCCATTTTCCCCCAATTTTTCCCCATTTTATTCCCATTTTTCCCCCATTTTTCCCCATTTTATTCCCATTTTTCCCCCATTTTTCCCCATTTTATTCCCATTTTTCCCCCATTTTTTCCCCATTTTATTCCCATTTTTCCCCATTTAATTCCCATTTTATTCCCAATTTTCCCCCATTTTATTGCCATTTTTCCCCAATTTTTCCCCATTTTATTCCCAATTTTTCCCCATTTTTCCCCCATTTTTCCCCATTTTATTCCCATTTTATTCCCAATTTTCCCCCATTTTATTCCCATTTTATTCCCAATTTTCCCCCATTTTATTGATATTTTTCCCCATTTTTCCCCCATTTTTTCCCCATTTTTCTCCCAATTTTCCCCCTTTTTATTCCCATTTGTCCCCCATTTTTTCTCCATTTTATTCCCATTTTCCATCCTTTTATTCCCATTTATTCCCATTTTATTCCCCATTTTATTCCCATTTTTCCCCTATTTTATTCCCATTTTATTCCCATTTTCCCCATTTTTTCCCCATTTTATTCCCATTTTTTCCCAACTTTAATTCCATTTTTTCCCTAATTTTTCCCTATTTTATTTCCATTTTATTCCCAATTTTTCCTATTTTTCCCCCATTTTTCCCCAAATTTTTCCCCATTTTTTCCCCATTTTTTCCCATTTTTCCCCCATTTTATTCCCATTTTCCCCCCATTTTTTCCCCATTTTATTCCCATTTTCCCCCATTTTATTCCCATTTTATTCCCATTTTTTCCCCATTTTATTCCCATTTTTTCCCCATTTTCCCCCATTTTATTCCCATTTTATTCCCGTTTTCCCCCCATTTTTTCCCCATTTTTTTCCCATTTTTTCCCAATTTTATTCCCATTTTTTCCCTAATTTTTCCCTATTTTATTTCCATTTTATTTCCATTTTATTCCCATTTTTTCCCATTTTTCCCTAATTTTTCCCCATTTTTTCCCCATTTTTCCCCCATTTTATTCCCACTTTTCCCCCATTTTATTCCCATTTTTTCCCCATTTTATTCCCATTTTTTCCCCATTTTATTCCCATTTTATTCCCATTTTTTCCCCATTTTATTCCCATTTTATTCCCAATTTTATTCCCATTTTCCCCCCCTTTAATTCCCATTTTTCCCCATTTTTCCCCCTTTTCCCCACCTTGCAATCCCTTGGGAAGCTCCATGGATTTGATGATTTGCTCGCTCACATCGGAAGCGCTCAACCCTTGCAGCCTCTTCTCCCAAAAAAGCTGGAAAAGACCAAAAAAAAACCAGGAATTTTCACCACTTCTCACATTTCCAAAAATTCCCAAATTTCTCCGTCATTCCCTCAAAATCCTGGAATTTTGGGGGATTTTTCCCAGTTTTTCATCTTTTTTTTTCCCTTTTTTTTCCATATTTTTCCCAATTTTTTCTCCATTTTTCCCCCAAATTTTCCCAATTTTTCCTCAATCCTTTCCCAATTTTTCCCCAATTTTCCCAATTTTTCCAAATTTTTCCCCATTTTTTCACCATTTCCCTCCATTTTTCCAAAGTTTTTCCCAATTTTTCCCAATCTTTCCCAACTTTCCCCCAATTTTCCCAATTTTTTTCCCCATTTTTTCCAAATTTTTCCCAATTTTTTCTCCATTTTTTCCAAATTTTCCCAATTTTTTCTCCATTTTTTCCAAGTTTTTCCCAACTTTTCCCAATTTTTCCCCAATTTTTCCTAATTTTTTACCATTTTCCCTCCACTTTTTCCAAATTTTTTTCCAAATTTTTTCCAAATCTTTCCCAATTTTCCCCCAATTTTTTCCCAATTTTTTCCCAACTTTCCCCCAATTTCCCAATTTTTCCAAATTTTTTCCAGATTTTTTCCCAATTTTTTCTCCATTTCTTCCCAATTTTTTCCCAACTTTCCCAAATTTTTCCCAATTTTTCCCCAATTTTTCCCCCATTTTTTTCTAAATTTTCCTCCATTTCTTCCCATTTTTTTCCCAATTTTTCCCAAATTTTTCCCAATTTTTCCAAATTTTTTCCCAATTTTTTCACCATTTTCCCTCCCATTTTTTCCCAAATTTTTCCCCAATTTTTTCCAAATATTTTCCCAACTTTTCCCATTTTTTTCCCATTTTTTCTCAAAATTTTGCCCAATTTTTTCACCATTTTCCCCAATTTTTCCTCAATTTTTTTCCCAAATTTTTCTCATTTTTTCCCAATTTTTTCCAAATTTTTTCTCCATTTTCCCAATTTTTTTCCCAACTTTTTCCCAATCTTTTCCCATTTTTTTCCCAACTTTCCCCCAATTTTTCCTGATTTTTTCTCAAATTTTCCCCATTTTTTGTCCATTTTCCCCAATTTTCCCCATTTTTTCCCTATTTTTACCCAACTTATCCAAATTTTCCCAATTTTTTCACCATTTCCCTCCATTTTTCCCAATTTTTTCCCAATCTTTTCCAAATTTTTTCACAACTTTTCCCCAATTTTCCCCATTTTTCCCCAATTTTTCCCCAATTTTTTCCCAATCTTTTCCCAACTTTCCCCCAATTTTCCCATTTTTTCCCCATTTTTTCCAAATTTTTTCCAAATTTTTTCTCCATTCTCCCCCAATTTTTCCCAATTTTTCCAAATTTTTCCCAATTTTTTTACCACTTTCCCTCCATTTTTTCCCAATTTTTCCCCAATTTTTTCCAAGTCTTTTCCCAACTTTTCCCCAATTTTTCCCAAATTTTTCCCCAATTTTTTCACCATTTTCCCCAATTTTTTCCTCAATTTTTTTCCCAAATTTTTCTCATTTTTTCCCCAATTTTTTCTCCATTTTCCCCCAATTTTTCCCAATTTTTTCCCAACTTTTTCCCATTTTTTCCCAACTTTCCCCCAATTTTTCCTGATTTTTTGTCAAATTTTTCCCAATTTTTGTCCATTTTCCCCCAATTTTCCCTCAATTTTTTCCCAAATTTTTCCCATTTTTTCCCTATTTTTACCCAACTTATCCAAATTTTTCCCAATTTTTTCACCATTTTCCCTCCATTTTTTCCCTATTTTTTCCCCAATCTTTCCCAAATATTTTCCTAACTTTTCCCCAATTTCCCCCATTTTCTCAAATTTTTCCCCCAAATTTTTCACTGTTTTCCCCCAATTTTTCCACAATTTTTCCCAAATTTTCCCATTTTTTCCCAAATTTTCCCATATTTTTCTCCATTTTTCCCCAATTTTTCTCAACTTCTCACCAATTTTCCCATTTTTCCAAACTTTTTCCCCATTTTTCCTCAATTTTTCCCCAATCTTTCCCAACTTTTCCCCAATTTTTCCCCATTTTTCCCAAATTTTTTCTCCATTTTTTCCCCATTTTTTCCCAATTTTTTCTCCATTTCTTCCCAATTTTTCCCCAATTTTTCCCAATTTTTTCCTAATTTTTTCACCATTTTCCCTCAATTTTTTCCCAATCTTTTCCCTTTTTTCCCATTTTTCCAATTTTTTCCAAATTTTTTTCCAAATTTTTCTCCATTTCTTCCCAATTTTTTCCCATTTTCCCCATTTTTCCCAAATTTTTCCCATTTTTCACCATTTTCCCTCCATTTTTTCCCAATTTTTCCCTAATTTTTTCCCAATTTTTTCCCAACTTTCCCAAATTTTCCCAATTTTTCCTCAAATTTTTCCCCATTTTTTCTCCATTTTCCCCAATTTTTTCCCAACTTTTCCCCCAATTTTCCCAATTTTTTCACCATTTTCCCATTTTTTTTCCCAATTTTTTCCCCAATCTTTCCCAACTTTTCCCCAATTTTCCCATTTTTTCCCAATTTTTTCACCATTTTATTCCCAATTTTCTCCCAACTTTTCCCCATTGTTTCCCCAATTTTTCCCAAATTTTCCCTCAATTTCTTCCCATTTTTTCCCAATTTTTTCCCATTTTTTTCCCTATTTTCCATTTTTCCCCATTTTTTCCCATTTTTTCGCAATTTTCTTCCACTTTTCCCCAATTTTTTCCACAATTTTCCCCCAATTTTTTCCCCATTTTTTCCCTAATATTTTCCCAATTTTTTCCCAATTTTTCCCCATTTTCCCCCAATTTTCCCCTACATTTCTTCCATTTTTCCCAAATTTCCCCCCAATTTTCCCCCCAATTTTTCCCCATTTAATCCAAATTTTCCCCAATTTTCCCCCCCAATTTTCCCCATTTTATTCCAAATTTTCCCCAATTTTTTCCCCAATTTTTCCCAATTTTCCCCAATTTTCACCCAATATTTTCCCCAATTTTTCCCCAACTTTTCCTCTTATTTTTCCTAATTTTCCCCCCATTTTTTCCCAATATTTCCCCAATTTTCTCCCAATTTTCCCCCATTTTTTCCCAATTTTTTCCTCTGCTCTTCCCAATTTTTCCCCAATTTTCCCCCAATTTCCCCCCAATTTTCCCACATTTTTTCCCTGTTTTTTCCCAATTTTTCCCCATTTTTCCCTAATATTTTCCCAATTTTCCCACAATTTTCCCCCATTTTTCCCCAATTTTCCTGCAATTTTTCCCCAATTTTCTCCCAATTTTTTCCCAAATTTTCCCCAATTTTCCTCCAATTTTTCCCCATTTTTTCCCATTTTTCCCCAATTTTCCCTCATATTTTTCCCCATTTTGCTCCACTTTTCCCCCAATTTTCGCCCAATTTTTCCCCCATTTTTCTCCAATTTTCCCCCATTTTTTCCCAATTTTTTCCTTTCTTCTTCCCAATTTTTCTCCAATTTTCCTTCAATTTTTTCTCATTTTTCCCCCAATTTTCCCCAATTTTTCCCCAATTTTTCCCCAATTTTTCCCCAATTTTCCCCCAATTTTTCTCGATTTTCACCCCCAATTTTTTTCCAATTTTTCCTCATTTTTCCTCTCTTTTTCCCAATTTTTTCCCATTTTTTCCCAAATTTTCCCCCAATTTTCCACCAATTTTTACCCAATTTTTCTCAATTTTCTCCCCCAATTTTTCCCAATTTTTCCCCAATTTTCCCCAATTTTCTCCCAATATTTTCCCAATTTTTCCCCATTTTTCCTCTCTTTTTCCCCCAATTTTCTCCCAATTTTTCCCCAATTTTCCCCATTTTTCCCCAATTTTTCCCAAATTTTCCCAATTTTTTCCCAAGTTTTTCCCCAATTTTTCCCCAAATTTTCCCCAATTTTCCTTCAATTTTCTCCCAATCTTTTCCCATTTTTTCCCCAATTTTCCCCCAATTTTTCCCCATTTTTTCCCATTTTTCCCCCCATTTTTTCCCCATTTTTTTCTCCTTCTCTTCCCATTTTATTCCCGTTTTCCCCCCCAATATTTTCCCGGGCATCCCCACCAGTCGTGGCTGTTCCATCAGGCGCTGTGGGTCGCTCCTCACTTTATTCCCACAATCCCAAATTCCCAATTTTCCCCCAATTTTCTCCCAATTTTCCCCCATTTTTTCCCAATTTTTTCCTCTGCTCTTGCCAATTTTTCCCCAATTTTCTCCCAATTTTCCCCAATTTTTTCCCATTTTTTCCCCAATTTTCCCAAATTTTTTCCCCCAATTTTTTCCCAATTTTCCCCCGATTTTCCCCCATTTTTTCCCAATTTCCCCCCAATTTTCCCACATTTTTTCCCTGTTTTTCCCCAAATTTTTCCCAATTTTCTCCCAATTTTTTCCCCAATTTTTCCCAATTTTTCCCCAATTTTTCCCCAGTTTTTCCCAAATTTTTCCCAATTTTCCCCCAATTTTTTCCCCAATTTTCCTGCAATTTTTCCCCAATTTTCTCCCAATTTTTTCCCAAATTTTCCCCAATTCTCCTCTAATTTTTCCTCATTTTTTCCCTAATATTTTCCCATTTTTTCCCAATTTTAACCCCATTTTTTCTCATTTTTCCCCCAATTTTCCCCAATTTTTTCCCCAAATTTTCCCAATTTTTCCTCATTTTTCCTCTCTTTTTCCATGAATTTTCCCCCAATATTTCCCCAATTTTCCCCCAATTTTCCCCCAATTTTCCCCCCAATTTTTCCTCAATTTCCCCCAATTTTCCCCCAATTTTTCCCAATTTTCCCCCATTTTTTCCCAATTTTTTCCTCTGCTCTTCCCAATTTTTCCCCAATTTTCTCCCAATTTTTCCCCAATTTTCCCCCAATTTTTCCCGAATTTTATTCCCGTTTTTCCCCACTATTTTCCCGGGCATCCCCACCTGTCGTGGCTGTTCCATCAGGCGCTGGGGGTCGCTCCTCACTTTATTCCCACAATCCCAAATTCCCAATTTTCCCCCAATTTTTCCTCAATTTTTCCCTAATATTTTCCTAATTTTTCCCAATTTTTCCCCATTTGATTCCCAATTTATTCCCAATTTTTCCCCCATTTATTCCCAGTTTATTCCAAATTTTTCCCCATTTTTTCCCATTTTTCCTCCCCATTTTTTCTCTATTTTATCCCCATTTATTCCCATTTTTTCCCCAATTTTTCCCCATTTCTCCCCCATTTTATTCCCATTTTTTCCCCTTTTTTTCCTATTTTCCCCTTATTTTATTCCCATTTTATTCCCATTTTCCTCTAATTTTACCCCAAATTTTCCCCAATATTTTCCCAATTTTTCCCCAATTTTCCTCTCTTTTTCCCTCAATTTTCCCCAATTTTCCCCAATTTTTCCCCAATTTTTCCCCATTTTATTCCAAATTTTTCCCAATTTTTTCCCCAATTTTTCTATCAATTTTCCCCCATTTTCCCCCAGTTTTCCTCCCCAATATTTTCCCAATTTTTCCCCAAATTTTTCCCAATTTTCTCCCAATTTTTTCCCCAATTTTTCCCAATTTTTCCCCAATTTTTTCCCAAATTTCCCCAATTTTTTCCCCCAATTTTCCCCCATTTTTTCCCAATTTTTTCCTTTCTTCTTCCCAATTTTTCCCCAATTTCCTTCAATTTTTTCTCGTTTTTCCCCCAAATTTTCCCCAATTTTTCCCCAAATTTTCCCCAAATTTTTCCCAATTTTCTCCCAATTTTTTCCCCATTTTTCCCCCAATTTTCCCCCATTTTTTCCCCAATTTTCTCTCCAATTTTCCCCATTTTATTCCAAATTTTCCCCAATTTTTTCCCCAATTTTCCCCATTTTTTCACCAATTTTCTCCCAATTTTTTCCCCAATTTTCCCCCATTTTTTCCCCAATTTTTCCCAAATTTTCCCAAGTTTTTCCCCAAATTTCCCCCAAATTTTCCCCCAATTTTTCCCCAATTTTCCCCCAATTTTTCCCCAATTTCTCCCAATTTTCCCCCAATTTTTTCCCGATTTTTCCCCAATTTTCCTTCAATTTTTCCCCCATTTTCCCCCAATTTTTCCCCAATTTTTCCCAAATTTTCCCAAGTTTTTCCCCAAATTTCCCCCAAATTTTCCCCCAATTTTCCCCCAATATTTTCCCAATTTTTCCTCATTTTTCCTCTCTTTTTCCATCAATTTTCCCCCAATATTTCCCCAATTTTCCCCCAATTTCCCCCCAATTTTTTCCCCAATTTTTCCCAATTTTTCCCCAATTTTATCCCAATTTTCCCCCAATTTCTCCCAATTTTCCCCCCAATTTTTTCCCATTTTTTCCCCAATGTTCCCCCAATTTTTTCCCATTTTTTCCCCAATTTTCCCCCAATT